>OX382295.1:27117066-27717066 GCA_947507805.1 Aporophyla nigra
ATTTTTAAGCATCTCGTAATGAAAAAATCCTTTCCTAGTACTTTTTTTTACATCAAATTATTCGTGAATAGTTACTTTACTCATTGATAAGGCTTTTTTCTATCAAAGACAAGAATGTTTTCAAGAAATACTATTTTTTGTTTAAATTTGCACAGAACTATTTGCTTATCACTTAAGTGGTGAAAAAAAAATTAGTAAGATTTTGCTGAACATATATTGTGTTGTATTGATAGGTAGTGACCCAAGCTATCACCCCCTGCAGTATGTCGTGCTATTTACTGGACACCCTGTATATATTAATTCCCGGTTTAAGTGGTACCATTTATCCCGAACTAACAACTAGGCTAAAGGAATTTGTCACTACTTTTGCAGCCTAAAGCCTTCCATGTTAGGCTACGCAGGCACTAAGGACCGGCGCGCGAAGACTTCGCAGTGGTTCAGCGCGCGCCGCCTCGACCCGCGCCGCTTTGTAGCAGCCACGCGCTATCTGAAGGACATCCATGTTGGGAACTTCTGCTTCAAGAATACTAATCTTAAACTTGGTATGCTTAAAGGCAACAGGTGGGTTATACAGTCATATACATTATATTTTAACTTTGTCCGCTCGAAAAACTCGCAAGTCACGGCCTTTAGCCGTGACTTGCGAGTTGCCAGTCGTAGGTTCGAACCCGGGTGTTTTTTGTTCTAGAATGCTATACCCATGTATTTCAAGGTTATCCATTGATAACCGGACATCCTGTATATGGGTTGCATTCTATTTTTACAATAACTATCTTTCCAGGTTCCGCATAGCTCTCCGCAACGTCACAGCTCCCGACGAGCTGATAGACGCCGCCTGCACGAACCTGCAGGAGCACGGCTTCATCAACTACTACGGGCTGCAGCGGTTCGGCTCGCGGGTCGACGCGCCTACCTACAACATAGGCTTGAAGCTGCTGCAGGGGAATTTCCAAGAGGTATGTAATTTGTTTATTGTTGCAAGGGCTTGTGGGAAAATAAAACAAGAACATCGAAACACTCGCTACTATTTTTTTTTGTTCTTTTCAGTACCATGGCAATCTGTCCTAGAACAAGAAGCCATTGTGTTGACCAACTTCTAGTGAGTTTGGTTATGACTTTAATTAAAATGAGAGAGCTTCTAATGATGTGGCGAAGCACTCATCTCTCTATGCAAATCTGTCGCTAAGGCTGGGGATGTCACATCTCTTGAGCCTCATGTGTTGCTGTCCTCCTACTCCGGTCAGTGATAGTGCTAGCTCGTTTGTATGCTGTGCCAGTCTTTTCTGGTTTCTCAGGCTATGCTGACTTATTTCTTGCTTTACCGTTCGAATATTGAGGTCTAGGTACATTTATTTGTTGCTTATACTTTGGGGTATATTAAACATGTGTCTTATCACTTTGCTCTCAAATCTCTCTAGGATGTCGATGTTGGTCTTGCTTGCTGTGCCCCAAAGTGGAATGCCATATGTCCAGATCGGCTTAATGATAGCTTTGTAAACCATCATTTTGCTCTCGTTGCTTAGGTGCGAGTGGCGACCTGTTAGCCAGTATACAAGGTAATTTTTTATCCAGTGCGCAAATTTTAACAAATGAAACTAAAACGAGTTATAATAACCATGCAATTTTTATTTTGATATATCTTAGTACAAAAAAATTAATTTATCGTTAAGGGGATTATGCTGTTTAGGTATTCTTCCATTTTGTTTAGGTTATTCTCTATTAGTTTACGAATTATTGGTAGGAGACTTATAGGTCTTTATGAGATCCTTTCCTGAGGTAGTTTGCTTGGTTTAGGCACCATAACGACTTGAGCGATCTTCCATTGTCCTGGGAAGTGTTCGAGCCTAATCCAGGCATTAAAATTTTTAACTAGGTTCATGATTCCTTTGTGTGGTAGATGTTTCAAGAGAGTTGCGTCGACAAGATCGTAACTTGATGCTTTTCTTTACTTGAGATTTCTTATTTCTCTCAAAATCTCCTTAGGGCTTACACTTTTTAACGGTAGGCACATTTGCAGAGGTGTATTAAGGTATTCTTTTATTTCTGTTGTGTGTTACTGATCAGACTCCGAGAATGGTTGAAAGACTTCACTCAGTTGGTCAGCGAAGGTATCGACTTTCTCCTTATCTGATCTTGCCCATCCTCCTTTATAATCTCTAATCGGAGTTTTTGAGTTTTAGGTTTCTTTAAGGTTTTGGTTGCTTTCCACAGCGAGTAATTCGTATCAATTTTGGGTGATAGAGTTGACAGGTAGTTCTGAAGGTTGTTGTTAGTTAATATTTCTATGACGTTTTTTTAATTCTTCTGAGCATTTATTAAATAAAGTTTTGTCTCTCTAGTAGTATGCCAATCTTTTATTTTGTTTTTGATGTTCTTAGGATATGTATTGTGTTTCAGGGGGGTGCCTTTTCTTTCAGGTGTTGCTTTGTTGGCGGCTCTATGATTGATAATTTTTAGATTCTCGACAGCGTTTTTTAGGTCTTCGACCGTTAAAATCTTTTTATGTAGCTTTACTTCAGTAGCGATGACGCTTTGGTATATATCCCAGTTAGTGTTTTTTGTACGATAAATTCTTGCGGGGGGGTCAGTTAATGTCACTGTTGTACTGATGTTGAGGATAATTGGGACACCCCAATTCGGTCCGAGCTTAAGTCAACACACGATTCCATTTTTGTGAAGTTCGTGTAAAATTTTATTTTGTATAAAAAATGCCCAGTAAATCAGGAATCTTATTTCTGTCACTTGGCCAGTAAGTCAGTTCGCTGTTGGAGAGCCATTCAAGTTTCATTTTTCAGTATAAAGCAGGAGTTGCCTACCTCTTGGGTTAATAAGTCGAGAGCCCCAGTATGTGTGCGTGGAGTTCCACTCGCCACCACAAACAAATCTGGGACCCATAAAATAAAAAATGTTTTCAAACTCTTCTTTAGATATTGTGTGTCGAGGAGGGCAATAAACTGCAGATATAACCGTTTCGGTATTGTTATTTGTGAGCTTTATAGAGGTTGCCTGTATTTAGTCTGTGCGAAATTCCTCGAGAGGATAGTGTTTGAAATTGTTCTTTATGATTATTGCTGTTCCTCCATGGCTGTTTCCAGATGGATGATTTGTTGTGTATACGGCATAATTTTGAAATGCAACATGAGATTTAGATGTGAACCTTGTTTCAGCTATAAGGGCTATGTCTATCAGCTGTGTTTGGAGGAAGGCTTCTAATTCGTAACGTCTTTCCGTCAACTCGTTGGCGTTCCAAGTTATTACTCGGAGGTTGCATCTAATCATTTTTTGGAGAGACTGCTGACTAGCTGGACAATGCTACTTAGCATTTTATCCATCATCTTTTCCATTACAGCCATCATTGTCTGCCGGACCTTTTCAAGCATAGTTTCCAGTAGCTGAGTAATGCTGTAGATATCCTTGACGATTTCTGCCTGTTTTATTTCTTTATTTTGTGTCTTGGTTGCTGCTGCATACGTCTTATTTATGTTGATGTCTCTTGGACTGTTGTTTGTTTTTTTTTCTGTTGATTTTCTTTGGCCTTGGGTGTAATTTTTTATATGTTTTCTTTGTATTGTTTGTACGTCTTACAGCCTTTGTAGCTGGCAGAGTGTTTCTCTAGGCAGTTTGCACAAGTAGCATCTGTATCTGGTCTTTTTTACAGGTCGTAGGATGTTCGTACCCACACTTGACGCACCTAAAGGGACTAGAGCATTGATTTTTAGTATGGCCAAATCTCTGGCACCTTTTACATTGCACAATTTCTTTACTCTTCTAAAACTCTTCTTAACATTGGTAGAGGTTCTTTTGTAGTTCGGTGTAGTACATTGACAACTTCTCTGACGTCGTGTCCTATTTCAGTAAGTTCTCTTGCAATTTGTTTAGTGTCTTCTGAAAAGTAGAGGCCACGTAATATGATTCTGTAGGCTCTTTCACTTTTTAGCTGATACGTGTAGTGTGCTATATTACTGGAAATGAAATTGTCTCTAATGCACTTGTAGGTTTGTATATCCTTGGGCATTATTTTGATTACATGACCTGATTTGAGAATGGTCATGGTATATAATGAAGTTTCAACGAACTTATTCAAGGCATCCTTCAGAGAAGTTATGTCACTAAGATAGGTTCTGGTTTAGGTACGTACTCTTTTTTGTTTTGTTAACGTCTTGAAGTTGCTCTTCTTCTAGCAGTTCAAAGCTATTGTGGGTTGGTATTGCTATTTCTGACCTATTTGTTCTGTGTCTGGGTGTAATTTATCTATAATATGTATGTATTTAGAAATATTTAAGTATGTTTATCAGTTGTCTGGTTACCATAGTACAGGCTCTGCCTAGTTTGGGATCAGATAACGTTGTGTTGGTTGTCCAAAGATATTATTATTGATTATTACTTTTTGCTTTTTTCTTGTGTCGCTGTGTATTGGGCTTGTTTCTTTCCTTTTGCTTCTCCTGAAGGGAGTTCTGTCTTTTTGCCAGGTGTCTTTCTCATTGATTTTATGCTCGATTGTATTCGTATTATCGGTAGCAGTTGTGTTATCTGTTTAATTTGTCTTACTGGCGATACTAGTCTCGTCACACATTAGCGACTGGAGTGATGGTGTTGACATAGTTATTTGTCTTGAGAACATGATTTTATGTAATGTTTGTTGTATCATATTGTTTGGATTAGGTCATGTTTTTGTTTGTATTTCATTTATCATTTTGGTCCCACGAGTAAGGTCGATAACTAAAGTCGCCTGAAGGGTGACGCCTAATCCCCCAGGAAGGCATCATACAACGACGTTTGTCAGGTCCGTCGAGGTTGGCGCTAGTGACTTGCTATCCGCAAGCCATTCATACTTTTGGCGCGAGTCCCACCGTAGGATTGGAGGCTTTTTATAGAGGGCTACTACCTCATGGCCCAGGCGGTTAAGCCAAGGCCCCCGGTTCTGTGGTACCTTTCTTCAGACTTGCGTGTTGTGATAGGTAATTTCCTACCTTCACTATGACTGGCTTGTTAGGTAATTAGGATCGGGTTAGTTGACCTTTTGCGGATGGTTAGGTTTCCTCTCAGCCAACCCTCCTCCTTTCTCAACCGGGCTTGGGACCGTCTACGGCGGAGTTTCTCGCTACTATAACAGATTTTTTTCACACAACACCCTATTATATTTTCAGCGGTGACTTACGAATTATTTTATCAATTTTATACGTATAAGTGAAAGTAAATAAGGTTATAAATGATAAAATATACTTTATTTTATACAAGAATCCCTATCCCTATCGGGCTCTTGTCACCGCCGGGGTGCTAGCTGTCTTAGAACCTAATGGCTAAGAGGCCAGACGGAATGATCATAACTAACTACTCTACGGCTAATCTTGGTTTGATACCTAGAACCGGTTCCTAGAACTTCTAACAGTCCTCTTGCATCATCATCCAGGACGGGCTTCGATGTTGCCGAGCTTGTTATTATCGTTAAAAAACTACCTGACGACTAACAGCAAAAACGTTTACTAGCTCAAACTGCCTTGTTCCATGTTGATGCAATGCAATGATGGCTCCACGATGAACTGATATAGAAGAAAAAAGATAGTAATAGCCTATTATGTAACAGAAACTTTGAACACGATTTTGACCCCCTTCAAAACGTCGGATTAACTCGAAATTTGGCATACTTATCAAGGACCGATGACAATACAATAATTTTATAAATTTGTGCCATTATCCTTGTCGGGGTTACCAGTATAGCAAAAAAAAACTGTCTTCGAAAACTACTATGACATACGTCACAAAATACTAAAACTACGCTGGCATAGAAAACCAAACTAAAAAGAAAATAATGGACTAAAGCGTGGGGTGCTTCATATCAATTAAAAATACCTCAAAAAGCACCCTACGCTTTCTTACATTATTTTACGCCGCATTATGCTTAAATAAAGCGTTTAAGAGAGCAAATTAGACGAAAAAGGTCAGATTTGTGGAAACTAAATTGTTGGAATTTGCACCACGATAATGCGCCTTCGTACAAGGCCCTCGTTGTGAATGAATATTTGACCAAAAACCATCGAACAACCACATTATTCACCAGATATGACTCCAGCCGAATTCTTTCTTTTTCCTAAACTCAAATTACCACTTTGTGGCACCCGTTTTCTTTCGGTAGAAGACAAAGGAGAATTCGCGGCGAGAACTGAATTCGATTCCGGAAAAAGCGTTTAAAAAATGTTATAATGATTGGATTATTTATTGACGTTCAATTGTGGTGCTGTCCCACAAATAATGCGGCACTTAATATTTTGTCCAGCATGTCCTGCTGTTTGCACGCTACAGGAGTTGATGGATGCCTCTGAAAGTGCTAAGCTCGTAGCCAAATTCTGGGCTGACTATATTTAGATTACTATCGACACGCTAAAAAGAAGATTCATTGACGTAAGTGTATCGTTTCTGAAGAAGCATACTTTGAAGCTGTTATAATAAATTGGGATGAAAAACTAACATTTTGTGTATTATTGATCTTTTGCCGGTACTTTCTTGACAGAGTAGTATATCAGAATAACACATTGGCCACAATTTATAAATTGATGATTGATTGATTTTTTCTTCGTTGGTGATGGCAATATCTATAACTAGCTTCTGCCCGCGACTACGTCCGCGGCAAATTTTTGCTCCCCTGACCCTTTATGTCGCATCGAACTGCCTGCCAGTTTTCGTCCATTTTTCGTTGCTGCTTCACTTTTTTTCATTACAGCGTGATGTTAAATAGCCTACAGCCTTCCTCAATAAATAGGCTAACAAAACACAAAAAAAAACAATTCGGACCAGTCGTTCCTGAGATTACCGCGTTCAACCAAACAAACAAACATACAAACAAACAAACAAACTCTTCAGCTTTATAATATTAGTATAGATTATGTTATTTCTGAATCAACTGTTTTATTTCGGTGTACTTTTTTCTGACACTTTGCGCGTTGATATATGTTTCTTACTGCCTTTCTTTAGTCGATTAGAATATCTCTGAGGTCTTTCATTAGTTTAACAAACCTTTCCATAGTTTTATCGAATATTTTTTGTTCTTTAGTTAATAACTACTCAGTATCTGCAATGATGTGGGTAAAGTCGTAAAAAAATGTACTTTTTGAAGTTTTGAGGTGAGCCCATGTTTAATTGTTTGTACCATGCTCTAACAAATAGTATATTAATATTTTTATATTATAATATATTGGTGATAATGCTTTGAATAATATCGTAATAACCTGAATAGTCGAGAGGCTAAAACTTAAAAAATTAAAAATATTATTGAATCAACAAAATAAAGCTGCATACATTAATTTACTTGTCTCCTACCAACCCAGAGAACGGAAAAATTATAAAAAATAAATTTGTAGCCAAATGGTTTTAAATTTATAGTTTACTATTAAAGCAATAAATATGCCGTGTGATAATGTATAAAATATTTTAATAATACAATGTTAAAGAAACAAAAAACCTATTCTAATTTGTGTCTCCAAAATTTATCCATTGTGTTATTTCCGATTCGATATGGGGTAGATTTTTTGTTTTCAACGGTAACCAACATTATCTTGGTAACTTAGATGTGGCAACACCTTACTGTAACTGTGAAATGGCAGGTTTGACATATTTTTTTGATTTGTGGTCGCGACAGTTAACAATTTGTGAATACCATACTTTAGTGCGCATATATCGGGGCAGCTTATGCGTGAATTTTACGCGGTAAGTACAAAAATATCGTTTACTAGGTTCGTAATTCGAAATTTATACCCATTGACCCAAGTATATCAAGTTTGATCATACAAATCGCGCTTGTTTTGTGACCGGTATTCATTGTTGGAGTTAGAATTTTCAAGTGTGTTTGTTCCAATTCGTTATGTGTGTTATGGTGTTTGTTATGTCACACACTGGAATTTTATAAAGGAGACTGTACACATAATTAACTAACTGGGGCGAAATAAAAAACAGTAAAGTTATTCTGACGTACCTAGAAAAGAGTGGAGTGTTAGGTATAATATTCTGGTTTACAATTACTAGTGGTCCCACAGTAGTCAAATTTCGTCCGTTTTTTTTTTTAAAATTTTAGTTTACGGCACTTCTTCAGATAAACTTTAACTCTAACAAAACTCAAACTATATCAGGCGCGCAATATTCTTAAAAAAGGTCCGAAATTAAGTTAATAATGTCATTTGCTTTGTATCTATATTATTTATATCGATAAAACAAATGATATTTGCAACTTGAATACATATCATAGTGTTTATTTATTTAGGTAACTATTTTATTGTTTATTTATATTTATTACAGAGCACTCAAGCTGGTAGACAAAAACAATAAAGGGAACGCCTAAAACGAGCCAACCTGTTATGTTTTTAGGGTTCCGCACCTCAAAAGGAAAAAGCGGAACCCTTATAGGATCACTTTGTTGTCCGTCCGTCCGTCCGTCCGTCCGTCCGTCCGTCCGTCTGTCAAGACCCTTTTTCTCAGGAACGCGTGAAGGTATCAAGCTGAAATTTATAACAAATACTCAAGTCTACTGTCCCTTAAAGCTGTGAAAATCAAACTTCTAAGCTAACGTAATCAAAAGATATAGCCGTTTATACCGCAAATTTCCTCAAATTTTCGAAACTCGCAAGGGAATCAAAACCTAAAGGGTACTTCCAGTCAATCTAGAATTTTGAAATTTGGTACGAAGCAACGTCTTATAGCACAGATAAAGGAAAAATTGCGAAAACCGTAAATTTTTAGTTATATCATATAATAAACAGAACAAAACACAGACAGAAATAAAACCAAGCCAAGAAACAGAACAGAACTACGACTCGATTGTCGTGATGGGTGAACTTTTACTTATATACCTACAGGTTTGTACGGAACCTTCGGTGCGCGAGTCCGACTCGCACTTGGCCGGTTTTTAAAAAAAAATGAATAGTACCTACTTTAATTGCTTAGTACTCTAATTTGTTGTAAGCTCATTATTTTGTTAAAAGTTTTTAATTCAAAAAGTTTGTAATTACGCAAACACGAACCCTGCAAGCTGTAGTCTGTGCATAGGCTAGGTTTCGTTTTGTTAATATTTAATTTTAATGACATGAAAATAAATAAATTATAAAATTAAAAAATGCATTTTACTTGACCTATTTCCAAGTGAACATAGCTCTTTACATTATTCCAGTGCGTTACTGTGTTATTGTGTGTTACATTTTCCAGTGTGTTATATTACAATTTTTTACGACTTTACCCATGTGCGTATTGTACACGAATGAACACGTTTATTTTTTTTTATGTATGGGTCATCGTAGTGGACCTTGAGAGGTGGTGACTACTTAACCGGGCTATTCTGTGGCTGCCTTAAGCGAACTCAAAGCCTCCAACTAGGGGCCAATTTCTTAAACTACTAAGCCACTGTACGCTGACGGCGTCCCCTGTGGGGGACGAACCTCGGCTTAGGGCGTCGCTAGTGGAAGGCAGCAAGATGGGACAGGCTGGATCAGAAAGGGATAGTTATTATTATCTGGGGAATTTAAAGCTACAGGCTCGGCTACGGCGCAGGCTGGCACTACGTGGAGTAAGGGTTGGGGGGACTATTTAGTCGGGGACGATAGTAAGCTATCCTTAAAAGCTATCCTTATGCCATTGTGGGCGAATAAAAGAGGAATATGCCACCATATATTGGTTTGTTAAATATCAAAGGGATTAGGCAGCGTTTTTGATTAAAGTTTCCAGGCGGACTTCCTTTTTCCGTCTTTTCATAAATTCTCTTCATAATTGAATTAATTGACACAATAGCTTAACAAATTATACACCTAAACCTATCACATGAATAATTTTGTCTATTGTTTGTGTCCGGTTGATGGCAATAAGTTCTCCCCCTATTACATGGCACTTAAACATAACAGGCGAAATGTGGGTGTACTGTAGGTACACCTCTGCTCAACCCTCCGGGGACACAAGGCGTGATGTTATGTTGACAACGTGGAAATCAGTTTCATGGAGGAGGGTGGGTTAGCGCATTTTCTTTATGTACACACCACATCCTTTTCATTTCAGGCAATAGATCTGATCCTAGAGTGCCGCGAGGGTCCGTTGGAGAAGGCGCTGCAAACGTACAAGGCGAGCGGCGCCGGCGCGGCCGTGAAGCTCCTGCCGCGCCGCACCGCCGCGCACAGCGAGGCGCGCCTCATGCGTGCGCTCGCCGACGCGCCGCACGACCTGCTGGGCGCGCTCGGGAAGGTGACGTACTTATGTGACCCGCGCCATCCTAGTGTTGCCGCGCCGCACCGCCGCACACAGCGAGGCGCGCCTCATGCGTGCGCTCGCCGACGCGCCGCACGACCTGCTGGGCGCGCTCGGGAAGGTGACGTACTTATGTGACCCGCGCCATCCTAGTGTTGCCGCGCCGCACCGCCGCACACAGCGAGGCGCGCCTCATGCGTGCGCTCGCCGACGCGCCGCACGACCTGCTGGGCGCGCTCGGGAAGGTGACGTACTTATGTGACCCGCGCCATCCTAGTGTTGCCGCGCCGCACCGCCGCACACAGCGAGGCGCGCCTCATGCGTGCGCTCGCCGACGCGCCGCACGACCTGCTGGGCGCGCTCGGGAAGGTGACGTACTTATGTGACCCGCGCCATCCTAGTGTTGCCGCGCCGCACCGCCGCACACAGCGAGGCGCGCCTCATGCGTGCGCTCGCCGACGCGCCGCACGACCTGCTGGGCGCGCTCGGGAAGGTGACGTACTTATGTGACCCGCGCCATCCTAGTGTTGCCGCGCCGCACCGCCGCACACAGCGAGGCGCGCCTCATGCGTGCGCTCGCCGACGCGCCGCACGACCTGCTGGGCGCGCTCGGGAAGGTGACGTACTTATGTGACCCGCGCCATCCTAGTGTTGCCGCGCCGCACCGCCGCACACAGCGAGGCGCGCCTCATGCGTGCGCTCGCCGACGCGCCGCACGACCTGCTGGGCGCGCTCGGGAAGGTGACGTACTTATGTGACCCGCGCCATCCTAGTGTTGCCGCGCCGCACCGCCGCACACAGCGAGGCGCGCCTCATGCGTGCGCTCGCCGACGCGCCGCACGACCTGCTGGGCGCGCTCGGGAAGGTGACGTACTTATGTGACCCGCGCCATCCTAGTGTTGCCGCGCCGCACCGCCGCACACAGCGAGGCGCGCCTCATGCGTGCGCTCGCCGACGCGCCGCACGACCTGCTGGGCGCGCTCGGGAAGGTGACGTACTTATGTGACCCGCGCCATCCTAGTGTTGCCGCGCCGCACCGCCGCACACAGCGAGGCGCGCCTCATGCGTGCGCTCGCCGACGCGCCGCACGACCTGCTGGGCGCGCTCGGGAAGGTGACGTACTTATGTGACCCGCGCCATCCTAGTGTTGCCGCGCCGCACCGCCGCACACAGCGAGGCGCGCCTCATGCGTGCGCTCGCCGACGCGCCGCACGACCTGCTGGGCGCGCTCGGGAAGGTGACGTACTTATGTGACCCGCGCCATCCTAGTGTTGCCGCGCCGCACCGCCGCACACAGCGAGGCGCGCCTCATGCGTGCGCTCGCCGACGCGCCGCACGACCTGCTGGGCGCGCTCGGGAAGGTGACGTACTTATGTGACCCGCGCCATCCTAGTGTTGCCGCGCCGCACCGCCGCACACAGCGAGGCGCGCCTCATGCGTGCGCTCGCCGACGCGCCGCACGACCTGCTGGGCGCGCTCGGGAAGGTGACGTACTTATGTGACCCGCGCCATCCTAGTGTTGCCGCGCCGCACCGCCGCACACAGCGAGGCGCGCCTCATGCGTGCGCTCGCCGACGCGCCGCACGACCTGCTGGGCGCGCTCGGGAAGGTGACGTACTTATGTGACCCGCGCCATCCTAGTGTTGCCGCGCCGCACCGCCGCACACAGCGAGGCGCGCCTCATGCGTGCGCTCGCCGACGCGCCGCACGACCTGCTGGGCGCGCTCGGGAAGGTGACGTACTTATGTGACCCGCGCCATCCTAGTGTTGCCGCGCCGCACCGCCGCACACAGCGAGGCGCGCCTCATGCGTGCGCTCGCCGACGCGCCGCACGACCTGCTGGGCGCGCTCGGGAAGGTGACGTACTTATGTGACCCGCGCCATCCTAGTGTTGCCGCGCCGCACCGCCGCACACAGCGAGGCGCGCCTCATGCGTGCGCTCGCCGACGCGCCGCACGACCTGCTGGGCGCGCTCGGGAAGGTGACGTACTTATGTGACCCGCGCCATCCTAGTGTTGCCGCGCCGCACCGCCGCACACAGCGAGGCGCGCCTCATGCGTGCGCTCGCCGACGCGCCGCACGACCTGCTGGGCGCGCTCGGGAAGGTGACGTACTTATGTGACCCGCGCCATCCTAGTGTTGCCGCGCCGCACCGCCGCACACAGCGAGGCGCGCCTCATGCGTGCGCTCGCCGACGCGCCGCACGACCTGCTGGGCGCGCTCGGGAAGGTGACGTACTTATGTGACCCGCGCCATCCTAGTGTTGCCGCGCCGCACAGGGCCGCACAGAGCTGCACGAATGATCTTTAATCACTTCACTTTTAAACAAAACTTGTTGCTAACGACTTGTCGCCCCCTGCAGCTGGCCCGCAACACGCGGCTGCTGTACCTGCACTCGTACCAGTCGCTGCTGTGGAACCGCGCCGTGTCGGAGCGCTTGCGGCGCGCCGGCCTCACTCCCGCCGCCGGAGACCTGGTGCCGCTGGCGCACGTCGAGCGGGAAGGTATGCACTCACACATAGATACACTCAGACGTCTAAATTAATGTGGATGATACCAAAGTCATATCATTTATTTCAAGTAGCCTTTCGGATGTCTGTGGTTTCGTTTTGTCTGTTTTAATTAGCTGTAAGTCCTCCATGTACTAAATAAATAAATAAAAAGCGCTTTGGAAAATTAAAATTTACGAGAAAATAGATGGATTCTAATTGGAGTGTGCCGTTGAGCATTGATGGAGAAGAATAGGTAAAAACTCCATGTTTACTCATTTAAAATGTTTTACAATACAGAAGAAGTTTTTAACCCGTGCGCAAATTTAAACTTAAACGAGTAACCATGCATTTTTTTAATATAACTTAGTCCAAAAAAAAAAGTTATCGTAAACGAAAGATATTTACTTTGAAACTGGTTTTATGGTAACTCGCTCGCGGCGAGGTGAACGAACGTGCATAGCTACCTAACACCGTTCTTCGCTCGCTCGATTCGCCGCCGTAGATAAGAATGCGTAGATAATAATAAACAACATTTTTACCGCCTGGGAAGAAGCACAAGATGCCATTGGAATCTTTTGTGACCTCTCTAAGGCGTTCGATTGCGTAAACCATGAGACACGTACACTGAAACTAGAGCACTATGGAATTAGAAATACCGCACTTGACTTAATAAGATGATACCTGAAGGATAGAACGGTCGAAGTCCAAGTAAACGGCGTAAACTCATTAGGGTCTGAAATGACAATGGGCGTTCCTCAAGGCTCGATATTGGGTCCATTCCTCTTTTTGGTTTACATTAATGATCTACCCCATTCACTTCCAAACCAACTGAAGATGGTGTTATTTCGTCGTTGCAAATTTAAAATCTCCTATATGTAAAAAGTAACTTTTCGAGAAAAACGAAAAAAACTGTTTCCTGAAAAAGAAACTGAGGAAACATTCTTATTTTTTTTTAGATGTAAAGTGTAAAAGACTTATAATGTATTGAGATAGAATTTGTCGGATATACATATCAATGTGTCGTTCAGCGTATATTTATACAAATTTAATTATTTTTCTGCACATAGGAGATTTAAGTTGCAACTTTTTGTCACATAAGTGGTTTTACAGTTTATTACATCAGGCACATAGGAGTTTTCGATGGTCAATAAACATGAGATTTTATTAAATTAGCGAATATTTTAACGATACATTAAGATATTCACATATGAGTTTTTGCAATAGGTAGGTATACAAAATCGCTTTTAAAATATATGCATAGCTCGTATTTGTGAAAATTGTTACATAGGAGATTTTAAATTTGCAACGACGATTTGCAGATAACACATCATTTATATTTAAAATCGACAGACGGTCACAAACTCTAGACGACGTAAATAACTCCATTCTTCAGGTCCAAGACTGGTTTACGGTAAATAATTTGGTACTTAATGAAAAAAAAAACATTTGGATTAGATTTCTAGATAGATAAGACAGTTAACAGAAGTAGAAACCGCGCGTTTGGTCTATTTTAGCTACTTCCACAGCATAATGTCGTATGGCATTTTACTGTAGGGTAGCACTGCTGACACTAAATCCATTTTTATTTTGCAAAAGAGAGCTGTCAGAGCCGTTTATAATTCGCCGCGAATCTCTCAGGGAACTGTTTAAAAGGATTAATATTATGACGACCTTGCCACTATGCATGTAAGAAAAAATCTACATCTCTTTAATAAAATAAGCAATAGACATAATTTTAATACTAGAAATAAAGAGAACATAGATCATCCATTTTTCAGATTAGCAAAAGAACATCCATCTTTTGTGGAGTACTGGGTTAAATGCTAAAACAAAATTCCTTCTGATATATTGCAATTAAATGAAAGGAGGTTTAAAAGTCATATTAAAAGTAAACTTTGTAAACGAGCTTATTACAAATTAGAGGATTACATCCAAGATAAGAATGCTTGGAAACAGGCTGGTCTCGCTCCATAGGACAGTCTTAGAGTTTATCAAACTGGTTGCTAACTTAATTGTATAGTTTAGATTTATTTTTTCCTCTATGACACTGATTTACATTCTATGATTACCAGAGGTCGGAGTAGGTAGATTGATTTTACGTACTCGCATCATGAATAGTCATAGAAATCATAACAAGGATAAGCCATTTTTCCAGGATTTCATTTTGGTACTTACGGGATTTAATCAAATATTGTGAAAGTAAGGATTTTTAAAGTAGGTACTACATTAGAAATTTATAGAATGCGATAGATAAACTTTAAAATTGTTTTTTTTTACTGTATAAGGTCGGTCTCCTATATAGTACTATTAAAAAGACAGCAAAAGGATAAACATTTCTTATTCATATTGATGTATTCTTTATTCTACACATAACAACATTTGAAATTAGTTTCAAAATACCGGAATTCCAGAGGCTTATCCTTACTAATATATACGTCCAGTTCATTGATCCCATTTTAATCTACCTACTCCGACCTCTGATGATTACTATAACTCATACACTGACTTGTAACTTTAAAAAATATTAGGAAATTCGTATTCTTGCCTTTGCAATGTTTGTAAGTATGCGAGTACCATCTATCTATCATATAATTAATTTATCTTTCATTGCTTCATTTTCAATTCTTTTACCTGTTATGGTAATTTTATGTGAGGTGCATCGTCTTTTTTTGTGGGTGGGAAATCATCAAATGTCTTCTCCCTCTCTGGTTGGAGCGGAAAGGCGTGTCAGACTTTTACTGACTAAAAGTCACCCGTGTTCCTACAGCTGCCTATATGCCAGGGCCACGGTATCTCTTTCGAACAAATCTCGCGACCCAGGCAGTGCGCACAGTGTCGCGGCGCCGCCCGGGGTGACCCTCCGCGCAAGATCATCGGTTATTATTACGAATAGAGTGTGTGTATTTGCTGAATTAAGGTCAGATAAAAAATTTAAAAAAGTATTGAAGAAATAATGGAAAAGTGTTCTATTACTGATACTGAACCACCAAAATACCTGTTAGTTAAAAAAATACCTGTTTATTTAATGTAATAGTACCTGGATGACCGAGATTTTTTTTTTGCTAAATAATAGTTTTTTAGAAATTATATTTAAATACAAATTACATTTTGTTATTTTTCTTCCAATAAAAAAAAAACATAAGTTTATGTTTAAGTTGATTATCAATAAAGTTGATTATTCAATAACAACAACACTAATAAAATTACATTTTCTAAAAATGAATCCTAGCTAGATTGATTTATCGTCCCGAAACCCCCTGTATACTAAATTTCATGAAAATCGTTGGAGCCGCTTCCGAGATTCAGATTATATATATATATTTAGGTTTTAAAACCGTCAGTCACGAAGTCCTATTATCCATCCTTTCCTATTTGATGGTCTCTCCAGAGGTATTGGAATGGTTTGCCTCTTATCTTCAGAGGCGCCAGCAGTCTGTTCGTGCTGGAGACTCAACGTCGAGTTGGCGTGATCTTGCAGCTGGCGTCCCTCAAGGCGGCATATTATCTCCTATTTTTAACCGACTCCGACTGTGAACATCAGGATGGCAACCAGTCGGTTTTTCATCACGCTAAGGTTGACTGATAGAAAATGCCTCAGGCATTAAGTCCGCCTTTGTACAGTAGTTTTACTTGTGCATAAAGTTTTAGTAAATAAATCAAATAAATACATATACAAGAATTGCTCGTTTAAAGATAAAAGATTTAACTTCTTGAATACCTCATTTTGCTTGACGTGTGCTACAGTCCAACTTTTCAATATATTTGGTTTTTTCTTATAGTGTTCTGATTTCTACTAGACAAGCCCTCTCATTTGATACCCATATTATAACAGTTGTGAAAAAATATGTAATCCAAAATGTTCAGTGTCGGTCATATTGTATTTGGATTTTATTAATTGCGTAATGTATTGTATTAGTTGAGTCCTTTCATTTGGTACCCATATTAGCGGTGAAAAAAATATGTAATCTGCCATTCGCCGTCGACCGTTCTGGATTTATAATGATACTAAATATATGATATTATGTTGTCATCGGAACCAAAGATGTGATCCAAATTTCAGATCAATCTGACAACAGGAAGGGGGTTAAATTTTAATGATTAAATTTGAACTAAAAAGCTAAACAAAACCGTTTAAAAACGATAAATCGTTTCTTACTTCATATTTAAAGGTACAGGTACTCACATATTTACAAATATTGCAACCATTGACGATTTTTCCTAAATGATGAATCATTGTGTGCGTGATTTCAAGTAAGCATATAATCTAGAATTAATGCCTAAAAATAATAATTATATAACTAAATTAATTACCAGCTTGATAGCCACGCTGCTTGTCTAGGAAGATGTGAAAACCCCGATTAATACCGACAGGTATGTGCAGTGTTACCAGTAATGTAACAGCATTCCGGATACATAGTTAAGCACCACTAACCTCATTTGAAAGTTAATTCAAGTGGTTGCCATTAGTTGTCAATTACAAGTCGCACAGTTACACCTTTGGTCTAACGAGAGGCTGGCTAATGGTTCGAAATAGATCGAACTTATACGTTTGTTTATACTTTTTGCAACAACTACTGCCATTGCTCGATTACAAAGTTTTAGGTAAATCCTGGTAAAAAATAACTTACTAACATAATTTACTCAAAAATATCTTTCACAGATGAATTCGAAGATGAAGACTCAGATTCGGAAGAGAATCAAACTGATGAGAATCAATCGGACAGCGACACGAAAGAAGTCGTCAAACAAGAAGTGAAAAAAGAAGTTGTCAAAAAAGAGATTAAGACAGAAACCGAAGAAGTTAAAGGAAAGCAACAAAATAAAAACGAAGAGAAACCTAAAATACCCGTGAAGGTACTGACGCAAGAAGATGTGGATAGTGGCAAATATACTATGTTGGATATTGTGATGCCTTTGCCAGGGTACTCGATAGAATACCCCCCGAATATGAAGGAGTTCTATGTAGAGGAACTGGCGAAGGTTGGCCTTACATTGGAGATGAGGCATAAGATCAAGTAAGTGATTCAGTTTATATTTTAGAAAAGATAGAATATTGGATAATTAATTTAGTATCGCAAGCATAGCTAAACTGGAGGGGTTCACATCGGCGTCGAGTCGACGATGAAGTACCTGAGACTTGTCCTCGACAGCCGGTGGAACTTCGTCGAGCACTTCCGACGTTTGGCTCCCAGACTGGAGCGGGCTGGGGCTGTCTTAAAGCGGCTCCTGCCCAATCTAGGAGGTCCAAACGCCTCCTGCCGGAGGCTCTACACGGGGGTCGTGCGGTCCATGGCCCTCTACGGGGCACCGGTGTGGGCGCCCTCGTTGAGGCTGAGCCCAGCGCGCCGGTTGAGTGCAGCCCAGAGGGTCATGGCCATCCGGCTAATCCGGGGATACCGCACGGTCTCCTGCCAGGCGACGGGCCTCCTTGCCGGAGTGCCGCCATGGGAACTGGAGGCAAAGGTCCTCGTCCACATGTGGGAGTGGCGCGAGGAGGCGAAACGCCGGGGCGAAACTCCATTGTCGCGACAAATCGCGGCACCGCGGACAGAGCTCCGGCAGGATCTCATGGTGACATGGCGGGTACGATTGTCGCAACCCAGCGCTGGGCACGCCACAATTGCGGCGGTAAGTCCCCTCTTTGAGGAGTGGATAGAGAGGCGCCACGGCGTCCTCACCTTCCGCCTGACGCAGATTCTCACCGGGCATGGGTGCTTTGGTGGGTTCCTGTTTAGGATAAAGCAGGAGGAAACGCCCGGGTGTTTCCATTGCGAGGATCGTCTGGAGGACACGGTGGAACATACGTTGGAGGTGTGCCCTGCCTGGGCGGAGCACCGCCGTGTCCTCGTGGAGGCGATCGGCGGCGGCGACCTCTCGCGTCCGGCCCTGGTGCGAGCCATGGTACGGAGCGAGAGGGCATGGGAAGCCGTCACCTCCTGCAAAGCAGTAATGCTCGCGAAGGAGCAGGCGAGGCGCGTGAGGGAGTAGCAGTCTCTGCGCCCTCACGTCCTTAGCCGCCGCAGGAGAAGACGCTCCGGGCGTCGGGAGTCGATCGCAGACTCCCGGCCACCGTAGGCGCGAACTTGCGGGCAGCGAGCAATGGGTAGCTCGCCGCCCGGTAAAGACCAGGCTTAGGTCGACGACGCGTAGTGTTCCACGCGCGCCTCAAAGAGATGTCAGCAGCACTGAAGGGGTCTGCTAGGACCGATGCCTGCCAGGGTCGCGAGATTTATTCGAAAGAGATACCGTGGCCCTGGTATATGGGTAACTTAAGGAACACGGGTAGGTTTTAGTCAGTAAAAGTCTCATACGCCCTCCCGCTCCGCCCAGAGCGAGAAAAGTCACTTGATGATTTCCCAAATTAACAAAAAAGCATGGCAAAAGCATGGCTGAACTAATTTCGATTCAAGCAAACTTAATTTGGATTATTTTTAGGGCGCTTTATATCATATCTATATTTAGGTACCTGGCAATCAATATCACAACATAATATGAAACAAAGTTACTCCGGCGCCTTTCTCTGTGTGTCAGAACGCGATAAACTCAAAAACTGCCGAACTCATTTTATACGATTCATGAGGAAAGTTTAGGTGCTTTTTTAACCGACTTCAAAAAAGGAGGAGGTTAAATGATCCACTATTTATTTATTTTTTGTATGTTCACCGAGTTCTCCGCCAACCATCGATCGATTTCATTTCATCGATTTCATACGGTGAAGGAAAACGTCGTGAGGAAACCGGCATGACCTAGAACCAAAAAAAATCCATGAAATGTGACATCTACCAACCCGCACTGGGCCCACGTGGTAGATTACGGCCCACTCCCTCTCACCGAGAGGAGGCCTCTCACGGTATAGGCTAATTATGTAATTGCTCGTAGCGAAACGGACGGTTAGCCCGCATGCCCCGTTGCCGTCCACGTCGCGGGGAGACATTCTTAGTTATACGACCTTCGTCACATACACTGTACACCCGTGCGAAGCCGGGGCGGGTTGTAGTATTGGTATAATAGGTTGGGGAAAAAGTTTCTTCGCATTTTTTAAGAAAATTCAAAACATTTTTTAATAAAGTTTATTTACATTTAACTAAAGTATGTAGGTACCATTTTGTTCAATAACTTTTAGCCATCTTGTAGGTAGCGAGATGATCCCATTGCTATAGAAATTTTGGGACTTCTGGTCAAAATACCGCGACAAGTGGTTTTGGCAGCCCTCTCGTGATGTTAACCTGACACTGCCTAAAGAAATCTGAAGAGACCGAAACAGGTGGAAATCTGAAGGTGCAAGGTTAGGACTATACGGCGGATGCATTAACACCTCCCAGCCAAACTCTCTTAATTTTTGTTGGGTGGCTAAAGATGTGTGAGGTCTAGCGTTATCATGATGAAAAACCACGCCCCTTCTGTTGATTAATTCCGGCCGCTTTCTCTCAACTTCTTGCTTTAATCTCATCAGTTGTTCGCAGTAGAGTTCAGAATCGATGGTCCTGCCTGGTGGTAACAGCTCATAATGAATAATGCCCTTCCAATCCCACCAGCCAGCACCAGCATCACCTTGTTGCGAGTTAACCCGGGTTTCGCCACAGTCTGTGAAGCCTGACCGGCCTTTGACCACGACCTTTTTCGCACGTTCTTGTCATACGTGATCCACTTTTCATCACCAGTTATCAGCTTCTTCAAAAATGGTTCGGTTTCATTACGTTGTAATAAAGAATCACAAATGAGTACACGGTTCATTAGGTTTCTTTCAGTGAGCTCGTGAGGTACCCAAATGTCGAGCTTTTTTGTGTACCCAGTTTTTTTCAAATGCGCCAAAACTGTTTTGTGGTCAATTTCCAGTTCTTCAGCTACGTCGTAACTACTGGTATGCCGATCTTGCTCCACTTTTTCAAAAATGGCATCCATTTTATCCGTAATAGGGCGACCAGTAGGGCTATTGCGTATCTCTGTTGACAGTTAATAATGATGATCATTTGGCAAAGTGTTTAACGATCAACTGTCAAATAACAACTTTCGTATTGGCTATCTTCAGTGCCTATCTAGGATGACGTCATAGGCACTCAGTGTCGTTTATAGTTGGTTGATAGTCACCGTAACTCATTTTGACAGATGTTTTTGTATCGATAAATAAAAGATTGCGATTGTTTAAGCACAGTGGACATCAAACTGATAATCATTTAGTGAATCGTGGCTTTCGTGAAAGACACTACTCAAAGGTAGTGTTTTAGAAATTCTTGTGATAAGCACCGAGGCCGGTAATTAGTGAAGCGTATAAACATTACGTCTTTTGTTGTGTTATTGTGATTCCTGTCGTTGCCACGCATTGCATTAAGTATTGTTGTGGAAAAATAATAGTTTAAACTATTATTTATTTTCTATTTTTTAGGGTGTTTCGAATTTTGAGACGTATGTCAGCGTAGTTTGTGACGTATGTCAGCGTAGTTCGTGACGTATGTCAGCGTAGTTTGTGACGTATGTCAGCGTAGTTTGTGTCGTATGTCAGCGTAGTTTGTGACGTATGTCAGCGTAGTTTTCGAAGACAGTTTTTTTGCTGTCCTGGTAACCCTGGCAAGGATAATGGCACAAATTTATGAAATTATTGCATTGTCATCGGTCCTTGACAGGTGTGCAAAGTTTGAATAAAATCTGGTCGTTTAAAGTGGGCAAAATCGCGCTATAAGGAGTCGGTTACAAACAAACATACAAACATACAAGTGAAGCTAATATAAAGCGTGTAAAAAAAGAATGAATAAAATGATGTTCAAAATGATATGATAATGTTTTATTTATTTATTAATTTTACAATTTAGCTTTTGTATACAATTTATCAAAAGTAAGTATAGATAACAATAGCCTTGGGCTTATACAGTCACCAATTACAGTTTAACAGCATTCTCTAAAAGAAGCGTTAACACAGATAAATTTATAGTGGCGCTAGAACTTTTGCCCATTTATTTTAAACTAAGACAAATAAAATAATAATAATTACTTAAATTTGGTACACTTATGAAGTTATGCGTAACTAGCTTTTGCCAGCGACTTCGCCCGCGTGGAGTTCGGAAATTATCCCGCGGGAACATACTACCAGGATAAAAAGTACCCTATGTGCTATTCCAGGTTATAAACTATCTGTGTGCCAAATTACATCTAAATCGGGTAAGTAGTTTTTGCATGAAAGAGGAACAAACATTCATACATTCATACATCCATACGTCTTTACATCCATACATCTATACATCCATACATACAAACTTTCGCGTTAATTTTCAAAAACGTACACTTTGATAAGATAACACAAAGCAACACACTGTTTATTTTAATTCCGCTACACCGTAGAGTTACTTCTGGCAAAGATTGAATTTACCGCCCACATCATTTTTCAAGTGTATTATAAACCGTCAAATATAAAAGGTTCCATAAAATGAAGTATTGTCACGCTCAAAGGCGTTATTGAACTTAGCCGCATAATAGTCGATAGAAAATAGAGGCGTCAAGTGCTAAGATGAAGAGCACCGACCCCGGTCCGTTAGCCACCGTAACGTGATATCCACTTACTATGATACGCAATACCAATGTTATGAAATTCTCAGTTGTCATCAAAGTTCGGTGTACAACTGTAGCCTGTTAGTCACTGGCAATCAAAAAGTTAGCCAATAGCCCTGCAGAGCGACGTGCATCTTTGACGTCAAAATTTCCGGATTGAAAACGCTTAAACCAAATTTGTGCTATTCTCACAGACACTACACTAGGTCCATAAACATCGCAAAATTTTTTCGCGGCTTGCGTTGCATTTTTACCTTTTTTGTAGTAAAATTTTAAAATGTATCGAATTTCTTCATTAGATTCACTCATCTTGACGGTACGAAAAACAAATGAAAATCACACGTTTTCCTGATTTGAATTTGGAATAATGTTTTTTAAACATTAAACTTTCAATGATACCAAAACCAGCCAGATACAAATAGTATAGCCAAAGAGATTTTATTACAAGTTCATACATACTATAATGCGAAAAGACTTTTTCCCCAACCTAATATTTAGAATTGAAGGAATCTCATCCCAGCCACTGGAATTAGATATCATAATGTAAAAGGAGTAATAGGAGTATTTAGGAATCGGAGCGGGTAGCGTACTCTAGTTTCTCCTACCCCTATGGGAAAAAGGCGTTATTTTTATGTATGTGTATTTATATTAAAACATGAATGTGTGTTGGTGTGGCTGCGCAGGAGCTACAGCATGTCGGGCGCGTACCGCCACGTGGTGGCGCGGCCGCGCGACGTGGCGTGGCGCTGCGTGCGCTACTCCGACCCCTTCGCCGACCTGCTGCCCTCCGACCTGGACGAGCTGCTCGACAACAAGCTCACCGGCATCCTCGAAGGTAACAACACCTATTGTATTGAAAAATTACAGCTGAACTACGTAATGAAAATCTTATACAGTCCTCCAGACCGTATTTCAGCCATGGCGGTCAAATTCAACCGAGACTAGTCATCGGCGCAGGAGATATTATTGTACACAAGTGTATGCGCAGACACAGGGGCATACTCATCTCCTAAAAGGCATAGAAGTTTGTTTGGGAGTTATTAATTTTTCCCGTGGTCATCATCGGGCACACAGATTGTATCATTGTAAAACGCAAATATTTTTAACATGGTAATTCCTGAAATGAATAGCAGACAGGTTGGACGGTCTATTTCTGAGACACTGGATCGTACTCCACGTGTTAATTTAATTTCGTTTTTTTTTGGATTATGATCAGAGTTCTTAAATATTTAATAACACAAATGGATATATGGTTTGATATAAAGTTAGTACTATTGTTATAACTATTGTTAGTACTATTGTTATAATAATGTAGTTACCACTGTAAAAGCCAATTATTTTTAAAAGAGTAACCGTGGAGTTTCTTGCGGGCTCTTCTCCATAGGAATCAACTATTTGGAACCGTGCACCTAGCTTCTTACGTTTCATAAGTGCCCATGTTGGTTTATGTGAAATAAAAATATTTTGATTTGATTTGATAACGGCCATTACCTTTTCCCTAATTTCTCTTCAAAGGAACCCAAAAAACAAACTGTACATTAATTTGCATTTTTAAAATGAAGTATCTATCTGGGTGAAAATATGGTCAATGACTTCTTTTGTCATACATAGCTTAAAGCATATTAGCAGAGATCTTAGTGAAGAATCTCGTACGGGGAACTAACCTATTTGCTTATATGGAAGTTATTTTTATTTTATTGGTGTACTAGTAACGCATCTGTTATTACCCCTGGTATTACAGCCTTCCAAAGGCAGCAGTAGCCATTTATTATGATGTGGACTGTAGGCTTGTTTACCATAAGATAGGTAGATTCACTAGACCGTTTCAGGCACGGCCTAAGCCTAAGCTTGCAAATCTAGTTTGAGTTATCCCCTAATATCTCAATGTATTTGAGGTCGGCGCAACATGTCTTTTTCTTCCAAACTTCTCTATTAGGTGTCATCTCGGTAGTCACTCCCTTTCTAGCCATATTATAATTCACACTGTCCATCCACCGTTTCTTTGGTCTTCCCCTACTCGTATAACCGTCCATATTCAAAACTTTCTTGACGACATTTTCCTCATTTAATAACTATTCCACTTACATTTCCTTTTTCAGATGGAAAATACAAAGCACTTCTCCTAAACATGACTCTGCCTGCAAGTTGCTACGCGACCATGGCATTACGAGAACTCCTCAAAGTAGACACGTCCAGCGACAACCAAGCGTCGCAGAACAACTACCATAAAGAACGAAAGACTTCAACAGCAGAAGACATTGAAAACGGAGAGAAAAAGAAGTCGGAAAGCGAGAGTGGAGAGGTGTCTAAGGTAAAGAGTGAGACTGGAGAGAAACGGAAGATGGACAGTGAGCTGGAAGATGCTAAGAAACAGAAAGTAGATGAATAAAAGATTTTATTTTAATGTTTATAAGTGTTTTATTTGTGATTCTTGTGTGCTGATTTAGGTGTGGAGGGTTGATCTGGAATAAAAAGAAATATTGGTTTTTATTAGTGACAGGTTACATACAGAAACAGGAAACAAAGTTTAATTGAGTAATACAGGAGACAGTCCGAAAATTTATATGGTTGTTTTTTGAAAAATATATTCGTGATCATTTATTGCCTTCCACATTGTAAAAAAAAGATGTTAGAAAGGGCTTAAAGCTAGGTACAAAAATATGGACCCTGCAAAACTACAAAATTGAGATGACTGAAAATAAAAGCATTTTTTTATATTGAAAATAAAATGAGAACGAAGAAAATAAAGGACTTGAATTTAATACTGATGATATACTTCACTAGCTTTTGCCCGTCACTTCGTCTGTGTAAATGTCGGTTATCGTGAACATACACGAAGTCGCGGATTGAAAAGTAGCTTTTCTTGGGGTTCAAACTTACCCCTACGAAATTTCATCAAAATCGGTTCATTGGTTTAGTGTATAGATAAAAAAAATATACTTATGTAAGTTCACGCACTAAATTATACACAGGGCGAACTGTAAGCTGACGTATTTTATATTTATTGACCATTCAGGACGTGATAGTGTGACCCCCTTGCAACATTTAGCACCGGATTCATACAAATTCCAATATTTGCGTGTTTCAGAAAATCGGGGTCATTGTCTCCTATTTTTAATGGAATCGCATTGTACAGTGGATGTATTGAAATATAATAGAAAAAAAACCGGCCAAGTGCGAGTCGGACTCGCGCACCGAGGGTTCCGTACAAACCTGCAGGTCATCATCATCATCATTCGTCATCATCGTTTATGAAATTAAATGTTTTTTTTAAATTTTAATATTTGAGTTGACTGAATGAAAGGTAAATTGTGGTTTACGATTTATGACGTATTAAAAAAAAACTACTTACTAGATCTCGTTCAAACCAATTTTCGTTGGTAGTTTTCATGGTAATGTACATCATATATTTTTTTTAGTTTTATCATTCCCTTATTTTAGAAGTTACGGGGGGGGGGGGGGACACATTTTACCACTTTGGAAGTGTCTCTCGCGCAAACTATTCAGTTTAGAAAAAAGTGATATTAGAAACCTCAATTTCATTTTTAAAGACCTATCCATAGATACCCCACACGTAAGGGTTTGATTAAATTTTTTTTTGTGTTTCAGTTCTATGTATGGGGAACCCCAAATATTATTGTTTAAAAAAAAAATGATATTAGAAACCTCAATATCATTTTTGAAGACCTATCCATAGATACCCCACACGTATGGGTTTGATGAAAAAAAAATTTTTGAGTTTCAATTCTATGTATGGGGAACCCCAAATATTATTGCTTTTTTTCTATTTTTGTGTGAAAATCTTAATGCGGTTCACTGAATACATCCACTTACCAAGTTTCAATAGCACAGCTCTTATAGTTTCGGAGAAAAGTGGCTGTGACATACTCGGACAGACAGACAGACAGACAGACAGACAGACATGGCGAATCTATAAGGGTTCCGTTTTTTGCCATTTGGCAACGGAACCCTAAAAATTAAAAATTAAAAACGACAACTCCAGTTTTAAAGAGAGTTCCTCGTGGCGCGAGACCATCCGTGGCCTCTAGTTTAGCGCGTTGTATCCGCCTCGCCGCCCGAGAGAACTTTAAAAGTGCTTGGGAGCAATTACTCACCTTCCCGTTTAGAATTCTACATGTGCAAAAAAAATTTGGCAAATAAAAAAACGTTAACAGCACAAATTAAGGATAACTGTAACATTTCGGCCCAACGTTTTGACCCTAAATTAACATCTCACCTACCAAAAAGAGATTTATTGCACCATGTGGAGTCTAAACTAGGCGAGGGTGATATCAGAGGTGCAGCTAGGATTATCTTTAGCAGCGATGTGGTTGCGCCGTACTCTCCAGAGACACTGACAGGTCTGGAGAGTAAACACCCCGCCCCGGCAGATGACCTCTCCTTCCCTGACCCACCCGATCCCGAATCCAACTCACTTACAATTACAGCTCAACAAGTGTGTGCGGCCATGTGCTCCTTCCGAAGTGGCTCCGCTGGCGGCCGCGACGGCCTGACGCCTCAGCATTTGAAGGACTTAATGTGTTCAGGCGCCGGGGAGGCTGGTGAGTCCCTTTTGAAGGAGCTGGCGGCCCTCATAAATCTAATGCTCTCCGGCAATGTGAACGAAGCCGTCATTGACATTCTTTATGGGGCAAATCTATGTGCCCTGCGCAAGAAGGATGGTGGTATTCGTCCCATTGCCGTAGGGTCCACTTACCGGCGTATCGCAGCCAAAATTTGCTGTGCTTTCTACAGTGAAACACTGGCCAGCAAATTCCAGCCCCTACAGCTGGGGTTTGGCTCCAAAGGGGGCTGTGAGGCTGCGGTACATGCATTATCCACATACCTCAATTGCGATAAAGGTGAGGTCATCCTTAAGGTTGACATTAAGAATGCTTTCAATTCCGTAAACAGGGACACCTTGTTGACAGAAGTCCAAAAAGAAATACCCAAAATTTACAGTTTTCTCTATCAATGTTACAGGCACCCCTCCAAATTACTTTATAAAGACAACCTTTTGAAATCAGCTGTTGGATGTCAACAGGGCGACCCTCTTGGGCCAGTCATTTTTAGTTTGGCAATAAATCCAATTATTCGACAGCTAAATTCTAAATTCAACGTATGGTATTTGGATGACGGAACCCTAGGAGGTGACGTAGACACAGTCTTAAAAGATTTAACTTTTTTAAAATAAAAATTTAGTTCCATTGGCCTAGACCTTAATCTATCAAAATGTGAAATTTATCTTCCCCAAACCACTGACAGACAGACTACTATAGCAAAATTTAATACAATAGCACCAGATATCAAAATAACGGAAAGAAATTCTCTTCACCTCCTAGGGTCCCCAATTTTTGACGAATCCTTTCCAACGTTCATTGAGAAGAAAATACAGAATTTCTATGATGTCTCGGAAAGACTTTTCAAAATTAACATTCATTCGGCCTTCACACTAATTCGGTACTGTTGTTTTGGACCAAAATTAACGTATAACCTTCGTTCCTCCCATCTATGGAAGCATCCACAAGTTTTAGAGAAAGTAGACCAAATTTTTAGAAGCACTTTAACTTCGATCCTAAATGTGGCCCTGGACGACCGAGCATGGCAGCAAGCCACACTTCCCATTCGCCTGGGTGGACTCGGCGTCCGCAAAATTTCAAGTATAAGTTTACCAGCCTTCCTCTCCTCGGTCCACAGTACCGATAAATTAACCAGGAATATTTTATCTTCCACACTGGTCGATTTAGAAGTACCGTGTTTGACCGATGCGTTGAATGCTTGGAAAATGGCTTGCCCAAATACGGTTTTGCCCGACAACCCGTCCTCTCAGAGACAGTGGGACGTGCCGCTCTGCAGTATTATACGGAATACCCTAATAAACACGTCACCTAATACTGTTGAGCGTGCCCGTCTGCTGGCTGTGGGAGAATGGGAGTCAGGCTTGTGGCTTCAGGCGCTCCCATCATCCACCATAGGTACTATGATGGATGACTCATCGTTTCGGCTCGCTACGTGTCTCCGCTTGGGCGCACCTTGTGTTGCTCCGCACCGTTGTCACTGCGGTGAAGCTGTCGACAGTCTAGGGCACCATGGCCTGTCCTGCTGCAGGAGCGCAGGCCGAATAGCACGACACGCCAGCATAAATGATATTATTCGTCGAGCTCTTGTCACCGCCGGCGTACCAGCGGTATTAGGACCAAACGGCTTGGTACGTGACGATGGGAAGAGACCAGACGGCATGACGTTGTTGCCTTGGAAGGTGGGTAGGCCTCTGGTGTGGGACGCAACCTGTGTCGACACCCTTGCGCCATCTCATGTTCTTAGCACGGCGGGCTGTGCAGGCGCCGCTGCTGTGGCTGCCGAGACCCTCAAGCGGCGCAAATACTGTAACCTTATAGGTAACTACAGTTTTGAGCCGTTTGGGGTTGAAACGCTCGGCTGATCGACACTTCACGTGACCAGAGGGCTGGGTCATTCTTTGGCCAAAGAATTAGCATTGCCATTCAACGTGGCAATGCTGCCAGTCTTCTGGGCACGTTTCCAGATGACAGTGATGCGGACGAGTACTTCGACGCCTAAGTGTCTTTTGTTTTTTTTTTATTTGTTTGTATAGTTAGTTATTTATTTTATTTTTAATGTTATTAATGTATAGTTATAAAAATTCGAATTAATGTTATATTATACTAATAATGTAATTAAAATTTGTGATAGAAAAAACTTTTTTACAAAAAAAAAACAACCGACTTCCTTAAAACACTACAAAGTGAAAAATAACTTTAGTTTCGGTAGTCGGTGTCTTAGGATCTGTATTTATGGTTTTTTTTGCCACCGACTTCCGAAATTAAAGTTATTTTTCACTTTGTAGTGTTTTAAGGAAGTCGGTTGTTTTTTTTTGTAAAAAAGTTTTTATTTTTAAATTTTTAGTTGTGGTATTCACCCTGCACTAATTCCAAACAAACAATGCATATTTATGCGATAGCAGAAATCGCGGTTGATTTCCTGTCATTTTTTAAAGAGTTCCGGTGTCTGTCTCCCGAACTCATCATCAGATCTATATGAAAATTATATGGGACCATTTCGGAATAAACCCCTTTCGAACAAAAAAGAATTTTGCAAATCCGTCTATATATGACGGAGTTATACATAAAAAAAAAAAACATATAAACATCCGAATTGAGAACCTCCTCCTTTTTGAAGTCGATTAAAAAATAGAACTTAAAGTCAGTGTATTTATTTCAAATAGGCACAAAAAGCACTTTTGGAAGTTTACTCGATCTATTTGTTATTCTGTTTTGTTACACCTATTTACCTGCTGGAGGAGTTGCGGTGTTTGTCCGCATGCTATGTATTGTGCGGTTATGTTTAATTTTCATAAGTTTCTTTACTAAATGCTGTGATAGCAAATATTGCAAGTTTTGCGCAAGTATTTTTTAATATCGGAATTGTTTTATTATTTTAGTTTTCCCATCAGTTATGTTCCTACATGGTTTGAATATGGTTCGTAGTATGTAGGTACTGCCTACCTAGTTCAAAACGTTTTCTTTTTGCCTTCCCAGGAATACAAAATGAAAACGTTTGGAACGTCTTAACGATGATGAAAACGAAGAATAAAGGCAAATCCTTAACATAACATAAAACCACGCCTTTTTCCCCGGAGGATTGGGCAGTGGTGTACCTATAGTACACACACATTTCGTCAGTTATGTTTAAGTGCCATGTAATAGCATATAGCGGGCATGTTGTCATCAACTGGACACAAATCCACACTCCGGACTGCTACAGAGAAATTCTTCATCATTGGAGGGTAGGAGACCCTTATCCCAATTTATTTGTGGTCGGCGCAACGTCTTTTTCTTCCACACGTCTCTATTACTCGTCATCTCAGTAGTCACCCCCTTTCTATCCATATCATAATTCACACAGTCCATCCATCGTTTCTTTGGGTGTACTACGCCAAATCGAATGCCAAATAATCAGTTGATCGAACGTCTAAATACTCGAACGTTCATAATATCGAATGGTTACTAAATCGAACTTACAATATATCGCACAGTCAATACATCGAGTGTTCAAAATATCGAATGTTTGTTTGATCGAGCGGTCAACGCATCGCAAATTTATTATATCGAAATATCAATATACTGAATACTTTAAGTAGGTACAAGAAAAACACAAAATTTGCCAATAAATCATATTTCACATCTTAATCTACCTCCTCTACCTTTATCTTTCTCTATCTTTCGCCCGCATGGTGTTCGGAAATTATTACACATGGATCTCATGGAACATAGCGGATACGACTGTCGCAACCCAGTGCTGGGCACGCCACAGTTTTGGTGGTAAGTTCCCTCTTTGAGGAGTGGCTGGAGAGGTGCCACGGCGGCCTCACCTTCCACCTTACGCAGGTCCTCACTGGGTATGACTGCTTAGGGAGCTTCCATTTCAAGATAAGGCGGGAGGAAACGCTCGGGTGTTTTCATTGCGTGGATCACCCGGAGGACACGGTTGAGCATACGGTATAGGTGTGCGCTGCCTGGGTGGAGCACCACCGTATCCTCGTCGAGGCGATCTCTCGCGTCCGGCTTTGGTCTAGGCTATGGTACGGAGCGAGAAGGCATGGGAAGTTATCACCGAAGCAGTAATACTCGCGGAGGAGGTGAAGCGCGTGAGGGAGAGACAATAAATCTGCGCCAGCACGCGCCTAGCCGCCATGGCGGAGTTCCGGCCACCGAAGGCGCGGGCTTGCGGGCGGCGAGCAATGGGTACACACATATATACATTTTAATTAAGGAGCAAGCTATTACATAGAACAAAGAGGATCAATTCTACAAAAGGATATGTCAATTTTGTATACTACATCGAATACAATATAAATATCTGAGTAAATTTCCTTTTTGAATCACTCAAATCCATCGAGAAATTACGAAGGTATTAACCCTGGAGTAGTCGCGTGGACTACATAATTAGCCCACTCATACAAAGAGTTTTTTATTTTTGTTGATTTTTTGGAACACAGAGGTTGTGATTAGTTTATGTTGATCATATTTAGTTAAGAAAACTGTACTGATAATATTTTCATTTAGTTATTAAAACGTTAATGCTTATAAGTTTATTTATTTCAATTTGAAATTGGACACTCCCGTTACTTTTAGGTGCGCGACTACTGTAGGGTTAAAGTTTTAAAAAAAGGAAACTCAATACTTTTCTCACGTCATTTTCTTCATTCCTCCGTATCAAGTGACCATACCATGACAACAGATTCTCACACAAGTTTTCAGTTATAGGTGCCACATTCAGAGTTCCTCTTACGTAACCATTCGTGTAACACCGCACATGAGGGATGTGCGGTGTTACACGAATGGTCACATACCTACATATTAACATTCTCATCTCAGCTGCATGCAATTGCCTTTCATTCATACCTTTTGTGGCCCAACATTCTGACCCATACCTACTGCTACTGAGAAATTCCAGACAGAAAAACGCAATCAAAGAACTATACCGACAATTCCCTGTTCAACATAGCTTGCACTAATCCACCCACAACTAAAACCTATAAGTATTATTATTAAGTCACATTAGCCAATCGCACCCGTGTGAAGTCGGACCGGGTCGCTAGTCAGTAATAAATTCAAGGTTTTGTTTCAAAATATAACTACAAGAATTTTTGATCCGACATACGACAGAAGTTAGTATGTAGTTACTCACTTTAAAAAATATGAAGAGATGTGTCCTTTCAGGAAAACGTAAGCAAGCCAGCATAATGTTTATAGAGGAAATAAAACAACATACAAAAATAAAGTTACGTTTGTTCGTACTGGCGTGTCCTCCTGTGCTGCGCGTGCGCGTAGCTCGCGGACAGCCAACCGGCGCCGCGCGTGACGTCACAGGCGACGTGTGACGTCACGTGCGCGCGCAGCTCTCCAGGCGTCGGGAACGAGCGCGGGCACCATGTGCACTTGTGGGGCTTGTTCTGTGGGGACAATAGGGAGCTGGTACATACAAATTAACCACATTTCTCGCAAAAAAAAAAATCAAAAAAAAAACAATAGTCATTTATTCAAACTAGGCTGAGAGTCAGCACTTTTTGAACGTCAAAGTTACATGAGACAGTCCCCCCAAAACACCCGCCCTTCGGCACTTCCTTGTGCTTTCGCTGGGAAGAAGAAGTGGCGGAACAAACTCACCAGCAGCACAGCTGTCTGTTAAGTTAGAAGAACTTGATTCTATACAGTATTGTGTAAGTTATTATATTAATATTATAAAACAAAACATACATTATTCGCCATATGTCAGCTAGCACACGCCAATATACCAACAAAACATTGAAAACTAAACTCAAGCTGAAATAAATAATAAAACAAAATCGTAAACAGAACTTAAAACCTTAATAAAGCCTCCAGGCATAAAGGGCGTGCCCGCTTACATATACGATGCAAATGATACATATACACAATAAATGAAATGAAAAGAAAATAAAAATGAACTAACAAAAGCAGTTAAATAAAAAAATAAATAAAAAAAAAACAATTATATGAACTACCCATATAAACCTTCAGTAGGAAGACTAATTCTGGATTGAAAGAACATAAACATTGTCTTGAGTTGATCACAGCGACCAACTATTCTTATCGTTTAAGTAGTCGTTGATAGAATAGTATGCCTTTGAACAATGGTTGGATTTTACTTTAGCTTTAAACTCATTAAACTGCAAATGTAGCAAAGCAGAGGGAAGCTTGTTATAAAAGGTTAAAGAATTATGAACCTTATGAAGCCGGTGAAAGGGAGCACGTAGTTTATCCCTACTTCTAGTATTAATATTATGAATATCACTATTTTTAGTGTACTAGTGTATATTTTGCCTAATATATAAGATGTTGGCGAAGATTAATATTGTGATGCAACCGTAAGAATACCAATATCTTTAAACAAATCTCTCAGAGAAACTCTAGCACCTAGTTGGTAAATCGCTCGAACAGCTCGTTTTTGAAGAACAAAAATATTTTGAATGTCCGCGGCTTTGCCCCACAGCAGAATGCCGTAGGACATTATGCTATGAAAATAACTAAAATAGACTAATCGAGCTGTATCAACGTCTGTGTACTGTCTAACTTTCCTTACGGCGTAGGCGGCCGAACTGAGCCTTCCCGCTAGGCTTGATATATGTGATCCCCACTGAAGTTTGGCGTCTACTGTAATGCCCAGAAAAACTGCCGACTGTACAGTTTCAAGCGCCTCATTATCTAAAACGACATTGGGTCCCAGATTCCTAACATTCGGTAAGACGAACTTTATACATTTCGTTTTCTTAGCATTAAGAACTAGGTAAAGTTAAATACATAATGATTATTAATAGCTGTCGTCAGCGGCAGCGTCCGCGTGGAATTCGGATATTATCTCACAGGAATATTCTAAGGGGGGGATAAAAAGTAAAGTGTTAATCCAGGTTATAAACGATCTGTGTGCCAAATTTTGTAGATTTTTCTAAAAAGATTGCGATTGAGTAAAAAAATACGGAACACAAAAACTTTCACATTTTTTAGGATTATTTATAGTTGGATTTATATTATGTTACTAAGGTACTTACACCTACATATGAGTTAAATATATTTTAGAGTTGGGTGAATTGATGAAAAGGAAAAAGCAATTATTGTAGAATAAATAATAGTTTAAAAAAACTAAAAAACACGCTTCCATGGAAAACCAAACTAAAAAGTACAAAATAATGGAAAAAAAGCGTGGGGTGCTTTTAAGGTATTTTTTACTGATGTCAGGCACCCCACGCTTTTTTTCCATTATTTTGTACTTTTTAGTTTGGTTTTCCATGGAAGCGTGTTTTTTAGTTTTTTTAAACTCTTATTTATTTTCTATTTTTAAGGGTATTTCGAATTTTGAGACGTATGTCAGCGTAGTTTGTGACAGTTTTTTTGCTGTCCTGGTAACCCTGGCAAGGACAATGGCACAAATTTATGAAATTATTGCATTGTGGACGGGTTTAGTATGGTCACTAAACTTCCAACTTGATCGGGATTCGAACCCGTACTAATATTATTTATATTAGAGATGTGTAAGCGTGTAGCGTAGCGGAAGGATGAAAGAATGAAGAGAGTACAGATGAGTGAAATGAATAATATTATTTAGCGATTTAGAATTATTATAATTGAATTAAATTAAATTACACTGACAATAAAACAAGCGAAAATAAAATGGTAATACAATAGCAAGCGCGGCGCGATCCGAATGGTTCGGTAGGCGGTTGAAGGAAGACTGTGGCTCCGCCGCTCGGCGCATGAGCAGGTGGAGGTGCGTGCACGCAGTCTCTCGGAGGCCCAAGGTCGTTGTCGCCGTCGCCCATAGAAATATCACGCGCGCAGTACGTGCGGGTGGCGCGTGTAAGCGTCAGTACATTCGGTGCAAACATCGGATGATTCCTGTGCTTGGCGCAAGATTCATAAGCGGAGCGTTTCCGCTCATGTTTATGTGAAGTGGTGGTTTACTTAATTATTGTTCCGCCACATATTCCCCCTGGCCAGACCGTAACTACGGTCGATAAAAATCGGGGAATTTTACTCGTCGCCCGCTTCTGGTTCTTCTCTCTGTGTTTGGTACTGGAACGGCTGTTGGAGCGGCCGGTGGAGTAGACTTGACTTCTGGTTGTTTTTCCTCTTCTATCAAAATATAGGCGGGTTTTAACCTGTCAACAGAGACGTTAGTTGTCTTTCCTTTTACGTCTATTGTGTAATACTTAGGGCATCTTTGTATTACTTTGTAGGGACCAGCGTAAGGTGGTTCTAATGAGCTTCGTACGTAGTCTCGGCGAAGAAAGACGTGTGTGGAAGAATGCAGATCTCGTGGAATGTAGAAAGGAGAAGTTGTATGCCATGAGGTTGACCTGGGAGTGAGTTTGGCCATGTGTGCACGAAGACGTGTTGCAAATTGTGTGACATCGGCTGCAGTGTAATCTGTAGGAGACAGAAACTGGCTAGGCAAGTTTAGAGCTTCGCCATATAAAAGTTCAGCAGGCGTAGCTTGGATGTCTTCTTTCCAAGCGTTACGCATGCCAAGTAGCACCAGCGGTAGGACTTCTGTCCACTGCGAAGAAGTATGGCACATGATAGCCGCCTTGAGCTGGCGGTGCAGCCGCTCAACGATGCCATTTGCAGCTGGGTGGTAGGCGGTAGTGCGGAAGTGGTTCGCACCAACCATGGTAGTGAGAGCCTTGAAAAGGTGGCTCTCAAATTGGCGACCACGGTCTGTAGTCACCCGTGCCGGACAGCCGAATCTAGCTATCCAGCCAGACACTAGAGCAGCTGCGCAGGTCTCGGCAGTAATGTCCTTGAGGGGGTACGCCTCAGGCCATCGTGTAAATCGATCGATGACGGTAAGACAGTACCTGTAATCACAAGAAATGGTTAAGGGCCCTATGATGTCGAGATGTATGTGGGTAAACCTCGAAGAAGGAGTAAGGAAAGAGGTAAGAGGAGTAACGGTATGACGGGTTATTTTGCTTGCTTGGCATTGCAAGCAATGTCTGGCCCACTCTCTACAGTTCTTGCGAATCCCCGGCCACACAAAGCTTTGCGTCACCAGTCGCACTGTAGCAGAACATCCTGGATGATGTATGTTGTGCAACGATAGAAAGGCTTGCTTTCTCAGTTGAGGTGTCACATATGGGCGAGGCTTCGTCATTGAAGTATCGCATATAATGTGTGCGTTTCCCGTCAGTGCAGGGATCTTTTCCAGCTTGAGTGAAGAGCCGTTTCGGATGAGGTCTTGCAGTTCTGGATCTGTTTCCTGAAATTTTGCAAGATCCTCAAAGTTTATTGCCACTGACACCTCTTCAACCCGTGACAATGCATCAGCGACGACATTTTCTCTGCCTGGTATGTACCTTATGTCTGTGGTGAATTGGCCTATGAAATCTAGGTACCTGAATTGCCTTGGAGAATGGCTGTCTCTGTTGGTTTTGAAGGCGAACACCAGTGGCTTATGGTCGGTGAAGATTGCAAAGTTCCTTGCCTCGACCATATGCCGAAAGTATTTGACAGCTTCATATGCCGCTAACAATTCCCGGTCGTAGGGGCTGTATTTCATTTGAGCACCTGTAAGTTTATGAGAGTAAAAAGCTAGAGGTTCCCAGTCATCTCCTTTTCGCTGTTGAAGCACAGCACCGATGGCGGTATCAGACGCATCAGTGACTATTGTCAAGTCTGCTGATGGATCTGGATGAGCCAGTAGAGTTGCATTGCATAATGACGTTTTAGTATCTTCGAATGCTTGCAGAAGTGCAGGAGTCATGTCGACTGGGTGTGATCCTTTTATTTTTGGACCAGCAAGGACAGCATTTAAAGGTGCTTGGAGTTTAGCTGCGCTTGGGACAAATCGGCGATAAAAATTTATCATACCCAAGAATCGTCGAAGCTCCTTGACCGTCTTGGGTACGGGATACTCCTGGATAGCCTGGATTTTGGTCTCGAGAGGTTTCGTACCTGCAGCTGAGACACGGTATCCCAAAAAAGTTACCTCTGACTGACCGATATTACACTTTGACGTGTTTATAACTATACCGTAGCCTTTCAAGCGGTCAAATAGTTGCCGTAAATGTTGTTTGTGCTGTTCAGGAGTCTGTGAGAATACGAGGATGTCATCAATATACCCGTAGCAGAAGTCCAAACCTAGCAGAACTTCGTCGATAAATCTTTGAAAAGTTTGGGCAGCGTTCCTCAAACCAAAAGTCATGTAAGGAAACTCATAAAGTCCAAATGGTGTAGTGATGGCTGTCTTTGGAATGTCGTCTGGGTTGATTGCCAGTTGGTTATACGCCTTAACTAAATCGATAGTTGAAAATACTGAACACCCTGATAGCTGGTAGGAGAAGTCATGAATGTGGCGGATGGGGTACCTATCTGGTACAGTTCTAGCATTTAGTGCTCTGTAGTCACCGCATGGTCTCCATCCGTCGTCTTTCTTCCTTACCAGGTGTAGTGGAGCAGACCAGGGACTCTCTGAACGCCTGGCCACCCCACTCGCTAGCATGTCTTCAAACTCCTTCTTAGCAACTAGCGTTCGAGCTGGATCAAGGCGTCTAGGTTTGCTTGAGACTGGTGGACCTGGAGTGGTCTTTATGTGGTGTACCGTGTTATGCTTACCCGGTAAATGTGTGCCTGGAGGTCGCGTGATGTCCGGATACTCACGTAGAATTTCGTGGTAGTCAGTGTTACCAACTACGGCCTTCACGGATGCAATGTCCTCCGTTGATTTGCAGTGAGTTCCTGAAACTGATAGTGTCGTAGTGTTGTCTATCAAGCGCTGGTTTCTGCAGTCTACGAGTAAATTATAGAAACTCAGGAAGTCAACCCCTATGATAGGTCGTGACACATCAGCTACTGTGAAACTCCAGGTGTAGTCCCTTCTGAGACCTAAGTCGAGTCGCAGTTGTGTTGGTCCATACGTGTGTATCACGGTATTATTGGCGGCGACCAAATCAAATTTTGATTGTTTGACAGGCGTCTTTACTGCCGACCGAGGGAAAACACACAAGTCTGAACCAGTGTCCACAAGGAACTGCATTTTCGTAGTCCGGTCGGTTATGAATAAACGGCCTGTTGAAGTGGGGCAGTCGTTAGCCGCTACTTGCGACCGCCCTTTGAGTTTTCCGACGTAAATGTGCAGGGTTGCTTACATTTGTTTGCTTTTTCTCCGTAGGTGTAATGGTAATAACAATGCGGGTGATTCTCTGGTGGTTGCTGAGGTCTCCTAGAGCTATTAGAGCGTGTGCGATCATACCTTTTTTGGTTACGCCTTGATTGTGAACGTGAGCGGGCCCGTCCTCTCCAGTTACTGCTCATCTGCGATGTCAGCAGAGCTACTTGCTTTGTGAGCTCGCTTACTTGCTTCCGCAAGTCTGGTTCAGTGCTAGTGGAGGCAGAGGTAGCAGCTACTTGTGGAGTGGATGGTACAATTTCGTAAACCCTGTCTGCTATTTCTGCTAGCTGTTCAACCTGTAAGTCAGCAATCTGCGAAGCAATAACAGTCTGAATATTATGAGGCAAGCGGTTAGTCCAGAGACTTTTCACAAAATCCGAAGCTCCAGCAGGTCCAGCCAGGTTTTGCAGGTGCCGAAGAAACTGAGATGGCCTGCGATCACCTAGCTCTTCATGAATTAAAAGCTGCTGTATCCGCTTTTCCTGTGAGGCAGACAGGCGATTAATTAATTCTGTTTTTAATTTGTTGTACTTATCGGTCTCTGGTGGTTTTGTGATAATGTCCTTGACTTGTATGGCGTATTTAGTCTCCAGCTGAGTAGTCACGAAATAGAATTTCGTCGTGTCACTGGTAATCCTTGACAGTATAAATTGGCCTTCTAATTGGGCGAACCATAAAGCCGGTTCCTCTGGACAAAAAGGTGGACAACGCAGTGGCAGTCCGACTTTCGACACTTCTCCAGTGACAGCAGATACTGCTTCTTTAGCGTCAGCGTCCACGAAAGTCTCGGAATCAGACATCATTTAAAAAAAAAATTAAATCGCTCACCGCTTATGTTTTGTACCACACCCGATTTATCTTCACACCTATGTAAACAAGCTAGGCGTCACCAGTAGAATCACCACTCTTGCTTCACTGAAACTGCTTGCTTCTTCAGGTAGACGAGTCTTCACTATGCGCGGTAGTCGAGGGTCACCAATGTGGACGGGTTTAGTATGGTCACTAAACTTCCAACTTGATCGGGATTCGAACCCGTACTAATATTATTTATATTAGAGATGTGTAAGCGTGTAGCGTAGCGGAAGGATGAAAGAATGAAGAGAGTACAGATGAGTGAAATGAATAATATTATTTAGCGATTTAGAATTATTATAATTGAATTAAATTAAATTACACTGACAATAAAACAAGCGAAAATAAAATGGTAATACAATAGCAAGCGCGGCGCGATCCGAATGGTTCGGTAGGCGGTTGAAGGAAGACTGTGGCTCCGCCGCTCGGCGCATGAGCAGGTGGAGGTGCGTGCACGCAGTCTCTCGGAGGCCCAAGGTCGTTGTCGCCGTCGCCCATAGAAATATCACGCGCGCAGTACGTGCGGGTGGCGCGTGTAAGCGTCAGTACATTCGGTGCAAACATCGGATGATTCCTGTGCTTGGCGCAAGATTCATAAGCGGAGCGTTTCCGCTCATGTTTATGTGAAGTGGTGGTTTACTTAATTATTGTTCCGCCACAGCATTGTCATCAGTCCTTGACAGGTGTGCAAAGTTTGAATGAAATCTGGTCGTTTAAAGTGGGTTAAAATCGCACTATAAGGAGTCGGTTACAAACAAACATACAAATATACAAGTGAAGCTAATATAAAGCGTGTAAAAAAGGAGGACCGGATAAAATGGTCCCCATGGCCAATAAGCCACACATAAATTAGATATGCATTTTAATACAGAACAATAACTATGACGATCTGTTTCAAATCGCTGTGTGAAAAAAGTTATGTGGTGCTGGGACCGGCTTTCATACATCTTTGCCGAATCTCCTTTGCGACGTGTCGTTGTCATTCTGAGTAACTTTGGGTTTGTCAATATAATACGTGGGTCACACTGAAAGTTTTTAGAAAACAGAAAATGGAATGATGTCGAAGCTTGTTAATATTTTTATTGCTTTTCGAAGTAGTCTCTGTTCTTTTCTAAGGACCGTCGCATGCGATGGAACCACTGACAGAAGCAGTTGAACACTCTTCTTAAGGGATCCATTCCACGCCTTTTTCAAACGCAATCACAGCATCTTCAGTGTTCATACAACGATTTCCTCTCAGTTTATCTTATATTTTTGAAAATAAATAAATGTCACGGTGCCAGGTCGGGACTGTAAGGAGGATGACTAACTCATCACCTTTGATAGACAAATATTCGATAGTCCGTCTGGCGGAATGAGCGGGAGCGTTGCCGCGGTGGAGGAGGACGAATGGTGCCCTAATCTGTAGATATATCACCCTTCTATCAGCTTCAATCATTAGTCGTCCAGCACTCACGTTATCTTCATTAAGTAGTCGCCATAGAAGGCCAACCTTCTCGCGAATCATCAGTGAGTATGCTTCGACCACGTTTAAACTCATAATACCTGTTGTAAACAGCGGCACGAGATAGGGCTTCGTCATGAAATGCTAATCGAAGTTTATCGTAACATTGTTGTTGAGTACGACCGCAACGAAAGTAATTATAATAAGTGTTGTTTTCTCTGAGCTTCAAATTTTTCTAGTCGAATCCATTTCGACGCACGACAGACACTTTTTAAGTTGCCGCCACATCTCCAGATTCCCAAAGAGTTACTTATTCGAAATTTAAATATATTTTTTTCGGCTGCTTTACTCAATGGCCTGTTCTAAAAACTTTCAGTGTGACCCCCGTATAGGTAATCCATACTAATATTATAAATGGGAAAGTGTGTGTGTCTGTTTGTCCGTCTTTCACGGCAAAACGGAGCGACGAATTGACTTGATTTTGTAAGTGGAGATAATTGAAGGGTACAGGTACAGGTAAATTGAGAAAGAAGGTCCAACAGCAGCATGACCACCGTAGAAAGGGGTTTTGTCGACGGAAGAATAGACAAAATTACAGATTGTCGAAAGTTTATAAACAGAATTAAAGATTGTAGAAAGATTTGTACCGTTTTATGCTGGCGTAGCATGACAAGTGACAAAGGCTACTTTATTTTTCTTTTTATGTGGCTGGGTTGAACTTAGAAAAGCCGTGCTTTTCCCATGGACAATTGTATGTAGCATGTTCGCGTGTGTCCAATGCCCAGAATCTTTACGTTCTATCCCCAAATGGAAAGACATTAATATCATCTACAGTAGCGTATTAAAATAACATTCTGTTTCGAGTTTTCTTCTGTGTTCTAAATCAGGAAAGGGAACCGTGTTACCCCGAATTTAACGCGAGCGAAGCTGCGGGCAAAAGCTAGTGGGTACCTACATAAAGGTATTTAAGTGTATTCTCATAGTGTATGTTTATATTTAAATTAGCGAATAGTTTTTTAATTTTTATTTTATGTATTTTCTTTTCTTTTCTTTTCTGCTATCGTACACGTTGTTTACATTTCTTTTTATTACTTTTCTATTGCAGGTATGCTGGCAGAGATGGTTAAATCATTTTTGGTCCTTCCAGTCGGCAACATTATAGCTTGCTTATACATTGTTGAACATCCTGACGATGCTGTCAATTGCTGTCACCCTTCCGTCGGGCAATCTTTAAAATTATGAAATAATTCAAATTCTCAATGCAACAAACATGGAGAATTTAAATTATGTTTTAAATGTGTTACCATAGCATGTCAGCCCATTCGAAAACAGTGGGTCCCCCAGTGCATAGTAGACGATGTGCAAAGTTGACCTATCTAACACAATATTAAGGTGCTGGAATTTAACTAGCATGTACAGGTAAATTGAGAAAGAAGGTCCAACAGCAGCATGACCACCGTAAAAAGGGTTTTTGTCGACGGAAGAATAGACAAAATTACAGATTGTAGATAGTTTAAAGACAGAATTAAAGATTGTAGAAAGATTTGTACCGTTTTATGTTGGCGTAGCATGACTCTATCTCTATTCTACCAAGAATAGACAAAGTTCTTTCTATCAAATCAAATCAAATCAAAATATTTTTATTTGATTTGATTTATAGTGTGTTTTCTATGGTGGTCATGCTACGCGTGCTGGGAAGAAATGGCGTAACAAACTCAGTGGTTAACGTCTCTTTTAAAGTCCAGACAGTCGTGGTCTGGGTAATAGGCTGCCATGACATCTTATTTAAAAAAAATGTTACCTTTGTATGTGTCATGCGATGATAGTACAAGTTTGAACTCGCTGTGAAACATTTTCCGCATTCAGGACATTTGTGCGGCTTTTCACCTGCGGAAAATGTAAAAGTTTGGAATAAATTAAGGAATCAACGTGAAAGTAGGTTTATTGGTTTTATTGCTGTAATAATGGGCACTACCTATGCCTAATATTATACTATGTTGTCCTTTATTTATGTGCCATCTAGTCATGCAGTCAAAACTAAGACTGGCGAAAGTGGGTTCAGTCGGCCGGTAGCGGCACATTATTATGTCCGCTTTCACTAACACTATGCGACACCTAAATGAACGCCCAAATGAAAGCGAACTGATGGATTTTCAATACTCCACTTTATAAATACTCAATAAAATAAGTTAGTTAAAAAAAAACCCACCAATATTAACCTTCCAATAAAAAGTTGATCAATCTCTTAAATTAAAAATAATCTGTTTCCACCTTTTTTAAAGTTCGGTTTATACGGTGTCAGTTTTTTCTTTATTTAAAATAATCATTTAACTTTAGTTAATGATTATTTTTCATGTTCGTAATACTTATTATACCGACGACAGAATAAGGACTTCATCGCTTTAATAAAAAAATAAAAAAAATGTAATTAGAGTGGTTGCTGGCATACCTACCTTAAATAGTTATTGATCATTTTCAATTACGTATTCAATGGAACCCACTTTAGAGACAAAAAAAAATTTAAGAAATAATTATGGCGTCATAATTTTCATAATTTTAATATACCCAGTGTCACTCTCACAATTGAAACGAATCTAACGTGACTTCTCAAGCTAAAATCCATCAATCTTTTTAGGCTACAGAGCGAGTCAAAGAAATATACATACATAAATAAGCTCGAAAAAAATTACCCTCCTGGCGCAGTCGGGTAAAAATCTAACAGCGCCGGTCGAGTTGTCGTCAGATAGGCAATCACTCCATGTAAAGTACTGGTATTCGGAAGCCTCATGGCGATATCTATTTCCTGAAGGAACCGCGGTCACCAATACGCCAGGCGTCTTGTTAAAGTCATTTTTGATTGAGAAGCACCGTAATTGCGTAACACAGTCGGTCAATCGCATGGGCGACCAGCCGCGTGGTATCGTTCCGTAGACCTTCCCCAGCATTATGAGACGATCTGTGGAGTCGTTTCGCCAACAGACACATGCCTAAAGAATTGGAGTATTCGAGCCAGTACTGCAGCTGATAGACGCTGGTTGATGCCGAGTTCTTGGCGTAGAAATGAGTTGGTGTGAAATTCTATCCACGACACTCCAAGCATTTTCCTCTAGCAGCAAATATCGAGAGCGTCAATTTTCTATTTCATCAGTTTGCGTTATGCTGCCCAAATATAAAAACCATAAGAGAAGGCATGCAGTGTATAGGGACTTACCTGTGTGTATCCTACGATGTGTGTTCAATGAGCTGGAGGTACTGAAACCTTTGTTGCACACGTTGCATATGTGAGGCTTCTCGCCTGAAACAATGAAGATCATGCTGATGTGATTCAGCCTAGTTAGGTACCTAACTAGGTGTATTGATACCGACCGAGCAGCATCTTCTTGCTCAACCATAATCATTCTAGAGCTTAGGTATGTACAGTCGTCAGCACTGCACTGTGGTAACATAACCAGTAAAACATGGGCTCGTATTCTATTGAAATTATAATGCTGTCAGCTCAAGGTCCAAGTATTACGACTGACGTTCGGTCGATTGTGTCTAAGTGCATTATTTAAAAATCTTGTTTTGTAATGTCAAACAGCAGTATTTCAGCAGGGAGTAAAGAACCTCGTTGCCAAAGTACTGGTTACGCTGTATTTGGTTCACTACTGTTTCTTATGAACTTTGGTTCAATTACAGTTAATACAAATTATTATTGTTTAGGTCCGGGTTTACATAGGTGACAATTGTCCTTAAATTACCCGTATGCGTCCTCATATGCCTCTTCAACAGCGACGGCCGGTCGAAGGTCTTCAAACACACTTGGCACGGCAGTATGTTCTTCATGTTAGCAGCTTTCTGGGGCAGGCAGAAGGATTCTTTGGTGCAGACCAGGCTGGTCCTCTCGTACAACTTGACCAAGTGGTTGTTGAGCCCCTCGAGGAACTTAAAGTCGATAATATTCAACATTTTGTTAGGTTTCTTGCCTTTCGTTGATAAGTCTAAAGGTTCTGTTTGCATTTCCATTTTGATCTTTATGATATTGATAAGGTTTTACTTTTAAGTTCTGGTAACAAGATCGCAAGTTTACGGAAGAGCGTTGACATTCATATTATTGTATTAATTTTACATAGCTATGTAATGGAATTGGATGGCTATAGTAACTTGTAGTACTGACTGAATGCTGGTGCTTTTACTGATTACTTTGGACTAGTGGAAACAAATTTTCTTCACACCCGGAACTATCCGTAATCACTTAGCTAATTAAGATCGTATTGAGAACTTGATCGTCACAGCACAAATTAAACTGATTTTCACTCGAATTTTCGCAGGTAACTGTCATAATTTCTCCTGAGCCGTCCTATAAATACGTGAAGGACTGAAGGGCTGACGTATATAAATGACAGGGTGATATTAGTGTATTAGATTGTATAACAGTTGTGTCGATGATCGTTCGGAGTATTGTGGTGTCGCCAACAATGAGTTTTGTAGAGCACGGGACACTAATCGACGTGATTTGACGGTTTTTTCGTGTGTTCAACCTGGAGGAAGGTGTGATTGGATATGGTGTTTTCATCTTTAAATTCTCTATTGAAGTGCAGAAAGTGCAATTTCTCGTGTTGGTTATCACGTATCGCGTTCGATGACCATTCTCGCAAGGAGTTCTTGCGGTCTAGGTGTAGGTACCAAATCGTTGATTACTCCACTCTCATGACCATCTTCTACTAATTTCATCATCAACATTATCTGCCTAGTTCTTTCCCAACTAAGGTAATGAACAATACAATTTGTAATGAACTTGCAAGTCATGTTTAAGATATTTAGTCAAAATAAATTCAAATCATTCATTAAACGTAAGTCCTGCCAGAAATACTTTTATAACGTTAAAGATTAAATAGAGGATTCAAATCCATCTGTATTATGCTGCACTGAGGCCTTTTTCGCATTATTATGTCTATTTTTATAGTTTTAAGGTGTTTTATGCTGTGATGCCAACACGCAATTAAGAAAAATTCAGTTACTTGGTCATTCATAATTCAGTTACTTGGTATTACGATATCCCTTGCTAAGAAAGTGATCGTTATTCTATAGAACTAATTCCCGATCCTCTGATCGGATTCATCATGGAGTAATCTAAGAAATAACTTCGTCTTTTGATCTCAGCTGGAGTTGCCTTGAAATAAAAAGAGGACTTGAATTTATTCATATTGAGCTTAGTGTCATAGAATTATCTTTCTGGGGCAGGATGATTGCTATTTAATTGAAATATATGGTTATGTTTAAGTTCATGTAAACCCTTTCCCTACTCGAAGTACAAACCTAACTGGTGAAGAATGCAATGCCCAAAAGGTCCAGCTAATTAAAGTTAAATTTTTACTCTACCGACTCCATATTTTCCAACCTCTGTGAAAAGTATTGAAGAAAACGTAATCGCCTATAAAGGTGACGCTGCGAAACTTTAGATTTCCACGCTTTGTGCGACTAAACGCAAGGAAAGCGTGCCCATACAAATATTTACGATTCGTCGCATTGTGTCGTATGCTGTCAATCAGACCTTAGATAAACTCAACAATGTGTTGGGATATTTAGATCGGTATTCCAGAGGGTCGGAGGGTAGATACTGTGAGGGTAATCTGTATTCAAATTGAAGATACAATTCATCAGGTTCAGGTTGTAGTCTTGAAATACATACATGTTGGATAAATTTGTTTCCAACACTGCTAATTTGTTAAATCGAACAATTTCAACAAAGAAACAAACTCCTTTCCTTATTTTATACTTGAAAGTTTATTAAGACTCAAGTGTAAAGGAGTATTAGTGGTACATAAGCAGCCTCTTTACATCATCATTTCAGCCGTAAGACGTCTACTGCTGGACATAGGCCTGGCAGGCGGGTTGGCGATCGCAGTACGGTGGTAAAATGCACAGAGAAGGCCGCTGCCAACTCTCCAGTAAGTCCCTTAGTCGCTTTTTACGACACCCACGGCAAGAAATGGGTTGATGCTATTGTTTACTTCTGGCACCAAACGGACACCTCTTTGCTTAAGTTACTTTAAATGATACACTTATCCAAGGCAAAACTTTGCTTTAGTAAAACTTACAGAGCGGAATACTCACCACAGTAATGTTTAACATAGAATTTAGAATCTTACAGTCAACTTTTGAGGATATTTACCACCATAGTCCCACACAAACCATTGGCACCACATTGCCATCCAATCATCCTAAATGCTTTCTTTATAGTAAAACCAATAGGTACCTGTCGGAAGTGACGCAGTGCTGTAGGTCCTATTGTACGCGCCATAAGGGAGTCGATTATTTTAATAAGCTTCGCAACTGGGTTAGCGAGGAAGGGTAATGCGATTGATCGTCATATTACTTTCTATTCAAGCTTGTTGTTCATTATGTTGTGGGTATAAGTAGGGTAGGTAGGTGTCTACCCACCTGGCGAAACATGGAAATGTACGTGATGTTGTTTTAGATGTATTTAATTGTCTCTAAAACAATGACGAAAGCTCGGTAATACTGGTATTTTTTTGTTTTAATTTAAATTCTTTTGAAATCTATATCTATACGAATGAAATCTATTTCTCTATGTTTACTAATAAGAAAGAGGAGTTTGTTTGTTTGTTTGTTTGAATGCGCTAATCTCTGAAATAACCAGTCGGATTTGAAAAGTTCTTTTTTTATTTGATAACCCATTTCTTGAGAAAACCTCACGCTGGTATTCCTAGAGGTCGAGCGAAAACCGCTCCGTATGGTGTCGGTCGTAAAGAATAGCACCATCTCATTTATTCCAGAGGGTGTCGTAAGAGGCGACTAAGGAACTTACTAGAGAATGGGCAGCAGCGTTATCTCGCATTTTACCACCATACTGCGATCGCCAACCCGCCTGCCAAGCGTGGCGATTACGGCAAACCCTCCCAAATTGGGGGAGGCCTATGTCCAGCAGTGCACGTCTATCGGCTGAAATGATGATGATGATGATGATGAGCAAAATAAAATCACTCAGAAAGAACGCAAGGCCAAGATGAAGTAATAGCGCGGGCAGGCGATGAGTAGCCACAGGGTGGCTCGGGGGAGATATACATTTCACGTGCACGAAGTCATGCGCAGAAGCTGTATGTATTTATAAAAAAAACCTTGCTACATCATCCATATCGGAATAATTAGAGACGAACCTACAGAATGTGTTGACGATGGCTATCAGTAGATTATACTTATTCAGAAGTTATTTCTAAAACTATCCGGCGTTAATCCCCCCCTGAACTTCGGCCTCCAAATTCCTTCAACTGCCATAATTTATTATAACATTTCCATAACTGCTGACTGCAGAAACCTGAAATCAAGATAAATTGATCTACATGCGCTAAAAATAACATCCTCCCTAGATCCGCTGCAAGATAAAGAACTATCGTCGTATACGCCTGTGTATTCCGCGCCGAACAATCGAACGCTTTTATTTTCTTCTATTGTTATTTTAGCAACAAAACTCTCGAAAGCTATTCAAATTCTGCTTTGCCTCTTATTCAAATACCCTCACAAATCGGATTTACTCGCAACTTGTTAAGACTGCCTTGTTTCACTTCTACCTTTCTTTTTATTTATTTTTCATCTATGCGGAGGTAAAAGGAAACTTTTATTTGTCTCTGTGAGTTTCTCGTTTTCTATGGGTAGGTATATGTATATCCTTGCCGGGTATTTTTACGCTGAATTTGGGTCAGAACTTCGATTGTGTTCGGAAAATTTACTGCGAATAAATGTATTTGGGTTTTTTGTGCCCATGTATCGCTGGTTCTGTGACGTGGGCACTTTTGTTAAGTTCCTAAGTTATACTAAGAAGACGTTGATTGATTGTAGCAAGACGGCAGCAGCTTCAGAGAGGCAGGTTATGTTCATATGAAGTCTAATGGTAGACCTACACCTGTCAGATGATCAAACTGCCTTTCAGGAATACGATGTTCAACTAAGATCATGCTATAAGTACTGATGATACCTGATTTATTTAGGTTCATTCTTTGTCAATTGTCTTTGCAATTTCTGATCATCTGGATAAAAGATATTTTAATCCCGCAACATTTCAGCGATCCGTAGGTTCATTGTCATTGGGTATCATTCTAGTACTTGCAAAGCTATTTTTCTATTTGTCTTACCAATCTACCTATCATACAAAAATCTTTGTTTAAAAATGGACCAAGACAGTAGGTTGTTATTTTAGCCTCAATACCTTTCATTTATCAATATCTCTCAAAGTAACTTTACCTTAAACCTTCGCACTAAAATTGAGAGGTAATAAACCGCCCAATACTACCCTCTTTTCAAATATAAAAGTAGCAAAGTAAGAAACAAAAGGTTCCCACAATATTTTCGTCAAATTACGCGCTGTATCGATCCTGGCGAGCGTCTGTTGCATAAATGCATTAGTCTGAAGATAGGCACCTCGCACTATTGAGTCACGAGGCATAGGCGGTAGCGGGGAACGTAGTCCAGTTGTAGCCAGGCGGGGTGATGTGGTCGATATTGTATAATGACTACGAAGATGTTGGTCGATATTGAACTTGTCATATTAAATGATGATGTAGATGGAGCTGTCTTTATCATTTGCTTGGTTCAAATTATTGTCGGTGCATCATCTAATAGCAAAGTTTTAAGTATGGTCCAGTTATTCAGACTGTAACTGGGAAGAGACAGTAAGTACATTATCTATTATTTTATGCAATGCATAGTTTTGTTAGCTGTATCGACCTCAGAAATCCGCTAGATGCAAGAACCACAGAACCGAACCAAGTGGCGGTGGTTAGGGGAAGCCTGCGTCCAGCAGTGGACGTTGTTCTGCAGAAATGATGATGATGATGATAACTTTTTTAAGTTATTAATTATGTATGGGCAGTTTTATCTTAATAATTGAAGCTCTTTAGCGGGTAGCAGCAGCATTAAAATCAAAAAAATATTTATAGCATAAAACAAGTTCTACATTGAATTATATTTTTTTGACTTCTGTTGTAGTTATAATTATAACAGTGTGGTTGGTTCCAGTGTCGATTGTCGTTCATTCTTTGGCAGTGATTAGGTAAGGTTACTAGTGACATAAAGGTACTTGTAGCAAACATGTTACATGGATTAGACACAGGGGACCCATAGAAGGTACACCCACATTGTACCAGTTATGTTTAAGTACTTATACTATAGGTCATCTCTGCCGCGTGAGCTTCAGGGAAAAGAGGCGTGACGTTATGGTCTGTTCTACAGGTAAATTATTTAACCATTTCATGTTTCTTAAACTTGATCTATGTGCCAAAGTTTCCAGAAAAAAATCGCTTCGTAACCACCAAAACATATTTTGACGCAATTTATTTTATATTAACGCAAACAACGACGTGTCTACTTCTATTGAGCTCACCATATTTAGGTACTTAATATATTTCCAAAACACTCTTGTCCCGTCACTTGGACCAACCGTGGTCCTCTGCGTCCTCCCTAAATTTATTCTTAATAAAGCGCGGAGCGGCCGTCCGATGTATTTTTTGATATCTCTCGCTTTGCGATGAAAGCTCGCAATCTACCGGTGTTTTTCTTTGGGGATTGAGTTTGTTCAACGTTTTGATCACGTACTACAGATGGGCGATCCTAACGTATCGACTCAAGTAATTTTTTACTGCGTTTGAAGTTTATCTTTTGAGGTCGTTTGTTTTAGCTTTTCAAAGAGCGGTGTGTTCGAAGGTCCTTTAGTACCTATATACCTAGTGAACGTTTTGTAATGTGATTTAAAGACCATTATTTTAACCAAAGGAAAAACGTGTGACCGCACTTTTCACTTTCAAATCAAATCAATTTATTTGCAATAAGTGTTGGTACAATTACGGTCTTAACATAAATAATTACAGATCCAAAACACTTAGTCATAATATTGTGACATGCAAACATTTGGGTTTATACACAGTCATGATAAATTATATTCATAGTTAAAATTAAATTAAACTCGCAATATTATTATAATTATTAAACACATTAAAAGGGAAAAAAAATGTCAGAGAAATGTCAGATTGTTATTAATTTTTCAATCTCTTATTAAATAAATGTCGCTTACTGAGTAGAAATTCTTTTCCTTTAACCATACTACTACTTATTCTTTTCCTTGTAAATTTATTAACTGGTAAGATTTTAATGCTGTCAGGAATAGCATTAAATATGCGACCACACATTGCATAGCTATTCTTGCTATATAATGCTGTCCTGGGAACGATGGGCAGAACTACTCTATTTCTGTGTTTAATGCTTTTTGCAAACACTTCATGAGCTTTTTTGAATAGCTCCGAGTGCATTTTAACAAATTTTGGATTCATAAAATTTGCAACCGTCAGCTCGCAGATTGCGATAGCGAGCAGCATTACTGAGATGATTCGAACTCAGTTTGAGCACTTAATACATGAAAATTCAGTATCGGTATTACTGTCACGGGTTTTAATTGACATTCATAGAGCAACAATGTTATCTACTGCCAAACTGTCTGTATCAATATGTTTCGTGTTGGATCTTTTACAACAGCTGTTCAGCCTTTACGTTTAAAGCGATGGCTGATATTTCAAACAAACAATTATTTGGCAAACAACTTAGACTTGCGATCCACCATAACATGCTACTGTTGTTCTAGTGAATACCAAAGGGAGAGATAGATTGTTAATTAGAGCGATTGGTATTTACAGTGAGTGGAGATGATTTCCTACTTGGTTGCAAGTGTAATGCAAGTAAGTTCAGACCCAATTTGTGTATAAAGTAGATAACTTGTTTAACGTCACATTAGTTACTCTTTTGAGCGATAGGACCAACCGGCTGTTATACATAGCCGGCAGCTTATACATAATTTGACCAAGAGACGTTAGGACCAAATGCGAAAATGATCGATCAAAGGGGGAAATGATGACGTCATCACAGTTTTCCGACGGATTCATGATTGTAGTTCGTATTGTACCTACAGTGGTATCTTTAATGTAGTTCCCAGATAGGGTCTTTTCACTGACGGCTCTCATCATTGTCAGTTCAAAACATAGGTACTAAGAGACACTAAAGCCATAACCACGATTTGCATTTTTATTTTGTAGATGGGGGATTATTGTGATCAACTTATGTCAGATGCTGCTAATCATATAATATTAATAGGTACTCGTGAATGATAACCAACCAGCTTGAATATCTGAAGTCTTACTTTTTCTTATAAATTTGAGTTTGGTTTAAGAGGCGTGATGTTGAAATTAAACTAGAAGATCTTAATTTTGCTTAGTTAGCTCAATTTGTTTCTTGAAAAGATTTCATTCAGAACTTTTACTCGTTTTGTTTTAACATCCTCGTCATTTCTATTCTGCAAAGTTAATTTCCAGACCAAAACTAAATCGAACTACCCGCCATCTAGGACCAAAAGCTGCCTAGACAAACTCCAACATTAACTACGTTGTGAAAGTAAACAACTCTTATAAAATACACCTTCCAGAGAGCTGACGTTAGCGGAAAACTAATTCAGGAGTATTCAGGACTAAGATAACTTTACTTAAAATATACAGAGCAAGTTCTGCGGGAAAAAGTGGAGGCTCCAAGATGGCAGGGCGTGGCGTGGCGCTGGGCGGGCGGATGGGCGGAGCCGCCCAACTGTGTCAAGTGTTTTCAGATGGATTATTTTTCTTTGATGGCTCTCACTGAGAAAGCTCTTCGTTGTAATGGAGTGGGCTATACTTGTGTAGATGTCTTGCTGGCTTTAATAATGGTAGTGTCTTTTATTAAAGTTGGTTTTAGCTGGATTGGAGGGTTTTATTTAGAGATAGCTGGCTAGAACTGGGTGTGGCTGTTGTTTGTTTGCGTATGGACGTTTTTAGAGCCATTGTTATCCTCTATAAACTTACCAATCTGATGAGTATGTGATTAAAATTGTATAACGAGTAAATTAAATAAGAATGTAGTATTTAGCGTTCCGTCTTAAGTCTATTTCAATTAAAAAACAAAAGATAAAAAGCCCTGATGTTATAAAAAGAATTAACGTAGTTTTTCGAGAATTGCGAAGCGGTTGGTCGCCTTTTCACGTATCCAGAAGGTTGACCTATTTTTTAACCGACGAAAAAAAACGGAGGAGGTTATCAATTCGACGCGTATATTTTTTTGTTTTTTTTTTGTTCGTTTTTTTTTAATGTATGACCACGCATAACTTTTTACATAGTAGTCCGATTGTTGCCTAAAGAATCAGCATTACTATACAGCATGGCAATGCTGCCAGCCTTTTGGGGACCTATCCCGTTGATTACTATGCGGACCAAACTTTTAATGCCCTAAGATTCTTTTCGTTTTCATATACTTGTACACATTATTATTTTAAGACTTAGTTTTTGAAATATGTACATATTTTAGGACGATTACTATTCGATTAACTTATCAATTTTAAATTTCGTCATTGCTCGTCATGGCTCATTCATTGCTCGGACCAATTCAGCTCAGAGTACCACCTACCTACCTGCCTATGAGAAAAGAAAGTTTTTAGAGAGCTATTCCCCTCTTCATGTGTCGTTAAATTTAATCTTCAAAGTGTCAGAGTACAAAGCAGGGTTCTCTTTTCTTTGGTTCTGAAGATATAGGTACCATAGAATGAAAATCATGAGTACTTCATTTATATGGTACTGAAGAGGTTCTGTCCGGGCATTGAGTTTGTTCAGCGTTTTGGTCACGTACTACAGATGGGTCTTAAGTTATAAGATAACGATATGGAAATTTAAATGTTTTGCTTTTTGTAAGAAATAAAACATTATTTGTTTTAGAGTTTTAGTCTAATCATCTAGAGTTTTAGTATAATCATCTACAGTTTTAGTATAGGAATCATACCCCAAGCGGGTAAAATAGGGGATTGTTTTATAGTTCACATGATTACTGATATTTTTGCTTACCTCTTTTGAAGAAATTTAAAGGATTCGAAAATATAGTCAGAAACCGTGTCTTGGGGTATTATTTATTTAATTTAAATCGGTTACAGGTCAAAGTGGTGGAGCTTGGGGGAGGCCTATGTCCAGCAGTGGACGTGTTTCGGCTGAAATGATGACGATGATGAAATCGGTCCTCCGGATTAGAAGTTATTACGATTTGAAGTTAAAATAACTTAGCTAACACACACACGCACGAACAAACACATGTAACCCGTGGTCAAGTGCGGCGCTAGAGAATTCCAAATAAATGATGATACTGTTAAAATGAAATAAGATTGTTCAGTTAGACATAGAATCATAAAAACCTGTTTAAAAAAAATTAGATAGCATTTATTAATATCTGTCTGTAGGTTACTTTTTTACGCTTCATCAGCTAAATGGAATTGGATGGAAGGAAACTATTTATTCTGTGCCATAGTGAGATTATCAGTATTTCAAATCAAGACTTCCCTATAGTGGAGTCTCGAGTATGAACAGTTATCAGATATTAAGTATCTACCTTGGAAAGATAATTATTTACCTATGTATGTGGTACGCGCACAGCCACTTTTTGCAGTTTCATCTTGTCGCAGTAACGCTGGTATGCGGGCACCTCTGCGTCGGTTAACTAATTATTATAACAATAAATTCCATCATATCGATATGTTTGCTCTTTCTGCTGGTAGATTCAAAAATATTGTATTAAAACACTTAGTCAATAGTATTTCTAATTAAGATTTGTATACATTCGCCTAATCGAGATTTTAATATTTTTTCTTTGTTTGATAAATTTTGCTATTTAGCACAAAACATGTATTCGCTGGCATAAATTATTGTAGTTTGTAGGTTTTAGCTTAAATAGCTTAGTTTGTAAAGCTTATTATTTTTAAGTGTATTCCGTGGAAAATGTTGTTGGTTATACATTTGGCAACATGATTTTGTTTTTCTTCATACAATATGTAATGTGTCACTATTTGTTTTCCCTAATCTATACAAATAAATAAAATTGGAGTGTCTGTTTTTAATATTAAGATAACCACTTTTTACTAAGTGTATATGGATGTATACACGATACATATACCAAAACAACATTTTTTACAATTTTTGTCTGTCTGTCTGTCTGTTTGTTCCCGCTAATCTCTGAAACGGCTGGACCGAATTTGACGGGACTTTCACTGGCAGATAGCTGGTGTAACAAGGAGTAACTTAGGCTACTTTTATTTTAGAAAGATTCTTTTATTTTAGAAAAAAATAACTGTCTTCGAAAACTACGCTGACATACGTCTCAAAATTCGAAAAACCCTGGCTGAATCCTACGAAATAGATCAAAATAATGTACTACAGTATTGTACACCTTAAAAAGGCCTACAAAAATGTCCTCAATGGTATATGTCTATCTCTTAGGGATAACCCACAATAACCATTTTTTATCTTTTACTTTTTACGAGAAATAAGGGCTTATTTACGAAGCGATTTTAAGCAATACAGCATTAATCCTTATCCAATTAAGTACCTTAAATACATTGTGCATTTAATATAGATCAATATGGCCCTTTACAGCATGTAATTTAAATGAATATATTAGAAGATATTAGAGATTTAAAAATGCGCAGAGCGCGTTGGCAGCGGCCGGTTAGTACAGGATAAGTAGGATTGTAATTCATATTACTTTGGCTTCATAGTAATTGCGAATATCATGTGTGTTCATTATACTCAAAATAAACCTAATAGTATTATTCCAAGTAAGAGACCGCGAAATGGCTTAGATGTTTAGATTTTTGGATGTTTGTTTCTCAATGATGCAAAGACGGCCAAACGGATTTAGATCGAATTGGCACAAAGATATATCATGGATACGTAACAGATAGGATACCTACTTTATCCCGGTAGTAGGTTCCCGCGTGATATTTTCCGACCGCTGTACGGGCCAAGCCACTGGCAAAAGTACTATTCCTATAATAATGTTCGGTGTCTGGTAAATGATTGAGTGTCTGTATAGGTAAAATAGGAGCGTTAAGAAAAACCAGGAAGACTTATATTCAACTAAACCAAGCCCTATGTCGCAGTCTTCTTACTCTGAATACTATTACTTTTATTTTAAAAACACCAACACATATTATGATGTTCTCATAAACTATGAATCCTAAGTAATATGAGTTATAATCCTACTACTAATAATATTATAAATGTGAAAATATGTATGATTGGGTGTTTGTTTCTCAATCACGCAAAAATGGATGAATGGATCTGGATCGAAAATAGCACACAGAGTCTATATTTACCTATATAACCTGGAATAACACATTCTTATCGCGGTAGTACGTCCTCTTGCATTAATTTCCGACATCCACGCGGGCGAAGCCGCGGGCAAAAGCTAGTAAATAAAATAAAATAAAATGTCTGTAAATCGATGAGACTAGGCAAAAACCTCTTAATTAAGGATATATTTAAACTGGGTATTAAATTTATTTAATGAGTAATTGAGGTTTTATCAATCATCGCAATTTAAGTACCTACATATTTTTCCCAAATCAACTGTAACACCCATAGTCTGCAGATCAGCGCAGCATCGTTAATTTTCTACCGACGACATAAAACGGAGGAGGTTCTCAAGTCGACGCATATTTTTGCAATCAATTCTTATCTAACTCAAATACTGTCGGTATTTAAGTTTGGCTAGAATTAATTAAATTGATGAAAAGAGAAAAATAAATGCAAGAAGGAAGTAAGGATCTTATACAAAACACATTTCATTTTCCCACCGTTCGTTGTAAGACAGTATATCACACAATTTCTCGGCAACAAACCGCTCCCCGGCGTAATTCTTTCAATTTCATCATGTATATTTAAATGAGTTTGTATTACAGAACGTCTGTAAGAGCTCCACGCTTTAATATGGACGGGGACACTGTTATTATCTTGCGAGGTCACTGTTTCCATTGTTTTACGTTATGCTGGAGATGGCCTGTGTGACTGGCCTGTTAGTCTAGTGGTTAGTGACCCTGACTGCAAAGACTGAGGTCGTGGGTTCGATTCTCACCCAGGACAAATCTTTGTGTGATGAGCACAATCATTTGTTCTGTGTCTGGGTGTAATTTATCTATAATATGTATGTATTTAGAAATATATAAGTATATTTATCAGTTGTCTGGTTACCATAGTACAGGCTCTGCCTAGTTTGGGATCAGATAACAGTGTGTTGGTTGTCCTAAGATATTTATTTTATTTATTTAATAACTAACTATAACCGTTAAAGACACTTAGTATCCATTGTAGATATATGTATAGGTATGTAGACGATATCGCAGCGCAATCCATGAATGACGTACCTACATTATTGATAGAGCCACCAACGTTTAAATTTTTCGTCACTTCGCCACGTTTCTTGCACCATATGCATTTTTAGCTTATAAGTACTTGATAAAATAAAATAAGTTTGTGAAATTGTTCAAATTAATAATATGTCGACATTGAATAATTATAATGATAGGTTTCCGATTGTTCTCACAAAAATTATCATATTTAAAAAAAGGTGTAAATTTTCGTTTCATTACCATCCAAAGTGTTAAAAACACTCAGATACTAGATAAGCAAGTTATGGCAGGAACAAGAGGGTCTCTCCTATTCTCATATTTGTAGTCATTTTGAAGCAAAATTTCAATTTACTTCATTGCGAAAAACTAGTAAATTTTTTACCGCTTTCCTCCGTCAAGAACTTCCCAGTCACAGTCACGTATCGTGTGTGGCAACGGGCACGCCACCACAACGGTGTCGCTGTAGATTTTTTCCAATTTCGTCGCGTCGACGTGTCGGGAAAAATCCTCTTTTGATTTATATTTTAATTCACAGTCTCATTTCAATTTATAGGCAAGTCGATAGCTTTGTAAAGACATTTGTACCTGTCTAATGTCATATACATGCTAATGTGTTGCGACTCAGTGATATATTTAAGTGGGACTCAAAGGAATTCCAAATTGGTTTCGTTGCAACCAATTTTTGTTACTTGCTGTTTTGAAATTGAGTAATTTGTATTGATAGTATTGGAATTCTTCTCCATTGAAGTGGTTTACGCTGGCATATCTATGACAAATGTACAAGCGACAAGTTAAATGGTTTTCCCACTTGGTTCGAATACTAGATAGTAAGAAATGTTAAAAAAAATCAGTTGTCTTTATGCCAATAGAGAAAGGTGATTAGTAAACATATGATTTGGATAATTGTTATAACGGTAGAAGGTAGGCCGGTAGACCCGTAGGTGCACCACATTGATGGTGATTCTGTGTCATGTCTATGCAGTTTAAACATAGTTTCCGAATAATTAGGTAGGTACGGCTTTCCAATACAAAACACTTTCTTCAAGTGGTAGTGTTCAAGAAGTGGCCTAAACTAACGAAGCAAAGTGGTTAATTACACCAAGCTTGTTAAATTCGAGCTTTCAGAACTCCTGATAACTTTAAATTAATCATCAAATCTCTTTCTGAAACCCATCACAATGAGTTTCCGTTCCGTTTATTTTCTACTTCAAATGAAACCTCTGTAATGTCGAGTATAGCACTGAAACGATTGTCCCATCACAGTAAAGGGTATAAACAGTGATGTCGGAGGCTTTAATATCGTCGCTAAGTGGCGCGCTGGTCGGCTTTGATCCCGCGATATTGACTCCGGCCTGCATCTCATTGGCACGGGGCGCACGGGGCGCACGGGGCGAGGTTTATTCGTTTTGACGCTTATGTTCTAGGGAAATGTATTCTGGGCATAACCTAGATACCGAGTCACGTATTTAAAATTGAAGTAACATCACTTTTATTTAGATAAGTTGGTTATAAAATAAGTTGGATTTTCCAAAAATGCGTTGTAACAATTTTAAAGCTAAATTGCCATTGTGGGTCAGTTGGGTACTAAGTTATTTAAGTAATTTTAAATTGACCAGTTCAAAAAAATCTCAGTCAATTTTCTTTAGTGCTAAAACATATACCGATCAGCATCATTGTTGATGATTTAGTAGGTAGAAATACTTATGAAGTTTTACCGAACAGTATAAATTAAAGTCAATGTCCATGTCACCATTGGACAGCTATGGTAACATACTACCTTCTCAAACGTAATCTATATCAATTCATTATGTTTTAATCATATATGACCTCAGTTTTTTTATTTATTTCATTTATTAAAGTGTAAAAGTGTCTTATCAGATCTACTTCCATATATAAAAATTTTATTTTCACACTGAAAACTGAAACTACAATTGTATTAGATAAAAAAATCAAATAAAACTCGTTTGCTGTGTTCCAGCCCTGGGTAGGTACTCCAAACACCCCCAATGTCCCTAGAAAATATTTAAATGAAGATCATCTGTTACTTGCGAAGCTTTTTGCTTCGCCATCTTGTCCCCTTTATAATGTTGTTGTAAAATAAAGTATTTCAAGTTATTTTAGGCCATAAAGTCTTTGTAATGGCTGCTGTTGGGCCTTGGATTATGTTTTGTTTTATGCTTTACTTGGTAACGTTTATAGATTAGAAATGTTGAGTAGTTAGTTTAAAAAGAAAAATATTTATACAAAGTGCCCTGTAAACTATCTTTTTAAAAAAATTGTTGAACAAACTTTACGTTTCCATCAAACAATACCATAAACGGTTTGATACCCAAGATCAAATTTTATTAACTTGCTCGAAGATTCGGTTTTACTTGTACGTTGTATAACATTAACTGACGATTGCTATCTTGTTTGAAAAACCGCTGTTCACGTTCAAACTTGCTGGCAATAATGCCGTCAATCAAGATTTTCATCAAACGTGACAATACAAAACTAAATCATCGTATACTATTTGACAAACGCGTAAAACAGCCCTGCATACAATGAAATAATTTGATAAACATGAAAAATTTGGCAAACAGTTTGAGAAACGTCTATTCTAGTGGATTAGGTACTGAAGGGTGAGGCTAGAGGGTTAAGTTGAGGCGTTGGTTTAGGTCATAAATGATGCTTTTGTAAGAAACAACAGTAAACTACAGTACCGCGTCATAATAGAACCTCTTTAATTTAGTTTCAGACAGAGTTTGTCTGATATAACTTTTTAATAGTTGATAGATAGATGATTCTGCCACAATTATGCATAGGTGTAAATCAATTATTAGGTAGACATACTCATGATAGCAGCTAAGTTTATTTGCACCGTTTGGATGTTTAATTCCCTAATCTTCTAACAACTAGGGTAGGATACAAGGCTGCAAGTGTTTCGGTTGTGTGACTATGGTTGACTTTTAACTTTAGCAACTCGCTATACGATTGAGACGGCATGTCCTAACCATTTCTATATGTGGCTATGAGTGTATGGGTAGGTACTGCTACTTAATACATATCTATATGAATCTTGCGTCACCTTTAAGTAATTTTGACTCGACATGTGTTAGGAATAAGGAACAAAATTAAAATCATAAAAATACCATCAAAACTTTTTATTCTGTAATGTCAAGAGTATTCCGTCAACAAACTTTAACAAGATGCTTAGTGATACGGATGACGATAAGACAAGAACTTACATCGAGACTCGAGAGTTCAATAAACAACACTATCAGTAGACTTAAAATAAATATAAAATATGAAAAAAAAAAAACAAATTGGTTTCACCAGTAACTAAATATGGTTTCACCAGTAACTAAATGTGGTTTCACCAGTAACTAAATGTGGTTTCACCAGTAACTAAATGGACATTGCTGACTTTGAAAGGAAAATGAAACTTATTTGTATATACACGATTTATAACTCCCACGGTGGAACTATATTTCAACTTAGTAACGGAAAAGTGTTTGTGATAAAGCCTATGTTCACAGGAACGGACGACATCAACGTATTACCTATTTACACCACCACCGGTTTAACTTATCTAATGTTTAATTAAGCCATGTAAAAATCTGAAACAACAGAAAAACAATGTTAATATTATGAAAATATTGAAAATGTGCTACTAACTTTTTACAGCTATGTAAGGCCTTGTTTTTATTTTTTTTTTGGATGGGAAATCTTCAAATGACTTCTCCCGCTCTGGGCGGAGCGGGAGGGCGTAACTTTCACTGACTAAAACCCACCCGAGTTCCTTCAGTTGCCCATATGCCAGGGCCACGGTAACTCTTTCGAACGAATCTCGCGACCCTGGCAGGATGTAGGGCCTTGTTGCTTGTTACGCGCTGAAAGGATTTTAATTAAATTTGGTACACAGCTACACCATGACCTGGGTTAGGACATATATAATTTTGTACCAAGGATCGCAGATTTAGTTGCGGGAATCAGCTAGTTATTTTATAAATGTAGGCACAGAACTTTCACAGAATAGAACATTGCTATGAACCACAAAAGATCTACTAAGGCTCGCAAGTTAAGCATAAATTGAATAAATAAAAATTATGTTAAAAAGTGCAATAAAAAGCTTACCTTATATAGAAAAAAATAAAGAAAATGGCGCGTTGTCACTGCACGGGGCTCATCCAGAGCTGCGTCAGTCGCGCAGGCCAGAGGCGCGGGCGGGCGACGTCGGCCCACTGTGTGCGACGTCGGCGACCGCGGCACCGGGCGCGCCGAGCCCTGCTGCGGTTGCCAGGACCGGCTGATACGGTTCCTGCCTGGCAACAAGAAAAAAATGATAATCATAAAAAAATGCATTTTATGGCGCTAATACAATCATTAAAAAAATGATGATATTGAGATAAATATGCGCTATCTATCAGCATGTTCCTGTGAATACAGAAATATATTAATCTCTCAGTGCATGGCTGTTAAAAGGATCACGAGTTTGAAAGAAAATGAGAAATTACGACGACCTAAAGAACGTGGCTGGGACAGACTGGAGGCGGGAAGCGGAGGACAAGGTGTTGTGGTGCAACATGGGAGAGGACTATGTCTAGCAGTGGACTGCGATAGGTCGAGTTGATTGAAAAACAATGAGAGTGAATAGGAACCTGAATGTAGCAACAAAGCGTGTTTGTATCACGTAGGGCTTCGTGTGCACCTGAAAAATCTTAATATAAGGAATAATCGAAGCTTCTGGAAAGTAACAATAAAGTTATTCAGTAGCTTGTCCATAGTTTCACGCAGGCAGCTCTTAGTAAAGAAGTATCAAGCATCCTTGAGCTATTTATGTATTTGGATGTAACATGATGTTAGCAAGACAAGTTCGGGGACCGTATAACCGCGGTCTACACTTGAAAGTTTCTGACTAGCAGGTTGTTCTTGGAAAATGCGAAGTAGCTCTTAACAGTTAAATTCAGAAGCGGGTGTCTCTTGGTGCTACTCAAATTACCTTTAGCTTCTAACACGATAAGTTAGTGAGCACGTGGCCAACCGAGGCCTAGTTGTCGCCACGTGGTCAGGTTTTTATTTTTGTGGGAGGTAAATCGTCAAATGACTTTTCCCTATCTGGATGAAGCGGGAGGGCGTGTTGGAATTTTACTGACTAAAACCCATCCGTGTTCCTTCAGTTGCCTATATACCAGTGCCAAGGTAACACTTTCGGTCAGTGGGTCGTCTTAGGGGCGGAGTCCCACGACCCTGGCAAGACATGGTCACGTTGCGTTTATTTGTCACAGAAACACGTGCATACAGAAGAGTACCTAAGTATACTGATACCTAAGCTCATTGTCGTGCCATTGTAAATACTACACATGCGGTGAGAAATGCACTAAAATACCATGATTATTAGGTGTAGAAGATATTCCCTACTCTTAAAGGGAAAAGTTACTACTATTGATGAAAAAGGAAAATACCTAAAGCAATTCTCTTCAACTTACCATACTGCTGCAGGTCACGGTATTTGCGGGTACCCTGGCTCACTGCAACAGATAAAACAATGTTAATACGATTTCTTTAAAAGAGCACATGTTACTGGAAAAGTGTTATCGGTAAAGGATCTCCAAAACACTCAATTGCAATCGTCAATGGTCATAACAATTAACATTATTATGATTATTGTAATATTATTGATTTACGTGATTGATACACATTGATCGTCAACCAAAATCAATTGAAGCAATTGATATACTACAATTGCATTTGATAAATTGCAACTGATCTTTGCGAGGACCCATATCAGGTACCTCTGTTGTGATGACACAGTTATTCATCACGCTGCTTTTGTTTAAAAAAATAAAGTGAAAAAGGAAAGTTCAAAAAACCGCGTGGTTACAACTTTTAAAAATTTTCAGAAAACTTATTACGTTGAACGAAGAATACAGAATATTGGTTGATGATATTTAAGGGTAATACAATATCATTGGAAATAAAAATATCATGATAATCATGGTAGCACATGGTGAAACGCGTTACAAAATGGCGGATCGAATTAGGAAAATCTTCTGCTCAAGATTATTCTTTGCAGAAATATTGGTACACAGAAACATTAAAGAAAAAGAAATATTACATGATAAATTATGAGCTAATAAGTACAAACTATTGAAATAATACACAATTATAGAAAAATAATTAGTTGATTGAATAATTATAAGATAGTTAATACTCACGTTCCGCTGCGACACCCGAATGCGACGAGCACATGCGCATGCGGCCTTTTATAGTCCAAACTATGCCTACGCAAAGCAATAACATCGTAACTGAACATTACATATTTATTTACTTACGAAAAAATATTATACAGGGATATTGTGAAACGAGTCGAATTTTCCTTTAGCATTTAAGCAAGTAGTTATTGTTTGAATGGTATTTTATGCTTATGTAACAGTCAAAGAAAAATATGGAATGTTTCAGCTGTAAGCAGCTGATATTTTAATGTTTTTTTTTTTAATTGACAGCTGTTTGTTTTGCGATGACGAGTGCTGATCGGTCGGTTATTATGATAAATGGTGCAGAAAACACGCAAGCAATAGTTTCTGCATACATATTTTATAACTAAGTTAACAAAAAGCGTTTAGTTATAAGCTTTTAGTAAATGCTAGGGTTAGCAATTAGGCGAATACATTTCATTCAACTTTCAAAATTTTCTAACATTCATAAAGGCGACACCTAATATTGTGTCCTAAGAAATAAGCATATCATACACTGTACTGTGTACACAGTTACGAAATTAGTAACTTTGAAAATAATAATTGTTTCATCCAGGAAGTGAAATGATCATGCCTACCCATCATTGTTTTGCGTTAAGCATTTTAAAATCGAAATATGCTAATGGAATAAATACTTAACTATTCAGGATATTCATTCTAAAAATGCATTTACGTGGTTATGACTGATTAACGTGTGAACCATTATTTTTCTGTAATACCCTCAGATTTTAATTATAAATTCTAGAACATTCGATCGAAGTTGCATGATTTTCATTATTTTCTTGTGAGTCAATCAAAGTTTTAGAATACATATTTACAAGTATGATATATTGTGTCCTAAGATAAGGATTGTTAGTAGTTCCAGTCAATACAAAAATAGGATAACTAGTTGCAAAACCTGCAGGGATACGATAAATCATTATATGAAAATCAGATGTTGACCGGTTTTCATGCCACTATACTATGAAGAACAGAACAGCGTCAATCTAATATTGAGTAGGTTGGACGGGAGCTTCAATAGCATTCTAAAAACATTATTTGACAAGGTGGACCACTCCTGTAGGCACTGCATACGAAGGCACGTGCCAACATGTGTTGGTATATTATTACCTACTAGTTGTTTGTTAGGTTAAGTTAGTAAAAGCTTACAAAAATTGGTTAATATATACCTATACATAGTTTTAAGTTGTTGTTTGTAATAGTACCAATACGAATTCCGTGTATGTGTAGTCCGAAATAATATTGTAGAAAAAATAGAATAGGATAAAAATAAAGAATTATAATTAAAGTAGGTAGGTAGTTACATCATACTATTTCAATGTTTTACCCTCAAGGTAATTGATGATCATTCCATGTTGAATGTTGGAAAACACATTACCTACCTAATGATTAAAATTAAAAGCTGTTAAGATATAGATATAAGTAGGTATATGCTGTGTGATAAGCTGTATATTTTTATTCTTTTTACACTCTGATTTTGACCCGGACATTTTGATTGACGAATAAACTCATGTTTTTAGTAAATAACTTGTCTTTTGATTCAAATGTCGTGTTTTACATAGTAGGACAGAAGTTTTAGAAATAATAGTACCTACATAAATAGATGCCTTTGTTTTGTATGTTTCCATAAATGACTACCATACTATTGATGCAGAGAGCACTGTACTTATGTTTGAAATTACTTCTTGTTGAGAACTTGTCAACAACGTGAAAATTAATGAATATGATGGGTTTTTTTTTCTTTTAGAGGTGAAGATTATACATAGGTGATCAGCGAAGACGATAATAAATCTGCGTTAAAATAAAAAAGTTTTTTTTTCTTGTTGTTGGAAATCCTTTGGAAGGGCGACTAAGTCCAGAACAGCCGATCAGTATGGACACAAATGAATGAAACTTGAACCACCTTTGTTAGACTCCGAATAACTTTATCAAGACCTTCTCCAAATAAAACTCAGTACCACAGAGCCATTCTTTACAGATAAAATATATTCTAAGAACCTAAACCACTAAATCAAAGTACATGGCGTGCTATATAAAGTACATAAATCGTCCGCCATGTTGCTTCGGTAAATTTAATAATCCTGGGAGCTCGTCCTTAGTAAAGACAAATGTCCACCCACCACCCTGGAGGGAAAATATTACATAAGTTGCCAGGAAAAACGACTTGTGGGCGGGGCTTGGGGCGTGGCCCCACCACGCCCTGCCGGGTAGGAGGAGCTTAGAAAAGCTATATGGATCCTCGGTCTGGTCTAAGATTTTGTCGTTTTATTAAATGAAGGAAAATAATTTACTCTGAGTGCTGTACAGAAGTAATATTGTATGGAGTCATAATGAGTTTGTTTGTGAAGATGGTTCTCATGTTACCTGTGTGGGAGTAGATAGGTACCCACCTTAGTATTATAGTAAAGAAATTGGGATTCGATTCGTTATGTCTTCATAGATTTGCAATTTTTTTCTCAGGTATAAACAAACTTTTTTTTTGCAAGGCATTATTCTACATACCTACTTAATTAATAACCTTTCTGAAACTTGATGATGGCGCTGTGAGATTTTTCATAAAAATCTTTGATTTACGATGGTTCCACTTTACCAACATGAACACCTAGTGTAGTTATAAGTCATCATCTGCCTGCCTTTTCCCAACGCTGTTGGGGTCGGCTTCCAATCTAACCGGATGCAGATGAAATCCTAAATTTTGCACGGAGTGACCGACTATCTCCGCAACCCAGTTATTGGGTGATACGATACTCCTTCGTAAGACGGGTTGTCACACTTCAGGCTGCTGACGACCCGTAAAGACTGTCCAAGATCACAAATGACAGCCGGGACTAACGACTTAACGTGCTTTCCGAGGCACGTATGGCATGTACATGGTCACCCATCCACGGACCAACCATGCAAGCGTAGCTTCACCTGATGAATGGACTCGTGCGGCTGTTATTATTTAACCACTAGCCGCTCTAGTGTTTCCATAGTAAGTGTATCTACTTATAAAGTGTTTTTATAAGTACACCTATTAAAATGTCCCTAAATCAAAATCTAATAGGTCGCATTCTCATAATGTAGGTACCTAATCTATATTCATAGACAAACTATTCAACTAAATATCGGAACTTTTCTGTATGAAAAACCAAACGAAATTATACGTAGTAGATAAGCTAGTATGAGAAAACTTAAATAGGTATATTGAAAAACTCTGGAATCCTCTGAATATTCATTTGGAACAGTTACTGTTTTAAAGATAAAGATAATTTTATATGGGTAACAGTAAATGATGACAAAAAATATATAAGTTCAGCCATACTTTACCACGTAGGCATGCAAAAGATTTAAAACATTGATCTTATAGCTAAATAATTAAATACAAATTCAAAAACTAAACTAAACTAAATATTACACTAACTTAAAAATACTTTTTCAACTAGGAAGTCCTTAATATTATAATATCCTTTAGCCACTAAAAAGTTTCGGAGCCTCTTCTTAAATAATGAAACGGGAAGCTCTTTCCATGTCTTTGGCAATTTGTTATAAATAACAGGCGCCATGCAGAAGACACTTTTGCGCATAAGTGCTGTCTTGGCTGTTTCCAGACATAGCACGCTATTGTCACGTCTATTGCGGGGTACGACATCTGATAGACGTCTAAAACGACTTGGATTTGTCTTAACAAACACAGCTACTTCGAATATGTACAGACATGGCAATGTTAATATTTTGTAATTTTTATAGTACGGTTCACAACTATCAGTAGGTTGAAGTTTAAACATCGCCCGAATGCATCTTTTTTGCACCTTGAAGGCAGTCTCTTTTTCAGTAGAGTTTTTTTCCCCAGATTATGATTCCATACCGTAAATCTGATTCTACTATCCCGTAATAAGCAGTAAGAAGAGCATCTGTGTTTATTATATTTGATAATGAGTGCAGGGCGTATGCAGACTTACTCGTTTTCTTACATAGAATATCAACGTGTGATTTCCAATTCAGTTTTGTATCTATTTCGACGCCCAGGAATTTCGTAGTTTCAACTTCTTGTATAGTATTATTATTATATGTTTTCATTAATTATCTATTCTATTCTAAATATTTAACCATTTAAATCAAGATTAATGTCAAATCTGTCAGTTTTGAATCACGAGCCATCTATCCATTGCTTCCAACACGTACAGGCGATTACCAAAAATAATGGTAATTTTGACTATATTACAACAAATGCGGCTGTGATACCGACAATTTTTTTTTGTAAACAGCTAATTAGTAGGTTTTGTAATGTCTCGTCAAACCTTACTATTTACATTCAATAGCTTAGTTTTATAATACATATTTTTATAAAAACAAATTATATGTAAATCTAAGAAAAACTATGCCAGTAGGATATACATACAGTACAGTAGGGTAGTAGGTATACATATATATTTTGCAAAAGCTATCAAAACTTAAAAATATTTAATGTGACTTGCGGTAATCATTAAACTGTGTAATATTTTGCATTTACTGAACTTTAGTTTTAGGAATTCCATTCAACAATACAATACTGTAAGTAAAAATAATAATATTGAATTGTAAATACAGCAAAACTTTTTGCTCATACTATTTACTTAGTGTTTTCCCCAAATACAAAACAGATTTTAAACCTCGGACTATTTTCTTTCCGTGTAGAACACTGGCACCAGTATTTATACACTGAGCTCGCAAAATATAATTTATGGCAGCTTTGATTTAGCGTTTCATTTTCAAAAATATCCAAAAAAGTGACAACAAAATGACTCGACATCATTTTTCTAGCCTTTTCCGTACTACTTAGGTTCGGTCGGCCTCCTGTCTATCTGGATGTCTAGCAGTATTTTATATGGACCGACCCCACTTCCTAGTAATCGAGTAATATGAAAGAAGCTAATATGATACATACAGTCCATGACTGGTTGTCTGAAATTTACGGGCTTCTGACGACCCTTTATGACTATCGAATATAATAGATCTACAAATGACAGACGAGACCAACGGTTTTACAAGCTTTCCGAGGCACGGGTGTATCTCGAATGTAATGTATGGTCACCCATCTATGGACCAACCACGGCAATCTTAGCGGCCCGTGCGGCTGTTATCATTTAGCCAGGAGCAACAAAACGACTATATCGTAATTAATCAGATTACCATAACTACGCTATTTCCATTAGCACGCTCTAAACAAAGCGTGTTTTAAACAAAACGGACGCTTTAAACCAAATTGCCCTAAAATGGGGAGAAAAATGAAAGAAAAAAACAACAAATTAATGAGCTCCGCTAACTTCCCGCCCGAGCCCGGCACAGGGACGAAGGGACCACACAAATGCTAATTTTTCAACTACTAAACATTTTTCGGTACGATTTCCAAAAAGTATTTGGTACACTTGAGGCACGAATAAAGTATACAGCGGAAAATGCCTAGCAAGGTAGAAAAGTTTGCTGAAAATCTTGTTTATTGCAATTCATTGCTTTAAACCAAATACATATTGTTAATATTCAAATCATAACTATATAAAAATATATGTTACTCCTAGCTAAATTAATTAATTTATTTATTTTATTATTTATGTAAACACAGTAAAAAAACAGAGTGATAAGGCATATTAATGCAATTGAGTACAAAGGTACTGCTAATTTCTTAAGAAATTATACGAATTGTTAGGTACTGCTTATTATTATTCTTTGGAAAATTACTTTTGGAATTCGGCTCGTATTACTTATGTAAGGTTTTGTAAGAAAACTGAATGCTTGTATTAATAAGTATTCAGTTTCAGACATGATTGTATCAATAGAATATTAGCTAGTAGGTAGTTGAAATCCACAGTGTCCATATCAGAGTCTTCACAGTCGTGATGTTATTTAAGTACCTACGTAAAATATCAATTCCTGATAGGTTTAATGCATAACTTTAACATATCCAACAAAAAATCTTAATCTAAAACATTTTTGTTCCCGGGTTATCCGTTTATCTGGCCGGCAGCGTACTCCAGCCAGCCCCACATCTGGCGTTCAATTTAAAACAAAAAGGTAACACACAGGCCACAGGAACTTCGGGAAAAAGGACCATCTCCACCCACTTCCTGTTGTTTGTCTCTGGTACACACATATTTTTTAACTAAGTGCCTATTTTGAATAAAAATGCGTCTCCCTTAACCGTTAAAATGTACGGAGCGAGTCCTGAAGATTTATGTCGCTACGTTCTCTTTATTTTACAGATAACGCTATTGTTCGTAATTTTGGTCGCTCGTGTATTTGTATCTGTAGGGTATTGTGTGCGGGAAATGTCGGAGTAATTGAAAATAATACGGAGGTTTACTGCGGATGTTACAGGTAGCTCTGTGGTAGGAATATAAAACGAATCATATTGAATGTAAATGTGTTTTAATTTTGTATTTACCCGATCATGATTTTTAACACAGGAGCTTAACAATAATGATAATACTAATCTATACTAATATTATAAAGCTGAAGAGTTTGTTTGTTTGGTTGAACGCGCTAATCTCAGGAACTACTAGTCTGAATTGAAAAAATCTTTTTGTGTTGGGTAGCCTATTTATTGAGGATGGCTATAGGTTATATAACTTCACACTACAATCAAAAGGAGCGGAGCAGCAACGAAAAATGGACGAAAATTGGCAGGCAATTCCATGCGAACCATTTTGTATGTTTTTTTTTGTAAAATATTTAGAATTGTAATTTAGTTGTATACAAATAAATAAACGGATAATACATTATGTTGGCACTCATTCATGTCAATATTTGTGTCACGAATATTATTATTTTCATCAGAAAACTAATCATAAAGTTCAAAATGATTCCAGATGAAGTAGCTTATAAACTCACGTTCGAACTAATATCACATTCCGTGCCCTGAAATTAGGTTTATTTTATATCGATACAAATGGAGGGAACCTATGGCGTGTATTGATTTATATTGATAAGTAGAATAGAATATAATAGAATAGAATAGAATAGAAGTATAACCGCTAAAGAAATAACTTAACTTAATAAGTTAACTTCTTAGTTTAATGAACATCATCACATTTCAATAGCTTCCAGATCTAAGAATAATGGGGACACAGCATAAACTAAACAGTTCAACAATCTCTGCTTAATCATCATACAAAAGTACGGTAGAATCATACAAGCAAAAAGACAAACTCTAAAACGTTAGTTCGACATAACTGCAGTATGGTAGCGGTGGTTAGGACTGGTTGCGATCATCGGCGCCCGCGCATCGCTCGTGATCTCCGATCTTTACCGATCGCTACTCGATAATCGCGCGCACTGTGCAAACAGTCGCTTTCATGTTCACGAATTTTTGCAATCGATTGTTATACAGGTTGTTGTTGTAGTTGTTAGTTATTGGGATTGTAATAAGAAAGTATTTTTAATTCAGTATTTTCTTTTGAAAGCCGTCATGAATCGCCTGGCATAAATGTCACCCACGAAGTCTTTATTGGCATTTTTTTTTGTCAATGAAAATTTAATTCTTTTTTCAATTTCCATTAGAACAAGCTCCGAGGGGTACCTCTGTAGGTAAATAGGTAGGTATTTTTACCCCTTATTCTCTTATTGAGAAGAACATTTTGTGGTTCATCATAACGTTTGTTCACTGGGTGTTGCTAAATAAAATTAGGTCTCGATTTTCTCATGATATTTTCCGGCTCAGCTTCATAAACTTTACTAGGTATCAGAATATACCTAAGTAGTTCGTTTCAAAAGATTTTTTTTTATTTTCTACCGTCGGGCTTGTAGTACAACCCAAGTTAGGAACCAGTATCTTAAGTATAGATTTGCCGTCTAGTAGCAGCTCGACAAGTTACCTAGGAGTTGTCAGACTCGTTTGAGTAGACTGACATTGATATGTTCTAGTCCATGTGGCGAATTAGTTAACATCACAATGTTTCGTAGGCCGATGGCTACAACGTAGGCATTTTGCTACGAATCTATGAAATTAAATTAAATGAAACATTTAATTCTGTCAATAGGATATCGGAATCACTTTAACACGTCATATTATTAAAACAATAAGCTAGATAGAGTTGACATCGACTACTCTTGACAAGAAATGGTAAAAGAAACTCAAGGGTCAAAGTCTCTTCTAAAATCCATAATCTTAGTCAGATCATGTGAAGCGCAACTGTAATGAATGAAGACGTTTATAAACACATAACAAGATTTAATTGTGTTCTGAAATATAAAGTGTTTTCTAAAACATAATAACTTCAGCAGACAAAGGCAGATCGTCCTGTAAGTAAATGAGCGTGGGATCGCTAGCTGCGCGTGCGACGGGCGGACGCCTCGGGCGCTGCGCGGTGCAACCTTCTATTAGCGTGCCAGCTCTCACTGGATCCGCTTAAATTCTATTCTAGGGTTACTGCTGCGTATACGCATTAGAAGGGTTACTGTTGCGTATACGCATTAGATTTAGGCTAGCTTCTGACTATCCCGTCTGCAAGTAAAGGAATATCAAGTCCAATATCTGCGAATGAATGCAAGTTGGGTGAAATTAATTGGTTAAAACGTGAAGTCATTGCTCAATGAATAAACGCAGGTGCATGAGATTTCGTAAAAACGTTTTAAACTGAACTTATGACTCCTGCAGTAAGTTATGTCGAAATGATTCAAAAAACATCTAAGTGCATGCTTTTTTTTTTTTTTTTTTTTTTTTTTTTTTTTGGATGGGAAATCATCAAATGACTCCTCCCGCTCTGGGCGGAGCGGGAGGGCGTGTCAGACTTTTACTGACTAAAACCCACCCGTGTTCCTTCAGTTGCCCATGTGCCAGGGTCACGGTATCTCTTTTGAACAATCACGCGACCCCGGCAGGCATCGGTCCTAGCAGACCCCTTCAGTGTGGCTGACATCTCTTTGAGGCGCGCGTGGAACACTACGCGCCGTCGACCCGAGCTCGGTCCTTACCGGGCGGCGAGCTACCCATTGCTCGCCACCCGCAAGCTCGCGCCTACGGTGGCCGGGAGTCCGCAATCGACTCCCGGCGCCCGGGGCGTCTCCTCCTGCGGCGGCTAGGGACGTGAGGGCGCAGAGACTGCAACTCCCTCACGCGCCCCGCCTCCTCCTTCGCGAGCATTACTGCTTCGCAGAAGGAGGTGACGGCTTCCCATGCCCTCTCGCTCCGTACCATGGCTCGCACCAGGGCCGGACGCGAGAGATCGCCGCCGCCGATCGCCTCCACGAGGACACGGCGGTGCTCCTCCCAGGCAGGGCACACTTCCACCGTATGCTCCACCGTGTCCTCTAGACGATCTTCACAATGGAAACACCCGGGCGTTTCCTCCCGCTTTATCCTGAACAGGAACCCACCGAAGCACCCATGCCCGGTGAGAACCTGCGTCAGGCGGAAGTCTAAGTGCATGCTTACTTCGTCGAACTGACTAGTCTTAAACCCTACATCATTATCATTGGCAGCGTTGTCCGTCCACTGCTGTCTACAGATTCTTCCCTGAGTCTGTGCGAGTTTTATTCACTCCTTTTACACGCTATATATTAGCTTCACTTGTATGTTTGTTTGTAACCAACTCCTTATAGCGCGATTTTGAGCCACTAAACGACCAGATTTCATTTAAACTCTGTAGACTTATCGAGGACCGATGACAATACTATAATTTCATAAATTTGTGCCATTATCCTTGCCAGGGTTACCAGGACAGCAAAAAACTGTCTTCGAAAACTACGCTGACATACGTCACAAACTACGCTGACATACGTCTCAAAATTCAAAACACCCTAAAAATAGAAAATAAATAATAGTTTAATAAAACTAAAAAACACGCTTCCATAGAAAAACAAACTAAAAAGTAGAAAATAATGGAAAAAAAGCGTGGGGTGCCTGAGATCAATAAAAAAAATACCTTAAAATTTGCACAAGCACCCCACGCTTTTTTTTATTGTTTGAATTGTCCATCAAAGTTCTCACGGTGTGATTTTAACAGAATATATCACGTGGTGTTATACCCACATTTTGTGTTACTAATGAGCATGAAGGGTTTGATTCCCAGGTAGAGCAGTGTTATTGGGTTTCTCTATCTGGAATTTCTCAGCAGCAGCCCGGAGTCTGGATTTCTGCCCGGTTGATAGTAATAGGCTCGTCTTAAAATGGGGGTGTACTACAGGTACAGCTCTGCTCAACCCTTTGCGGAAACAAGGCGTGGTGTTAACAGTTATGTTTGATTATTGTATATTCTTTAAACAGACTATGTTTTTTACTCACATTGGGTATTTAAGTTTATGAAGCAATTCAAATTGAATTTCTTCTTCGTTATCCTGGCAGCCCTACTAGCGCAAATACTGAAGCTATGTGAATCGCCAGAATTGGTGTGCTTACATCGGTCAGGGGTCAGGTCATGCTGCGCTCACTCCAATCTGTCGGGAGGTAAGTGAGCTAACCGAGAGGAACTGATCTTAATCGATGATTAGGAGGTAGGCAGAGAAGTGTTTCTTTGATTGCTGGTTGGCGCCATAGCGGGGTTCATGTTGAATTACCGTTTAAAAATAAGGTACCTCAGTTTATTATTGTAAACGATTTACTGACTCTTCCCTTTTAGGTAAAATGAGAAAAACTAAACTAGAACAGTTAAACGCAACAGTTGAACTTGAATCATGTTATCTACTAGCCTAATTGTGATATTTTTCGTGTGGATGTCTTTTTATAACATACTTATGTGACATAACATCATTATAATGAAATTTATTTCTGAATTACAATCTCTTAGCTGGATGTGCCAACTACGTGTAGGTAAGTAGATTCTAATGCATGATAAAAGCAACCACGAGTTATGATACCAAAGTGCAGTCGACCTCGTAATTGCTTTAGCACTTTTGATAGCACTTCCCAGTTAATTAGAACTTCAGTAAGGTCAGGAAGGAAATATCTCTCTGTCAAATAGACTTTCAGTCTGTTTAATAGAACTGACAGCTGACAGACAGCAATAAGGTAATTCGAGTGTTTTATAAGTTTCAATTACATTTTCTTGCATAATGAAAAGCACATGTCTTGAAAATGTGACAACTTTGTAATTTTTGACAAATATATCAGTCTTGTCGTGCTTTGACGTGCAAGGGACATTCAACACTAGGATGATAAAGCAATGACGAGGTCATTTATTAAGTTATAGAAGAGCGGAGTCACCTAACATAGGCTTATCTGCTTAAAAGGAGGCTCCAATCACTTGTTGTTAACTTTTACTTGTTAAATTAATAAAACATTTTATTCATTTATACATATAGCTAGCCTCTAACTCATTCTAGACAGACCAGACTAATTGCTGTCTGATCTAGACATGACAGAAGATGGATGACTGGTTATAACAATACATTACTGGCTAATGCCCTTATATCTTCCATCATAACTAGTAGTAATGAGTAAGCTATTTCTTTTCGTTCTTTTCGTCTACCACGTTCGTGACCGACGCCGTTTCAACAAGGAGTTGTAATTTGACGTGAATTATGACGTCAGTCATTACCTATGTCGTTAGCTAGTGTTGCTAGGCAGAAAGAAGAAAAATTGTGTGTTTTATGAAGCTTTAATTAATGTTGTAACCCATTGTCTGGTTTCACTAAGGAACTTCTTCGCGTGTTAAAAATCAAATTAGTCGATTAACCGAATAATCAAACTAATTAATAACTACTAAGTCATAGATTTGTGGCAGGCGTATGTCAATAGGCCCTCTATTTTAACATGGGACTTAAGGCGAGGTTGCAGTACTTTTTAACTTTTTTAAACCTCTGTAAATCTAGCAAAATGGCTAGTTTCCGTAAAAAAAAAAATATTTAGGAAAATTGAACATACTGTTAAGCGCTGTGTGAAGATAGAAACGTGAATTAAAATAATTGGCTCGATAAAAAATAATCATAAAGTTGACACTAAATCGCCATTTAAAACGTGTACCTTCAAGAGATTCCATCATTAAACCATGTAAAACTCATACCAAAACATAGGTTTTATTGTTTTTTAGGACATGCTGAGAAAATATTTTATAATTTCCTCATCATTTTGTCTCCACGAAACAATTATACACAAAATCTAGCAGCTCAAGCGCTCGCAACGCCCGGCCAGTGTTCGCCGAAACGTCTTCAACTACAAGAGGGCCTTAAACAAAACCAGCGAAATGTGGGTGTATTATACGTAGTTATCTGCCTTATGTATCTACCTATACATATATTATATATAGTATCTAATGCTATCTATCGAACTAGCTATCTAACTGAGTTTTTAGAAACGCGATGTTTACTTAGCACTACTGTAAAGATATTATGTAGACAAACAATCTTAATTATAATACCTATTGAAATTAAACAATAGTAGCTTATTATTAAAACGCTTGTAGGTATTAGCTTGGTATGTGTTATGTAGCGGAATCTTTGAACGTGGTTTTCATCCCTTTTAAAACGTCAGATTAATTTAAGACTCTGCACACTTATCAAGGACCGATAACATTAAAAATAAATGTATGCCATTATCATGACCAGGATCACCCAAAAAAAAAAAAAACACATTTGTAGCTAGCCGATCTAAAAAATTGAAAATAAATAATAGTTTAAACAACTAAAAAACACGCTTTCGTAGAAAACCTAATTAAAAATAGAAAATAATTGAAAAAAAGCATGGGATGCTTGATATGTTATTTTATTTATTTATCAATTAAAAATACTTCAAAAAGCATATTATTTTCTTCTTTTTAGTTTGGTTTTCTATGAAAGCGTGTTTTTTAAACTATCATTTAATAGGTACCCATGGTTTAATGTACGAGATGAGGCAATCAAAAAGAACTTAAAGTCACACTCATAGGTAACTACACAAAAAACAAAATACGACTAATGTAAGTTAAAAAATCTTATTTCTAATGAACCACATTGTTCGTAATAAGTACACTACTAAGTGACGTTCGTGTACCTCATACATTAATAATTATAATTGTTAAAGCCATTAACACGATATTCGTGTGACGACCTCTGTTCGTTACTTTTGTGTCAGAAGTTTCAAATATAAGGGAATGCAATTCATTACACTTGTAACTAACTTTTTATACCTATCTCATAAAGTCAAAGATTTTAGGACTTTCAAATGCTGTGTACTTTTAATTTATATTGCTATGTATTTTAATTTGAAAGACTTTCCATGGAGTTTCTTACCTGTTCTTCTTTAGAGGAAAAAGGTACCTACTAGGAACCCTTTGAAATGGGCTTCCACTTTCTAACTAACCGATTGTGCCTATAAATAATAGACCTTTAAAATATAGTACACAAAAAAACTCAGGCCAGACTACTAATACTTCTAATGACTATTACTTCTAAAGTAAAAGCGAATCAAAATTGATGTTTTATGAAAAAAAACCTCTTACTTCAGTCGACGATTCTGCGTTATCTACTCTCGGTTTTGTTACTTCTTCGAAAGATTTCATTGAGTGGCGCTGTGAGGGTTCTTTTTACTACATACAAAGAATAACAAAACTATTTCACACAGTTCTTTTCCAATAGCTACCTATATTATCATATTACAGCACAACTCTTTACGAAGCTTTCAATACAAAATCAACATGCGTGTATCACACAGATTGGACACCACGTCATGACCTGACATCAAGACCGGCAAACATAACACAACACACACAACTACATCTCATTCGAAATTGCACCTTATTGCTTTGTAATAAAGTTTGGTGCTCGATGATGTAGTGGTAAAGTTAAGGTGGTTCAGCATAACCCTATATTTGCGCGTGACATATCCAAATGTTGATGCACTAGCGCGGAAAATGACGTGTCACCGTGTTCGCAGCCAGTGACGTCATATTAACACCTCGATGTTGACACGAGAGGTATTAGCTTTTAGCATTTTTATTCATACTTTTTGGTCTGTCTGTGGTGTAAAATTTTTGAATTCAGAACGAGTGAACATTTGAATTTGGGTTTTGTATTGTCTTCGTCTATTTCATAATTGTTTTGACAACACGTTGCACGCTAATCGAAAAATCTGTTCGTATCGAAATAGTAAATACTAATTCCATTGTTTCGAACTTAGAAAACAAGTAGGTACCTACCGCAAAAGCAAATAACATCAACAACAATTTATTTGATTGTGTACCAATGACAATACTGTATCAATGTGTAGCAAATACGTACTTAATTAATTAGGCTGACTGCCGTGTAAATTATATCATTAAGTATCCTAAGCAAGTCGGGAAATGCTCCTATTGGTGTCTGTCTACCTATTTAATGGATCTACCAAGAGATTTGCATGTAGAAGAAAGGCATACGCCTAGGGGAGTTATGTTAACTAAATAGCCATGAATGCAGTAAGTATTTACAGGTTTTCGATTTTAAAAAACCGCACCTAAATCTGATACGAGCCTGAAACCGCTGAACCATTGCTATCAATTAGCCGCGGAACCAATCGCTACATTATTCGTTTTGTTTTGTGAACTAGTGCTAGGTACGATTAATCATATCGATGCTGATACGATCTTTTTATATTCACAACAAAACGTCAAAACGTTCAAAACGTTTCAATCTGATCGTATTAGGTACGTACAATTAGTTTCAGTGTCGTGATCAATAAATAATTTACTAGATTTTTTATTTTTATTATTAGTATTCAATATTCACGGGTACCTGTTATTATTTCGAGACTATACTTCAATATTATTTGTGTTAAATAATCAAATAAGTTACATCAAGTAAGTACAAGTTATTAATTTTAAAATTTAATCCCCCAGTGATGAAAAAGTCGAAATGTATTCATTTGTACCGCGCCTTTCAATCCTTTCATAGCACAAAAGTGTAGGAAAAAGAAACCAATTACTGTAATTCAGTAACATCACGTTTATTTCCTTAGAAATACTGTCATAAAACTCTACAAAACAATCGTAAAATACTAAAATATTTGCAGATTCCATGCAAAAATATTCAAAGCGGTGAGTTAAGGCGGCCATATTATTTTGTTACACAATGCGACACGCACGCCGCCTGGCGGCAGCTCGGTACTCACACGTTTGACAGCATCCCCAAGATGGCGGCCGCAGAAAGCGCGGGGAAGAGACCCCTGCACATCACAGTGCAACAATAAACTGCACTCCACCACACAACACCAGTAAACATCACCACATTGAACACTCCGCAGAACACTGGCACCAACCGACAGCACTAATCACCCGGCTCACGCACAATCAGGGTCACAACGCATGTCCAATCAAGTGACATATCACTAATTGCGATGACGGAGCTATGCCTTCCCCGGCAGCGGATCGTCGAATGAAAACCTCCACCATGTTGTTACTGAATTTTATACTCCATCCCAGTCAGCAGAGCCTCCAAGTTTGCCTCCTTCAAATTCGTTATGCATACAGCACCAAGGGCTGTTGAATACCGTTCGCGTTTATTTATGAACAGGCAAACTTCTGGTGGCTGGTGGGACGTACGAAATACGTTATAGGCTCGCCTCCCCCGAGTGCCGGCCACCGGCGCCGCACACACCACCAACAATGCATGCGATCGCTGAAAAAGGGCTTTTTATGTATTCAACTTCACAACTCTGTAGCTCATCTGCAAGTCGTATTATGGACCTAATTAACAAGTTAATATGGGCGATCCGGGGCCGCCGCGTCTGCGCACACCGCCTGGATTCCATTCTGGATTTACAAATTTGAATGTCGAAGTCAAATTCAGGTTTATTCGAATAGCGAGAAGGCTTTGTGATTTCGGAATACACGAAAATTTAAATTCACCTTCGCAGAAAATGTTTAAAAGTTGTCCGGAGCATCCGCGTGCGTTTTGAAGCTCCCGCGATTGCGACTTTGCAATGGTAAGAAGCGTTCAGAAATTCCGCCCCGCCCGACACCCCCATCACAAAGTATAATGATATCGTCGCCGGCGTTATTATGGCAGTCGTCATAAATATTTCATAGATGTTGCGAGGGCAGTAATGACCGAGTGACCGCCGATCGCCGAGACTCGTCGCCATCTTAGATTGCACATTATACCCCCGGTCTACGAGCAGATCCCCCCGTGCGAGTCATTATACCGAGATGTTGTGATATCAACCAGTCATTGACCGTCTTCACTTTATGTTGTAACGTACTTGTATTGTCTTGGCGAACACTTCTCTAGTTTCTTGTTAAACTTCACATTTGGAAAAGCATGTTCTTTAAAACATAAAAGAAGTTCAGAAGCACCTTGCTTCCTGGCTTAGTTTAGCATAAGCTAGACACAGCTTATAGGTAACTTCACTCGCATACTTTCAAAGTCCCCTATGCAGTCAGAACTCAACTAATCCATAACGAAGCTACGGTACGGCATAGACCTGCCGTATTCTTGCGTTCAGTGCACTTATGTTAGTCCAACTTGGATAATATGTCTTGACACATGGAAAGTTAAAGAGCTATTTAAATGCTTGATTTTTTTCATATGGGTAACATAACATACTGACGATTGCTAGCGCCACATTTCAGTTGGTCAACCAGTGTTATCATGAATAATAAATCAGTAGGTGTCACAAAAATCAATTTCGCAAAGAATTTTAATGAAACTTCCACATTTCATCTATAACTCTGTTACTCGTGACGGCGCGGCGCGCGGTGGCACGTGCCACCCCCAGACGGCGGCGGCGTGAAGGTGGCTAATTACCTCGTCCTCGGCCGGACACCGGCGTCCTTTGATCACCAGCCTTTGATCGGCCGACGACACTACGTAAAGGTACGCTGCTTAGCAGCTCAGCGGACATTGGTACCGATTCCCTTGTACACAAACTAAACTAAATTTAAGTTCAGTGCATCTTTTTCTTTGTATCTCATTAAGAAGAGGACAAAAGAAAAATTTTAGTTTTGTCCTGTCAAATTAATCAGCGCCTGTCACTACTCCATACAAGTTTAGACGTGATTAAAAACTTGCCTACTAAAATTACGTCAGTTTACGTCAAGCACTGATTAATTATTATATTAATTTATCTTCTGTCCTTTCCTTAATGAAATAGAAAGAAAAAGATGCACTGAACTTAAATTTAGTTTAGTTTGTGAATAAGGGAATCGGCACCATTGGATTTGTTCAATGCAGTTGTTTTAAAGTTCGAGGCTCGATTGTTAGTTTTGTAATCCACTCGTGGTATTTGCATTTGATTTTCAAGCTTTGGAAATGCGCATGTGAATGTTAGAATATTATAAATAAAAAATCAAAACTTGCATGATGATGATGCCATCTAGCCGTTTTCGGCCACAGTGAATGTATTCTTAAATACGGTTCCGAGACTTGCGATCCCACTCTTATAAAATCAGTGAATTTAAGCAGAGAAAAGTTTACTTTCCAATCTAGTGATAACTGTACAGGAAACGAATACTGCTGTCAAACCTTAAAATGTAAAGTTGTGGTGTGAAAGATGTCCGTTCCACTCTCCAGCATCCCGTCCGCCGAGTTCTACCGATCTCCTTTGACTGAAAACTTGTTAGAGGTCCGTATTAAAATTCAAAAACGACGCACGGAACTCAGTCCCGATTCCTGAAAACATTATTCAGGGGATTTGAATAATGATTTTGTTTTAGTCCGTACTCACACCTCTCGTTAATGTATGCGAGAAGATTGGAGCCCCGAAAGTTCGTAACGTGATTTTTGGTTGGACTTAAATGGTTTTCAAACTTAATTTTGTGGGCACTCGGCTTTTTAGTCGCAAAATGTGTTTATGCAAGAATCCCTTTATGAACAAAGTTGTTGTAATTTATTGCGTTTAAACTTGCAAAGTGTTAGAAGGATTGGACGCGAGACCTGTGTGACAAAGTGCACTTCGTAATTGGATGTCTGAGGTGTTATATTTTAAGACGAACTTTAGTGTCTTGTGCTGTTAGGTGATAAAATAAAAAAATAACTTTAGGTTATGCATCGAGGTAGGTAAGTTATGCTTTCAATTTGTATTGTGATAAATTCAATTACAATGACTAAAGTTAAGGTAAAATCCATTTTTAATAAAAACTCTCCGGTATTCTCGTTAACAGTCCGTCGTTTTGTAAACGAGCTCATAAGTGCTCTCAGCAGCGACTTCAGACAGCAACAGTCAAAATAATCGAACAAAAAAAAAGAAGTTGCCATATTTTATTCTAATTCCGCGTCGCGAACAGTTGAAGCGGAAAAAATATGAATATGATTTCCTTACGCACTTTAGAGAAGTTGCCTCGCGCCAAATGAAGCATATTTCGAGCCATAACACTCGCATTATTCAGGAAAAAAACTTTGTAAAGGATGCTATTCAAAGCGCTACTGCTTTGTGCAAAGTCGCTTGAAACTGTAAAAAGATATTAATGTTGAAAGCGAGACTAGTGTTCCGAAAAGCTAGAGGTTTTACGACCTTAGTAAGATTATGGTATTGTATCAAGAAAAGTCTAATAAGGTAGTTGTAGAGATAAGATAGCAAAAAGTTTACTCTGTTAGATATCCCTATAATGAATCTTGCTGTATTTCTATTGTTTATATGTAGCTGATAATTTTTAAAGTGTAATTTTATTCTTAGTCTGAAATGTATATAGTATCAAAATAAGTACCCCAAACACTGAAATTCAGTCGCAGAGCGAACAGGGCACTTTATTCAAAGTAAGTCTTAAGAACAGTTGAAGAGGGAAGCGCCTTAACTTTTTATATACATTTTGTTCGCTAAATGAACTGAAACTGTATTTCGCAGATGCTAAGCGAACTTACTTTTTGGGTTAAGTATCGCTTGAGAATGGACCGTTTGTTTTGAGTGGATTTTGTCACAAAAAATACGCAGGTTGAGTTTAAGATGGGTGAGTTTTGTAAAGTAAATTGTGAAAACTTATCATTAAATATACCAATAAATAATTTTAGTTTAATTGTTATGGTATATTTAATTATTAATGCGAATATAAGGCAATGCGAAGCGGGAGAGGTATATGTTATAATTTGTAGAAGTTATTGAATTTCTCAATAGTTATTAAATCTCATCAGACTTTTTGGTATATGCCCACATAAAGCTTATCTATGTCGTAATTAATAATTATTTTTTTTCAGAGGGTGACAATATTTTCTTTTTCATGAATGATCTTTCCGACATTATTACAAAAACCAACATAAATTCATCTTGCCATAACTCATCGTTTACAAACGACTACAGAAACAATTTTTCAAATTAAACAAACAAACGCGTTGTTTTTCCTTCACCCTAGAACTTCATGTAAATTATATTCAGCGGGGAGAGTTCTGCTCACCCCGGTCCCCGCGATAGCTTAATGATGCTATGAGATAACGTAACTGTTATGTTATTATTTATTGTAGTGTTACTTTCAATGGAACACTTCTTTTGTTTCATTTTGCACCTTAAAAAAGTCGCATGTTTTTCGAAAAGTCCTTTAGGAAAAGTGGTGATTGGTAGTTTTGAATAGATTTTTAATGGTTACAGTAGGTACACTTTTAACACTTGTATAAGGAATTTGCAGCCATGTAAAGTTTGCTTATAGACTTTAAAACTTATGTGGTTGACATTAGCTTACTGAAATCTGTACTTGGCTTCAGTTTGGCTATGGAATTTTAACTTCAACGTTAATAAAGACAACATAATAAAGTGTACGAATGTATGCATGTATGAATACAGTGAATGTATTAGTTTTATTATTATTTATTTGATCTATGATTTACTTAAAATGTTTCAATACAAAGTATTTTGTTATGAAATAAATGACTTATGACTTATGTACGATGTCGTTGCAAATCAAATTCATGTGGCATGTGCTTTAATTAAGAACGTTAACGTTACAAAAACTACATAAACCCAGTTTAAAAAGTGCCCGCATTTGTGCTAGTTTACTATTACAAAGTAGTAGTAGTAGTTAGTATTTGATTTATCAAATACACGTGCTCATGTGACATGTGCTTCGCGTAGACCTACCACCAAAAACAATGTAATTAAAAGAAAGAAAGAATTGAAGCAAATGAAATTATTCCAAAACAAACCTGCCCTCATTTCGAATACAAAAGATCCCCCGTTTCTGTCAATGCTTGACTTTTTCGAGACGGCTCTCAAATCTGCAAGACAAACAACTGAGTCTATGGAGTTAAACAAACGACTTGTGTACTCTATGGAGAGCAGAAATAATGTGCGCTTTTTAATTCTAACGTAACGACATTGTCGTGGATGTCCACGTCACGTTATCACAGAGAAGAAAAATGTATGAATGACGACACTTTTAAATCGTCCACGATAAAATCTTCGCGTTTGAAATGATAAAAGCGCACTCTGTACGAAAATAATATTGATTGAAATCTCAGGAGAAAATTTGAATACAACTTTTAGTCTTTTACCCTTTGTCTGGTCCCTTGACTTGACAAAAACTTGGCAAACTTTGATGTATTTTCATATCACATCACGCAGTCTCATAATGCTGCTTATATCGATGAAGTATAGCGCTAAAGACGGCGGTAATTTCAGCCATAGACCACGAGGCGTCAGTCGACCAAGGATAACTTATGCAACGCGAGCGTTAAATTACTTAATTGCATGTTTATTTTCCGTAACTACAGTGACGGTGGCTTACGACTTAAAAAATAAAAGCTTTCGAAAAGTTAAAAGAATTCGACGAACTTTTTCAAGCAAAAGTTTTGAATCTCATTCCTCATTACCCTTAGTGATTACTAAACATGTTTATTCCCTAAATTCTATTTGATGTTCCACCACGTCTTACATAATGTTCCACACGCCGGCGCCGCCGCCGATATCTGGCTCAATCAGTGAGACTTCGCCGCTGAATTTTTACACGTTTCTTATTCATGGACATTACTTATGCATGCAGCAAGCGAAAATATTACAGCATTTTAATGAAAGAAATATTAATTTTGAGGCAAAGTTTTCTTTGCGGTCGCGACGGGCGGAATTAAGTTTGGTCTGAGCGAGTTTGCGACCCCCCCACATTCTAAATATGCTTCGCTGAGTTTTAGTTCGGGTTCTGAACCGTTCGTTAAGACCTACATTTTATTATTTGAGTAAATAAATTAAAGGGCGGAGGAAACGCACCGTCTGGTAAATGTTTTCTAGAATGCTGGAGTTGAAAGAAAGAATTTCTCTTTTGGAGTGGAATGTAAATGAGGTAAATTCGTCTTGTAATTTAATATCACGGACAGACTTATGAAATATGTACTAATGTATAGGATTCAGTTTCGTTTCTAGATGTTGGAATGTGTTAGCGTAGTATAGTAACGGTGAAAGCTCAAGTGAAATTTTGATTCGGTAACGACGGCAATATTACTTGTCTCATCATTTTAAACCTCTGGAGGTTTATCAAAAGCTGCCCCTTCAACTAAACCTAGTAAAATAAAAATACTCAGTTGTAAAACTGATTTTTCACGCTGTAAAATTAAATCAACCAACAGAATCAAAACAAACGGTTGTTCACAGACACAATTATTTTGACTTTTCGAGCACTCATTACGATTCCATAACAAAATATTGCACTACCGTCTAACTCATTGTCGTTGGAAAATAACCCTTGAAGAGTTGATTTAAGGGTTAGGCTTGTTGTGTCTGTGGTACAATTAAGTTGGTACACTTAGAGTAAGTGATTTCTCTCAGTTTAGTCATAAAAATGTTAATGTTGCAAAAACAAATAGCGCTTAATGTATGCTGAGGGGAAGAAAATTAATAGGGAGCAGACAACTCACTATGTTGCTACATTTCTGCTGTTACTGCACTTGAAGGAGGTTGATTTAGAGGCTGAGTGGTTCAGTTGTACCTCTGTGATTATGAAGTTCATGATTTTAATTGGGTTGAATTTGGCTACCCACGTCATGTCGGCGGTGAAGGAAAAATGGTTCCTTGTCGAAAAAAGGAGAATAGTAAACTTGTTATTTTTTCTATAACGGGTGTAGTAACTTTTGAAGATACAGTCAGTTAAGCATTACCTGAAAACTTATTGTAACTCGTCTTCAAAATGCAATTAAATAAATTACGAACAGTAGTTATAAGAATTCAGCACACAAGTTGATGATGAAGTACCTATTTCTTTTGTGTTATTATTTTGTACCGTTTGTTTCCCCTCTGAGGGTGAACCAAGCTAAGGTAACATATACTCATAAGTAGGTGGCTCGCTGGAATTGATTATCGCCAGCCGATAACAGGCTCACCGCATCCCCTGACCCGATATTTTGGCGGGAAAATGATGGATGCTCCAGGAAAATATTGTGGCTAAATCTACTGGAAACAAATACACAACACCAGCAGTATTTGGACTATGTGTCAGTGGCAATAGTATATTATTTTGTGGTTTTATTTAGTAAAAACTTTTAGTTAAAACTATTATTTATTTTCTATTATTTTTTTTGTGTTTCCAATTTTGAGACGTACCTATGTCAGCGTAGTTTGTGACGTATGTCAGCGTAGTTTTCGAAGACAGTTTTTCTGCTGTCCTGGTAACCCTGGCAAGGATAATGGCACAAATTAGTTTGTGACGTATGTCAGCGTAGTTTTCGAAGACAGTTTTTTTGCTGTCCTGGTAACCCTGGCAAGGATAATGGCACAAATTTATGAAATTATTGCATTGTCATCGGTCCTTGACAGGTGTGCAAAGTTTGAATGAAATCTGGTCGTTTAAAGTGGGTCAAAATCGCGCTATAAGGAGTCGGTTACAAACAAACATACTAACATACAAACATACAAGTGAAGCTAATATAAAGCGTGTAAAAATAAGATACTACTGGGCAGATGATCAGTTGATGCTAATTTATTTGTCTTTAGAGAGTGTTACTACGCTAAAATTTCGACACCATTTTCTTCAAAAAAATTCACGACACTAAATGAGTGGTAAGTGTTCCCAAAAAATAGTTATTTACTCATTTCTTTATCGTCATGTTTGGCCCACGATATTATGGCCGAGGCAGGCCCCACCTGGACTCGAATAGCCCAAGACAGAGAAGAATGGCATAAGATGGAGGAGGCCTTTGCCCATAAATGGGCACCCAATATATAAATCATTCAATTCTATTTTAAATTATTACATTTTATACAATTTTATTATATGTAACCAATCTATTTATTTAAAGAATTAATTGTGAACTATTTATTATTTAATATTACTTTATTGCATGTTTTAACTACTGTGAATGAATTTATAATCCGCACGAGTATTTTAAGATAGTATGAGTTATAATTGTTATTGTATTTTTTGGGAAATAAAAGGCTTAAATAAATAAATATTCCGCTTAATTACAACTACATGAAATTAACTAAAAGTTCTTTATTAAATTATAATTAAGAAGATAATGTTTGCATACAATCTGAGAAAATAATACTTCTACAAAATTTCTTTTTTAGGCTAACGAGCGCCATCTGCGATATGAACACACCGCAAAAATGATGGATTTACGTCGGAAAATATTCGCGAAATTATTCAAATGAATGCGCCCACTACCCACCTACGTTGTTTTGTTTCCCGCGTTTTCTTGTTTCAAAACTGTATAATTTGCGCGGGCGTTCGGTTATTGAGAATTTCGGATGTTGTATATTTTAAATGCTTGCCAAAAAGAGAGTTGCTGAAAAATTATTTAAAAACCAGTGCAGTATTTTTAGTTTGGAAACTTGCAGATGATATTTATTTTTACTAGCTTTTGCTTTGCGCGTGGAGGTCGAAAATTATCCCATGGAAACGTACCACCAGGATAAAAAGTATCCTTTGTGTTAATCCAGGTTGCCAACTGTGCCTTATTTTATCCAAATGCGTTCGGCTGTTCTTGCGTGATTAAATAACAAACTTTCAAGGTGTAGTATGATTTGAGTGTTATAATACGTATTTTCTTTCAAATAAAATAAAATATGAATAAGGATTTTTTTTTTTCAATTCAGTTACATTAATTTTGTGAACATACGGTAAATTTCGTTTAGGGAGCAGTGGTGGCCCAGTGGTAACGGCCGCGACTTACGAGTAGTAGGTCGTGAGTTCAAACCCAAGCAGGCGCATTACTTTGTGTAAATTATTTCATCGCCACTGCTCTCAAAACGGTGAAGGAAAACATCGTGAGGAAACCAGCATGTCTTAGAACCAAAAATTCGAAGACATGTGACATCTACCAACCCGCACTGGACCCGCGTGGTGGATTATGGCCCACTCCCTCTGACCGAGAGGAGGCCTGTGTCCCAGCAGGGGGAACATTATAGGCTGATGATGACAGTAAATTTACACAGATATTTCACAAAGAAATATTGGACCCTACTGCATTCCGCCAGAAGGCATAAAATATTCTAGGGGGTCTAAACGCCTCCTGCCGGAGGCTCTACACTGGGTTCGTGCGGCCTATGGCCCTATACGGGGCACTGGTGTGGGCGCCCTCATTGAAGGTGCGCCTAGCGTGCTGGGTGAGTGCGTTCCAGAGGGGCATGGTCATCCGGCTAGTCCGGGGATACCACAAGGTCTCCTGCGAGGCGGCGAGCCTCCTTGCCGGAATGCCGCCATGGGATCTGGAGGCAAAGGTCCTCGCGCCACTCCCACATGTGCGCAGGCGGTTTCTTTCTTTCTTTCTTTCAAACGCCCGGGTGTTTCCATTGCGTGGATCGCCTGGAGGATACGGTGGAGCATACGGTGGAGGTGTGCCTTGCCTGGGTAGAGCATCGCTTTGCCCTCGTGGAGGCGATCGGCGGCGGCGACCTCTCGCGTCCGGCCCTGGTGCGAGCCATGGTACGAAGCGAGAGGGCATGGGAAGCCGTCACCTCCCTCTGCAAAGCAGTAATGCTCGCGAAGGAGGAGGCGAAGCGCGTGAGGGAGTGGCAGTCTCTGCGCCCTCACATCCCTAGCCGCCGCAGGAGGAGACGCTCCGGGCGTTGGGAGTCGATCGCGGACTCTCGGCCACCGCAGGCGCGGGATTGCGGGCGGCGAGCAATGGGTAGCTCGCCGCCCGGTAAGGACCAAGCCCGTGTCGACGGCGCGTAGTGTTCGACGTGCGCCCCAAAGACATGACAGCAAACTAAAGGGGTCTGCTAGGACCGATGCCTGCCAGGGTCGCGAGATTAGTTCGAAAGAGGTACCGTGGCCCTGGCATATGGGCAACTGAAGGAACACGGGTGGGTTTTAGTAAGTAAAAGTCTGACACGCCATTCCGCTCCACTCAGAGCGGGAGACATCTTTTGATGATTACCCATCCAAAAAAAAAGGATTAAAACATTGTTTAGGTAATCGAATGACACATTACCAAAATATAATATAAAAAATCAAGTTAATATGTAAGTAAGTACGTCACAGTTTCATCCCATCTCCCAAATGTCAAATAATCATCACAAATTCGTATAAACAAGAACGATAACTGAAATAAAAATGTCAATAAAGAATATCATTACCTTGCAATTCGTTTTGCACTTAACAATCAATTACACAAAATCAACATATTCTTGAATGAAACGTTATTTTTGATCCTATGGTAATGATTAAAAAATACAATAACGTAATGTTATTTTCATATACCTACTTACCTAAACATAACACAAGATTAACTGCGGTTAAAATAAATTTAAAGTTAAACAAACAAAAAGATTTTGACTTAACAGAAGCCGGAAAACCCCTTTATTTGTCTGAAAAATAAACAGTAAGTTAATAAAACAGAACCCACTTTGAATCTATTATACTTGGCATGAAGGGTTGTTTATTAATTCGGGAAAATATTCTTTTTTTAAAGGGGTGTTTTTCATCAACTTGCACCTGCGGTCTTGTTTAGTTTTTTTAAGGTCTGGTCTGGGTGAAAGCTTATAATTAAGTGGGAAAATTGATAAATGTGAGCTTGTTCTGTATCTAGCTGTTTTACAACGGTTATGTTTAGCGCTAAATATATACTTACCAAGTAGGTACTGCCATGAACCTTGAAGAGTTAAACTTAACCACGTATTGGCAACCTCCATTAGTTGACTGATCCATTGAGCTGTTTTCCAAACTAACAATATTATTAGTGACTGATGCTATGACCCGTGACGTTTCCTTACAGTAAATATTTTATGGCTTTGCCAAAGAAGTAGCTGTGCCTATACGACTTCTAGTAAATAACATGTACTCACAAAGCCGACACTTCAGGCCTTTGTTCGTGACACGGTTTCTTTTCTTCATCGTCTAGAGCCACAGAGTAAGTATGAAAGATAGAGAAGAAAATTTTTATACGAATTAAGTTCTTGTCTTAAAGTGCTACAAACTCTTAAAACTTTTCTATCTTCGTCGTTTCGAATCGATATGGAATACTAGATCTGAATATTAGTTTAAACTAGCTTTTGACTGCGGCTTCGCCCGCGTGGATGTCGGAAATTATCGCAAGAGGATGTACTACCGCGGTTAATGTATTAAGAATGCATTAATCCAAGTTATATAGGTAATTACCCGTGACTAACAAAAAAGATTTTCGTTCGTTTTTTTTATTCGTGATATTCTATTTTTTTTTATAAAATAAAAGTAGCCTAAGTTACTCCTTGTTACATCAGCTATCTGCCAGTGAAAGTCCCGTCAAAATCGGTTCAGCCATTTCAGAGATTAGCCGGAACAAACAGACAGACAGACAGACAGAATGAATTTTTTTTAAATGTTGTTTTGGTATATGTACCGTGTATACATCCATATACACTTAGTAAAAAGCGGTTATTTTAATATTAAAAACAGACACTCCAATTTTATTTATTTGTAATGTATAGATGTATAGATTTGTATAGATATAAATAAATTTAATCTGGCGTTGCACTGTGAAGCTTATGTGGTTTTGAGTGCTGATTAGAAATAGTGATTTATAACATAAAGAAATTACTTATTCTTTAAGACATTCTTTAAAAAACAAGGAATAAAAAAAGTGTGTCATCTTTTTTCTGTTCTACGTATCAGTGTTGCCACATTATCCCTCGTCCCGCGTGTGACGGAGTGCCCTCGCGCCTCGTGACGTAAGCTATGTGCATAAATTTCGTGGAGAGTTGTGACATGGCAACCCCGCCACCTTTGTGACGTCAAGGGCTTTCGTCTGACGGTTCTCGAGAGTGTTGCTAGATGCGATTTATTACTTTTTTTATTTTGTTTCCGTGGTGTTTACGGCTTAGGACGAATCAAGCTTCCCCGTTTTCTTGCTTTTCATTCTAGCAGTAGCATAGTCCTCTTCTAAAAGTTTTGTGATAACTTATTTTATTGCATCATAGCTCAGCTGCCGTAAATTGTTAGTTCGGGGTAGTTTTCTTACTAACCTCAGGTGCACTTAATAAATACAGAATGTCTGTTACATTCCGAAGAATCATGTTTTGCTTGCATTTTGAAATCAGTATGAATTAAAAATCACATTCAAATGCTTTTCTTACTTCTAATGAAATTCTTGAATGTTTATACTGATCGCGAAGTATAGTTAATCAAGAGTCAGTCGATAAACAGAACTCGCAGGACACGTTCTTTTCAAACTTGATTGACGTTTGTTCGAATTCGGAACGCGGACAAAAAGAAAAGTTTGTGACATCTCGGCCAGTGTTCCTCGTAAATCAAAGAGGTTTTATATATAATGTTATTTTTCTCTTATTAAGGCGAAGGAAACGGGTTTAAGGGTGGCGTAAAAAGTTTTTTTCTTACTTTTATGGCGTGAGAAAAAAAGGGCAGGTGAATGTGGAGGGCTGATATTAAAATGTTTCATGTAAATTTCAGTCGTTCAACGGGCTATATTTCAGGAGTTGTTCTGTCTGTCTGCGAATTTGGTATTCATAGGCGGCTCTTAGTTTAATATTGGGGTTAAAGTAGCTTCCTTGAGTGTATTTTTGTGGGTTTACTTTAATCTCTTTTAATTTAAATAAAGCTTACCTCCACCTGATAATTTGATAATATGTCAACAAAAACCAAACTGAAAACATTTTTTATCAGTTTTAAATTTTGAAGGCAATATGTAACATAAGCCATCTGTTTAGTTTATTGCTGTTTGTAATTGTTGAAATTAAATTTAATACTATTATTTTGAGGATCTTGATAGTCCGCTAAATAATTAATTAACTTAGATGCTACCAACTGCTTACTTTACTAATGATAACTTTTTAGCGTATCATCTCGTAACGGTAACGCATTTAAACTGTGGATATGAATGAGAATTATAATGTAATATAATTTAAACAATATAATAAACTCATACATATTTCTTCAACGGAAACGGAACGACACGATGTCGATGACGTAGGCGCGGAAATGGCCGACTATTCATCCTAACTTCCGTGGTACTATAAAAGGAGTAAAAGATAAATAAATAAAACTGAAAAGATATGAAAATGAGTTTACAGTTGAGATTAATAGGTGAGGTTTTTATGAATACCCAGCGGTTTATAAAGCACTGAAGGGTCGGACTGCCGACCAAGTGGGCAGGCACGGATTTAAATAATGCACCTTTATTGGCGAAAATATGTACCTGATATATAATGTGTTATCAAGGCAAGCCATTTATATCAGTATTTCAACATTTTTGCTATTTGTGTGCTTTTAAGCAACCTAGTAAACACAAATAAAAATTATGTAGCACCAAGGACCTTGTCCATCGCGCGGCATTATTTTAAGCATTAATTGATTAGATCGACAGTTAGTTTATTTTGATACTCCAAATATGTGTTTATTGTTTATTTCCAGTTCTTGTTAACAGTAGCTTTATATAGTTTTCTCTGCTGATTAGATCCTTTGATCCCAATTTAAGAGACTATATTTTTCCTCAAATCTAAGTCTTCAAGCGCAAAAAGAATATCTGTCTCCTTGACATCAATAACAGCCATCTTCAAGTCCATCCCTGTAAATTAAGCCGTTGAGCGGCCCTCAGTTTGTTTTGATTGTATTAATTAAAAGTAGATCCCTCAGAGTTTCAAGATTAACACCTCTCTTTTCTTCAGGTCGTCCATATTCATGTACGGCGCTGGTTCGTTAAGAACTAAGGGTTTTTCAACGTATTTACATACCTTTGCGATGTGCTGAGGGAACATTCTTTTGGTTGAAATGTGGAGTTTCTTTTGAACTCCAGTTGGGGCTTGACTGTAGGTATAGTTATGATTTTGTTTTGTGTGGTTTGTGAAGATATGATTTGTGAATATGTAGCTACTTTAATTTGTTAATTGAACTCTTTGTTTTCTATTATTAAATTAATTGTGTAACACACTACCAGTCACAATCTGAATCGTTTTGGACAGATATTGCTAATCCATTGGCTCAAATGTTCGATTAATTAATTAAATAAAGCTACAGTCAAAATAAAAACCATTCCCACTTATAATGTGTTATTGCAACTACCCCGCTGATTAATTCTATCTCTTTTGGTAATTGTTGAAAGAAAATACGTTTTCCTAAAGAAATACTAAACATGATGAAAAAAATATATGAAAAAGTGTTCTTTTTTACCTTTGTGAATAAATCGCAAAAATTAATTTATTGAAAAAAAAAAAAATACCTCTGCCAAACTGCAAAGCAGTTTGTTGGCAGATGTAGAGCTTCGTATTATGAATTCCATTGCTATAGTTGATACCTAACCTACTTTGTTGTCCGTCCGTCCGTCTGTCAAGACCCTTTTTCTCAGGAACGCGTGAAGGTATCAAGCTGAAATTTATATCAAATACTTAAATCTACTGTTCCTTAGAGTTGTGAAAAAATCAAACTTCTAAGCTAACGCAATCGAAAGATATAGCCGTTTATGCCGCAAATTTCCGTAAATTTTCGAAACTCGTAAGGGAATCAAAACCTAAAGGGTACTTCCAGTCGATCTAGAATTTTGAAATTTGGTACGAAGCAACGTCTTATAGCACAGATAAAGGAAAAATTACGAAAACCGTAAATTTTTCGTAACATCATAAAATAAAATATTAAAAAAAAAAATTAAACTTTATACCTACAGGTTTGTACGGAACCCTCGGTACGCGACTCCGACTCGCACTTGGCCGGTTTTTTTGGAGAAAAATCTACTTCTGTTGCTTTGTACCTGTCTCCATATTGCAAAAGTATCCAAAGCTATTTAAAACAAATATAAGTACATATTTTGACCCATCATCCACCTAAAGGAAAAATAAACATGAAAAGAGAGTCAAAGACAAAATACAAATTGTGTAAAATTATTTTAGTTAATTCAAAGAATAAATGATATTTACCTACCGATGAAAGCCTATAACTTCCCCGTTTCAGTACTAAAATATCAATTGCTTTATCCCGCGTTTATGTATTCCATTTCCATCCATTCGCACGCCATCATATTCCCATAGCCCATACACAGAGACATAAACCGTGGGCAGGCTATAAAACCTTATTACCTACATCTCTTTTGTATATATTAAAATTAAAGTGAGTGGGTACGTCTCACGTATTATCTAGTATACATAGGTAGTTCATTTTCATACAGCTTGCTAACAACGTTACGTAAACAATATTTAGTTGAAACATGAAAATCATTACTTAGACATAATACTTAATTTGAGTACAAAGTAAAACAGGATGGGTAATGAACACTTAGTCTCCACGTCCTGTGTTCTAGATCGATGCTCCACCATAAAAATGTGATCTTGTAAAAGTAAGCAATCTGTCAGTTTTTACTTTTAATTATTAAATTGTAGTTGTTGTGTATGGTTCTTTGTACTATGTTAAATGTACCTTATATTGTGGTTAGATAATACATCTTTATGTTATGATACGGAAGATTCATTTCTTAATATTGTTCTTGAAAACAAGCGTTATATTGAGCCTTTAGCAGCCGACTGACGGCTTATAAGCAAGGCAGGTATCAGAATAGTTAGTTCCAGCTTTAATGAGTGAAAACTGTAACTTTAATAGCACTGAGCTGAAACACATTGTGAAGACTTTTCTTCAATGTACCTATTTGAATACATCTTTAAAATAGGTAGGTACATCAGAAAAAAGTCTAAGACGAAGTAAATAAAACCTTTATTTAAGATAACTATGATCCAATTTATTCGTAGTATAATAATAACTTATAACTAGTGTTCGTATTACAATCTTAATCTAGTCACCCCCTGCCTGACCAATGAATCGAAGTATCAACACAAACATGTGGGCATTAAAGTAATGTAACTCTCACTTAGCAGGTGCGGACTTCTCTGTTAATATTACCAGTTCAGTTACTTACCAGTTACCATTGCTTACCATGGCGTTATGTGGGCAGTTGTGGGTTGTGTGCGGATTATGCGGGTATTGGAAGGTCGACATCATGTGGAAAGGTTGCAAAAGGATAGAAATGATAGCTACCAATGTTTTGTTGTGATCAAAATTTAAATATGTTGTCCTCTTGGTTACATCGGTTAGGAATTAAAAACTTTGGCAATCCAGCGGTTCTTGTAGTTCTTATAAACTGCGGTGACATCTTTAGAAATAGCCAGTCGTTTGGTGAAGATATTGGAAGGCTCGTGAACAGTTAACGGCGGCGGAGTGGCCGGTATGTTGTGCAAGATATTCTTTTTTGTTCCTGCAAATAAACTCAAACAGGCCTATTTATTAAATATTGCTCCATTCAGAAACTTTATCGTTGATCGCTGATTAACACAGAATGGTACCTCCCGGGAGATCATACTAATTCTTTCGCTCATGTCTTACAATCCACATTCGCCGTCAACGCTACTAAGAAACCTTATCTCAACAATCGAAAAACATCTGTCCGTATATTTTTACTCGACATACCTAAAACGAGGGTTCGAATAAAAACGGACCACTTAAAGCCGAAAGAATATCACTCAATGCTCGCTATATTTTTCAAAGCTTCTCTTCACATTCTGTTTTTATCCTACTTGACTCTTAATGTGGTGAATTCATACATGAACAATCGCTATCTCGAGTGTTCTTGGGTTGTGGGGGGTAGGGGGGCAGAGGGGCGTTTTTCCTTCTTTTACAACATTTGGGGGTGGACGGTATACCGTGGATGAGAAGGGAGGGTGTCGGCTACAGTCGACCCGCCCGGATGTCTTTAAGGCGCGGTCATCCCGGATTATGTTGCGTCAGGAGTTTATTTCAATGTGGTTGACCGATTTAATTTTAGTGGCCGCTACTGGGGTTGGTTTTAAGGGTTTTTGATAGTTTATTACGTGTCGAAACGGACGGTGTTGTCATACAACTTATCTGATATGTTTCAGCCCCTTATAGTAAGGTAAAAAGTGAAATTAAATTGAACTATTGGTGTGCAAATACCGAAAATAATACTAAATTATGTGTTGTTTACTCACATATCTGGGAAAGAATAATCTATACCCCTCCTAGACTCTGAAATCCTTTCAATCCTCGAGTATAGCTTATTTTTGAACTTCTAAAACAAAAATTAAATATTTCGTCTCGAACAGCCCTTACCAGCTCCGAACTTTACTGCTGCATATCTGAGACCACCACGAGCCAAGAACAGTGTTCAATGACTGACTCTCATTTTCTAACGACCTCCTATCTCAAGAGAGATAGATTAACTTCTTTAGGCCTTAAAGAAAAATACAATATTAGATATGGTACCAATTACTGCTTTTTTATTTAAGTTCTTGAATGACTCTGTCATCCTAATTACGGAATAAACAATTTCATTTGGTAGCCCGAAGATGTCTTGGGGTCTACCAAATGAAATGAAATCACTTTTATAGGTCATCTATCTATATATATATAAAATTCAAAGTCCTGAGTGATTGACTGACTGACTGATATATCAACGCACAGCCTAAACCACTGGTTCTAGAGACATGAAATTTGGAGAGTATGTTCTTTGTGAAGAGTAGGTATCCATTAAGAAAGGGTTTTTTGAAATTACATTCCTAAGAGGGTGAAATGGGGGGTTTAAATGGTGATTTTTTCGACATCCACGCGAGCGAAGCCGCGGGCAAAAGCTAGTATTAAATAAAAAAGTTAGATAGAATCGACATTTCTATCAGACAGAAAAAGAAAGGGTGAAACAAACTCGGGGGTCCCTTTCAAAGTCCAGACATAGGCAGGCAGGATTACAATTCACACTGTAAGTAGCTATCAATTTATAATGCTGGAGATTCTCTAATTATGTATTGAAGAAAAGTCAACAAACAAAAGTTTATCTGTAATTCTTATTAAATTCTCCGAATACTTTTATAGTAGTCAAGGTGCCAAAAAACTGCCAATTTCGTGTAGGTACAATACAGTAGGAACCTTGGTCAGTTCTTAAATTAGTTCTTTTCATTTAATCAGGGACAAGTAACAACTTAATTCAACAATCTAAGCTAAGTCGTGGCAACCCTGTATGTACAAGACATAACTTAGCTTTTACATAGTAACTAAAGTTGTAGTTTAAAGTACCTAAGAGCCATTGTATACAGTGGCAGTTTGAGTTAAACCGTAAGTCGTAAGTAACTGGATTAGGATTCAGTTACTTAGTTTTGTGTTTATTCTGTTACTTGTAGGTCTGAGTTCATTTTGTGTTTGTAGCTTACACAAGATTTTTTCAAATTCTCGGATGTCAATGACTGTAGGCAAAAAAAAAAAAACAATAGAAGTGGTACAAAATTGTAAAGGTATATATGAAAAGCTATCTTTATAGGACAAATCTGTGACCTGCCGCAGTAAATTGAATACAAATACTTATTTATAAAAATCAGAAAGCTAACGTACCATTTACTGCCTACTTTCGGTTTAGTTTTTGGGCTTCTATGCTTCTATACATTCACCCTTAACATAATAGCTCGAAGTACTTCAACCACATAATTTTTATTACTTCCCAACAACATTACTAAAATTAAACATCCCCATGTACCGACCACATTCGTAACATAATGTTTCAGCCACATTAAGCACAGCAACACAAGTTGTGACCGTAAAATTAATTAACTAGAGTCCACTTGTTACCGAGAGTGACCAGCCACGGGCCAATTACATTAACTGCCGATATAAAAGTGGAATGATACCGTGGGAGGAGGCTGTGATTTTCGAGAGGTCACCGCATCTCAATGAGATGGGGTGGCGACGACAGGAACGCGGTATATGGCAATGATATTACAGGATATTAATTTAAGTAAAATGTGAGAATATTTTTACTAGAAAGCGTTTTTGATAAAGCCCTCTGAGAGAGTAAAGAAAATACCTTCTTTTATATCCAAGGAGACGTTAATAGGGGATAAGTACTGGAGTGGACGTAGCATCGACGCTAATTATATGTGCAACACTATCAAAGCTTACTGCTATGAAAATAATACAGTTAACGACCATCTTATCTTAATAGGCGAGTCGTTAAAGAACGATAATTATGGATACTCAGTGCTTTGTAATATTGCATTGGTAGTCGATCTATGAGAGGAATCCATGTTAATTAGTTGTTCGTGAAGAAGCAATATGAGACGCAACTTTTTCCCAAATTAAAACTGAAATCCCTTTCTTAAAATGTTCTATACCATGTTCTTCTTCAACGAAGTGTTTCCAGCGACTACAGCGCTGGTGGGTAGGTAAGCCAGCGGCTAAGTGTCATGACTATTCATGGAAAAACCGCGGCGTTTCATTACAGAGAGTCGAGCCAACGTTTATTTTAACTTTACGGTTTCCACCAGAAATAGCTGGCAGGCGCCGGCGCCCTGCGATATTTGATTTTTGTCAAGAGGAATGAAAAAGAAAAGGTTTTCATTTGTTTTATTTAACTTGTATTGTGTAGGCAGTGACTTTTATAAGTACTTTAATAATGTTTGACAGTTTTTTTACAGTAAAAGCAGAAGCAAAATATGATATCTAAGGTCGATATTGCCATCAATGACCAGTGATGGCAATATGTAAAGGCCGATGGTTCATACATGGGTTCTTCGAATAGATCCTCTTTGTGCTAGAAAATGACCTAGGTCTATGGGTTTTGAGCATGAGTCAACTTTTCCAACTCGTTTAAACTTTGTGCTTACAAATAGAAAAATATATTTTGAAGATTATCTCCGATCTTTTTTCTTTTTCTAAAGCAAACAGCGTAGTTCGCACAACACATCAATCCTTCTGAAATCACAAACTATTCCGCGTGGTCGACATTCGCAGCTGAACACGCTATTCAAATGGGGATGAAAATACAGGGGATGAAAGTACGGGGGATGAAAGTAGCAAAAACCCGCGCACACCTCATTACCATAGTCTGTGGCAACTTCGCGAGGGATGTTAGAAGCAAGACTTTGAAGAAAATTGCAAAATATAGTAATTTAAAATATAAAGTCTTCTTAAATCTTTACGCTTGGATTGGTTTTGAAGTAAATAGCAATATTTTGGTGATCATAACAAGGGTGAAAGTGGCACTTGATGAGTTCGGGATTAACAAGGTTGGTTATCTGAACACCTTTCACTGTTTCCGAAGTAGATTGTTGTACCTATTTTTCGTTCGGCTGAAATATTTAATTACGGAGCATTTTTTTGATTAATGAGTGGTGATGGTGGTGGTGAGGTTTCTAATTCATTTCGATATGTGACAATGATCAGCGAATTACCAATATTAAAGTTAGTCATAGTTATGGAAAAAACAGTGAAGTCTTCCCCCAAATAGCCATCCTCAGTTGAAAGCAATGTCGCCTCCAAACTCTGTGTTATATACCTCATTCCTCGGGAGGTGCTCACGGCTCAGTAAAAAGCATCTTCAGGCGTCTGCGGAGGACAGGCCACTTGTCATAAACTAACTCCATGATAAATCGACACCAGCGCCATCTCGCGCCTGTTACTTATTGTTCCCTTACACACTGCTACAAACCTTATAATACGAACCTTAAAATGAACGATAAACCGAATTGAAGCTTATTTTGATAGAAATAAGGTTGAGTGTAGTGTTTGTTAATTTTGTGGGTAGTTGGTAAAAAGTGCTACTTTTAGGGTGATCCTGTGGTGAATCTGCAGTAATGGCCGTGGTTATGTCATCTTTATGATAAATACAGTATTTAATTATGTCTGTTAGTAAGATGTTTTGGCTTATGCTTGTTCTTAGTTGAGATATTATGTAACAACCGTCTTACTTAGAATTACAGATTGTTACAGAGTCATAATACAACAATTTCAGTAAAAGTTTGACCAAAAAGCGACGATTTTGTGCGGGTGGCAAAACAAAACTTTCCTGAAAAATTGTAATAACGAATGAGCAATCAAATAATTCGATATAAATCCATTTATTATTAACATACTGACTTTCTTTGTCGATACCCATATCAAACTATAAGTTACATATGAATTCAGTCATCCATCACTATTAGGAACAAAATGTACTAAATTGGCCGTTATCTACCTCCTGCGGCTAGCCAAAAAGCAACAGCAACTTTTAATAAACCTTTCTTCCCAGTATGGTTCAAACAATACTTTTTGTGGTCTTCCAAATGAGAGAAACTAAATAATAATTACTGAACCCAAAAAGTAATTAAAACCCTAATTATGAAATAAATCTTCCAATATTATTAGCAATAATATTTAACTCACTCCTAAAATGGATGCAAACGTTTTTGCTATGTAAGAAAACAAAATTCGAACGAACCCGATCCTAACTGATTACAATTCCGATCAGTATAGTATTAATATCAAATAAACAAAAACGAAATCACAACATTCACAGCTCGAAACCATTCGTCACAGCCGCGCAGTAATCCATCTCCACAAATTCTTGATACATTTTACCCAACCATTATTTAGTTCCGCCGTTCGCCGCTAGATGGCTCTCTACCTAATTTATTATGCATACTGATGACCTGCGGTAATGAGGCCCAGGCTTTATTCCAGAGGTTTTCCTAAAGAAAATTTGGCAACACAAGTTTGTTAGATTAAGCGAAAGAATGGCTTGATAAGAACGGATGGTTTTCTGTGGAATGGTTTTGTTGGCGATTAAGTTTAACGTTTTAATTTGCTTGGCGGTTGAGGGTATCTTAAGATTTGCGTGGTGTCTGGATTAAAAAAATATAGTCTGTTTAATTTACCGGAAGATTTCGTCTAGTAATTTAGTACCGCGTTTTGATATAGGTATACATAGAAGTTTTATTTTTGAATTATACCTACTTTTTCGATCCTTTCTTATAAATAATAGATAAATGGAAAGCTCGCGTCCAAAATTATTTTCTAATCAAGGTAGTGGTCTAAAAATGTCAAGTAGAAAATATTAATATATTTCTGTCGAAATATTCCTCTCTTAAAAACAAGTCATGAGAAAATAAACGCCCGACGGTATCCTATAAAAATGTAAATAATAAAACATCATTACCGTTCAAGCGTTAACATTGAGTCTCTTTGACAAACGGCAGGGGATGTTGCCAGAGCAAACACTTGGCCGGACACGGGGTGGCCATAAATAAAAAACAAAAATATTTACACGTCAATAGATACTGTTGGCTCAAGTATTGCACCGATATCAATTTTATACGGACGTTTTTACTTTTAGATGGTAATGACCCACGAGTGAGCGGAATGATGTAAAGAAAACAGTGGGGGCTAAAGGGAAATTGAAAGTAGTTTACGCTTGCAATAGCAGTATTTATATACCGCTGAAAAATTGTGTTTGGAAATGGTAATGTGTACCTATTTTTGATAAAGATATTCAAGAATGAGTGTCAGTAGTGTTTTAGGGTTTTACTTAAAAATAAAACAAAGCAAGAATTTTCCAGAATGATTATTTTTCTTTTTTCTGAAATACTCATACGTAGTGAATAGTAACAATACTTCAGTCACAGTTTATTACAAAAGAAACGTACGGCACTCATGTGTGTCTATGAAATATGTAGATTAACACAATACGTTGGAGTTATAATTGGTAATCTGTTAAAGCCTAATCATCATAATTATGTTGCGCTGGTCATACAATTACTGATTTAGTTCTTAAGTTAATATTTCAAAAGATCACAATTTTGCCATTACAATTTAAAATCTAACTAAAAATGCAATTAAATGTCACATACGTTACTCAAATCAAAATACTCTACCCTAACTTCCCCTGTAACATCCAAAATAACCAGAATAAACAAAACCACAACAATACGAGTCAATACTTGATAAATTACACGAATGCCCAGACTCCAGAGCCAATCCATCTTGTTTCCAAATTAGAGAAACACTCAGTCCCCCGCGTTACGTATGCACCCTGCCACAGACGGCCACTGGCCACGGTCCAGGGTAAAGAAATAAAGGAAAATTTATACCAACCGTTATATTTTATTGTTATTACCTTATTCTTTTTATTTTATCAATTTTTCCTTCGGCCATTTATTGATAAAACTCGCCAGGGGAATGAGGCGTCTATTTCGGGAATATAAAAGGGTTGGGATGTGTTTCATTTGCATGGATTATTTTAAGTGGATGTATTGTTTCGGTAGTCGTGAAATATTGCTTTTAGATAAAGGTGCTTACTTAAAGAGATTCGGGGATGGCCATTTGCTTTTCCGACGGAACTTATAATATAAAATTGTTTGCTTTTTTCAGACGTAGCAATGATGATTTATTAAAACGAAAATCTACAAAATAATTTACATTACAAATGTGATTATGTATGATCTAAAGTTTTCCATTAAAATATAGCCATTTACTTAATCCCAAGCTTAAACCCTCCTAGACTTACAGTTACATTAAACCTCGGTGCAACATAAACCACCCACGGTAAGTATTGACAGCCAGTTAATTACCACCAATTAACAGTTCCCTCCTCATTCCCCTGCAAGTCGCGAGCCGCGACACTCTACTAATCCTATTTCTTATCTTTTACACGCTAATGTCTTGCGATTTGCATTCCGTTACTTGCAAAATGCTGAAGAAAATTTAAGTTTATGTATGGTGTTGCTAGAGTTTGGCTGACACCCCTGGATAAGGGGGTAGTTTAGAAAATGCATTTTTTTGATACTTAGTTGGCTAAACTGTGCGAAAATACCATGTCAAAAATGTCAGTAGGCCATTCGTTTTCATTCATAAATGGCGTGTTGAATGATTTGTTAAAATCTGTAAACTAACAGAGAGGGTGCAGAGTCATGTTGTGTTTCAGTTACGACCCAGCAGTTCAAGTGTCTAAACACACTATGCCGAAGGTACGTGACCGAAGTTCGGCATAATTACGCTTGTAATGCTATTTGAATTACTGACGACACATTATGCCGAAATTACGTTGCGTTATAGCATACAGCCGATCTTCGGTCCGGCGTAAGTTCAGCCGCAATTCGGTGACAAAGTATTCTGTAGAGCACACATTATACGCGACCGAAGTTCGGTTCAATTGCCGAGGAAGATCCGGGGCGGAGAGCAGCGGGAGGCAGGGGTGCCCGCGCCCCGCATGTCCACTCGTTGTGTTTACCGTATAGTGACCATCAATCGTTCTGCAGGTGAAATGGAATCTCTGAATGTAGTGTGTTTTTCAAAATGTTGTTACTGATGAGTAGGGCTCGGATAAATATGTGCTAAAAATCCCAAAATATGTACATATAATATGGATCTAAAAAACGGAAATTTGGAAAAATATGGACTAAAAAGACAACTAATACCAAACATAAAACAGTTTATTCTATTATAATTGTTTGTTTTTTTTTTTTAAATCAACGAAATTATGTTGCTTGAAAACTAATACCAAACATAAAACACTTTATTCTAATAAAATTGTTTGAAAATAATCTGAAAATATCGAAGAAATTAAATTGCTTAGCTAAAATTTAGTCTGCCTCTTTATTCGAGTTGTTGCAGTATACAATAACATGTTTCTTCAAATTTTCAAAATTGAAGCTCCTTCTGTTTGGTCGGAAAAACGCTTTATATTGACTGAATGACCTTTCTACGTCACAGAAAATAACTGGCGCAACCTTAAATTTGCACAACTCTGTAAGCGAATATGCCTCCTCTAGATTGCCGTTTGGTGTTCCACTGAGAATATTGTAAATTTTTTGTAGCGTACTAAATACTTTATTTTTTTCGAGGTAAAATAGCGCACGAGTCCGCACGACTGACGAGTTTACCTACATTCATGTTTGCTACGCAACGACAATGTATTCCTGCGGCGCTATGAAAGCAAAACGTATGCACTTTTTACTAGTTTAAGAACGAAATATAGGAAATATGGAATAATTTGATAAAATTCTAAAAGACTTAACCCTAAAAAACCGGCCAAGTGCGAGTCGAACTCGCGCACCGAGGGTTCCGTACAAACCTGTAGGTATATTTTAAGTGAAAGTTCACTCATCACGACAATCGAGTCGTAGTAGTAACTATTTAGTAATCAGCTGTGTCGTAGTTCTGTTCTGTTTCTTGGCTTGGTTTTATTTCTGTCTATGTTTTGTTCTGTTTATTATATGATGTAACAAAAAAGTTACGGTTTTCGTAATTTTTCCTTTATTTGTGCTATAAGACGTTGCTTCGTACCAAATTTCAAAATTCTAGATCGACAGGAAGAACCCTTTGCGAGTTTCGAAAATTTGTGAAAATTTGCGTTATAAACGGCTATATCTTTTGATTGCGTTAGCTTAGAAGTTTGATTTTTTCACAGCTCCAAGGGACAGTAGACTTGAGTAATTGATATAAATTTCACTTGATACCTCCACGCGTTCCTGAGAAAAAGGGTCTTGACAGACGGACGGACGGACGGACGGACGGACGGACGGACAACAAAGTGATCCTATAAGGGTTCCGATTTTTCCTTTTGAGGTGCGGAACCCTAAAAATGGAAAAATATGGATTCTAAAAACCTCATTTTCCAGTTCAAACCATCATAATTTATGTAGAAAACCAAATAATTAATGCAAATGATTTAAATAAAAAATATGTGTTTACATATTTATCCGACCCCTACTTATGAGAAATAACAGTTCATTGAAAGACTGTATTTGTCATGCGAAAATAATTGAAAATGAAAAGGATAGGCTCTGTACTTTGCATAACGTTGCAAGGTTGCAACTGGCCATCTTGCAGTTTCGTAGAATTCAATGGGTGCACCCAATATTCTTTCCTGTATTTGTCCTCGTGTACACCCTCTGCAATCGCTATTACTGTAAAATAGTCAATTTTTCGGGTTTCCCACCTCAAAACTAATAACGGAACTCTAACAGGATCAATTTCTTTTGCGTCTGTCTGTCCGGCTGTTTACATAACACGACACGACGCCACGACAGCGCTCGAGACACTGAATACATATTATTTTCCTCTATCCTGAATACACAAAAACGCAACTGAATTTCTGCCGCATAAGTTGACAACTATGGTGTGTCATAACAGCCGAATACGAAGGGACGTAAAATCAGCAGCGGAATTTCGGTCGCGTACCTTCGGCATAATGTGTTTAGACCCCAAGTGTGGACTTTCAGTCAAAGGTTCGTGGGTTTTTACCATACCATTGCACTATTCACCTCACTGCTAGGATTAGTATGAATATCAATTTAATAGATACTAATTTGAAAGTAACCATCTGGCATTGTTTCATAGTTTATGATTACATTGTTGCGCTGCAAAAATACTTGCTAACCTACCAACATCGTCAAGTTTGTATTAAGTACCCTAAAAAGTAAGGAAAAACCGCTTCCCTTTCGTGGGTAACCCGAAAGCAAATTCATTCAACAAAAAAACGTACATTTGGCGGAAGCAAGCGATGCTAATTGCAGTGGGGCGCGACGTTGATATGGTAATACACAGCGCCCTCTCTTAGCAAGTAGACGAACTAGTAGGTAATGCTCTTTGATTTGTTTCGCGCGATTATAAAGGATTGTCGAATAATTTATGGTAGCTGTTGTGATTTAAAAGATTGTGTTGGAATGTGTTTTGTTTATTTCTTTTTAATTTGTATGGTTGGCTTTGTATAGGAAATTGAGCAGTTCATTATGGTACTTAAAGAGTAAGGATCTTTTCATGAAATCACTTCTAATTATTATGACGTTACAAAGGGTATGTAGGTACTTATAGTACACATTAACTTTAAGTCAGCTTTGTGAAGAGAAGAGAAAATAAACGATTATTATTATATAGTCTTCTAACATATCTTGTTTGAAGACTATATTTACCTGCATATAAATCGAAAATTAGATTAATCATTAGGAAGCACCAGATAAGATTGAGATAAATCGAAAGGGACCAAGTTCCCCGCACATAAGAAAAGTTCAAAAGTAAAACCCAAATCACCGGTATCGTCTACCAAAAGCTATAAACAAAACACATTAGACATCACATTTTTACTTTTAATTATTTCGGCCATTATTCAAATTAGGAATATGTATCAATTCGCGCGCCGTAACTTTTCAATTTTGGAACGTTACAGAATATATTACGGAGGCGTCAAGATGGAAATTAATAAATGGGTAAATTAAAAACGGACCAACCTGAGGGACGAACAAACAGAAAGTTTTTAAAAAATTACTCTAATATATTCGAAAAATTAGAAAAATAGCGGCGTGAACCGCCGGCCGCCAATCAGGGCTGAAGTTTGAGTAATGTTGCGGTTTTAAATTAAAATGGGATATTGAATATCAGAATAAACAGCGCAGTTTATTCTGGTGTGAATGTTTTGCAGATTAGCATTATGGAAAAGGCACTTTCTATCGTTGTATTTTTTTGGCCATCTGAAAATTAGTAAGAAAATGACTTCAACTTGATGAGTGCTGCGAACTTTTTTTTTAAAGCTAAGTTTATTACCACTTTCCTCACTTAACGATTATGAAATCTGTAAATATGTGGACAAGGGATTACTCAAAAACGTACGTAGCAATCACTCACCAACAAAGGATCCACACAGACTTGTTTTAAAGGATAATCCTAAGTTCTTGTGATGTGTGTACGTACACACATCACAAGGCAATAATAAATACACAATAAAAAAACCAATGTAACTAAAATGCCCATTATCTAGTAAGTCCCTTAGTCGCCTTTTACGACACCCACGGGAAGAAATGGGGTGGTGTTATTCTTTACGTCGGGCACCACACGGAACCAGTTGTTGCAGTTGAGGTCTGTGAATCTTCAATATAAGAACAAGCTTTAACCTATTTCAACTTCATCTTCCTTTGGAGATACCTTGGTCTTCGTCATTTGTACGCACCTCACTGTCTGTTACCAATAGAAGTACCCTTTGTTAGTCTATTTAGTTGGAAGCAAAAACAAAACCGGTAGTTTCTAAGCAAATTCAACAACCAAAAATCAGCTGTTCAAAAAATTATGCCAGATAACAGACGTAAGACGTAAATCCAGTAGAGCGTGTCCGTACTAACGGACAGTCGAAACTGAACCGACTGTTTTATATTCACGGCGAGTGCGACCGCTAAACTGGACGGCCATAACCGTAGATTAAGAATACTTAACCGTTTACTGTGCAATCGGGCGCTATTGTTTGAAATTCCTTCACTTGTGTCGGGAATTACTGTGATTAGTGCGCTTTGAACTGTACAACTGGGTTGGTTGGTTGCTGATACAAAGGTTTGTGTATGCTGAAGTTTTTCAAAAGCTGTCTACTTCTTCTGTGTGGCCATAACAGCCTGTAGTCATCTTACTTTGTGGGTTAAGGTATAATACTCCTGCAACTTAAGCTGTCTGCAAAAAAGAGACGTCTTCATCTTTATGATTATCCCTAGGTTTGGGTACATCAAAAACATTTATAGCAGCGAACGGTCGGGTTTTTTTTTGGCTGTTATTCTAATTAAGATGAATTTAAAGTCTTAATTAGGTTTTTGCTGTAGTTTCAAACTAAAAACGACTACAGACCAATCCTTCGCGTATTCTTATGACTATTATATGTAATTTAAAACGGGTTACCACGATACCAATTAAATGATCTCCTAAAACAGAGCATTCTCTCTCCTGACCTTTTGCTGTGCCCTACAGGGTCCATAATGATCTAAATTATATAGTAACCACCTTTTTTTTTTTGGATGGGAAATCATCAAATGACTTCTCTCGCTCTGGGCGGAGCGGGAGGGCGTGTCAGACTTTTACTGACTAAAACCCACCCGTGTTCCTTCAGTTGCCCTTGTGCCAGGGTCCCGGTATCTCTTTCGAACAATCACGCGACCCCGGCAGGCATCGGTCCTAGCAGACCCCTTCAGTGCTGCTGACATCTCTTTGAGGCGCGCGTGGAACACTACGCGCCGTCGACCCGAGCTTGGTCCTTACCGGGCGGCGAGCTATCCATTGCTCGCCGCCCGCAAGCTCGCGCCTACGGTGGCCGGGAGTCCGCAATCGACTCCCGACGCCCGGGGCGTCTCCTCCTGCGGTGGCTAGGGGCGTGAGGGCGTAGAGACTGCCACTCCCTTACGCGCTCCGCCTCCTCCTTCACGAGCATTACTGCTTCGCAGAAGGAGGTGACGGCTTCCCATGCCCTTATAGTAACCACCTAAGTACACATTATGGTGAAGCAATTAAGATATTAAATATTGGGGATTCAAACTTCGCGTTTTTGTAACGAATGATAGGTAGTTCATTCTGCCACGTTGTTCTAGTGGTAGCAAGCGCTACTGCTGAGCATCAGGTCCTGGGTTCGATTCCCAGGTCGGGCAAAGTGTTATTGGGTTTTTCCATCTGGAATTTCTCAGTAGCAGCCCGGAGTCTGGATCTGTGCCCGGTTGTTGGCAATAGGCTCGCCCCCTATTACATGGGACTTAAACATAACAGGCGAAATGTGGATGTACTATAGTGCACTCACATTTAACCTATGTGCATGTCTGCCTAACCCTTCGGGGTAACAAGGCATTATGTTATGATTTTATGTGTGTGATGATTCATTACAACAATTTCAAAGAAGGTAAGCTGCATTGTCTCGTAACATCAGGACAGATAAAATGCTTCAACCTCGGCGTATCGAGTACACAAATCTGAACTTAATACCGTACCTCACTACTGACCCAACTTAATTACTCTTATTTTCCATAAATATCATAACATTCAATTGTCAATCGCAGGCCGGTCCCACACGGCCTGGCGGCCTCACACCGGCCGCTCGCGCGGCGCATACATTTGCATATGATTTCATATCCAGTGAACAAGGGAATAAAATTAGACGCACATGGCGAGCTTTTTTAAAACCCTGTTTTTACTTTTTTCGTATCTGTTTCGCTTCCAACGGTCCGTTGTGTTTCAGTTTTTGTTTTGTGCACTATTTTAGAAGATTTTTATTTTTATTTTGGGCAGTTAGGTCTAATTTGATATCAGGGTAACTATAATTAGTAGCGTACTTGCTGTATGCAAGGCACAGTGCATTTTTAATCTTCAATTCTTATATTCAGTCGTATTCGGAGTGAAAATTTTACTGGGTTTTTGCTAGAAAAATGTGCCAGATGTAATAATTAAGTACCTATAACAAACAGTCACTCTTAGCTTCACACTGGAATAGCGTAAAGAAAGGGGTAGGCTCATTGAGCAGTATAACATTCTTACAGAACACTACGAAGTGCCCAGTCTTCAAGTCCATTACACTCTGAATGTCAACAAACATTTCCATGGCATTCCTTTAAGTTGTGGGAAAATTCATCAAAGAAAAAACCTTTGACGCTCTTCTTGTTTGATCAAGTTTTAATAGCATGGAATAGACTCCCGGAATATGTTCTGATGACTCCCAAACGAAACTGCTTCAAGAATCGTTTTTGATACATGCGCATCAGATAATTAGATGCTAATATATCTAACCAAATAATAATAACGGCTACGTGAAACTAAGGAAATACTTATAAAGATTTATGAAAATGAGATAATTAAATATCAGTACATTAACCATTGTTATATGATTAATGCACTGACAAACAAACAAATGACTCAGAGGCAGCAGCATTATTAATTATTTTATTGTTAGTTATAATTTTAATTTAATTGTATTGATTATGATTTTAATTTAATTGTATTAATTTTAATTTACCGGAACCGAAACGTGGTCGCTCACAATGGGCCTTATTAGAAGACTGAAAGTCACCCAAAGGGCGATGGAGAGGGCTATGCTTGAAATTTCCCTACGTGATCGAATCAGAAATGAAGAGATCCGTAGGAGAACCAAGGTAACCGACATAGCCCGAAGAATTGCTAAACTGAAGTGGCAGTGGGCAGGGCACATTGCTCGCAGAACAGATGGCCGATGGGGCCGAAAGGTTCTGGAGTGGCGACCGCGCACCGGAAGACGTAGAGTTGGAAGGCCTCCATCAAGGTGGACCGATGACCTTGTGAAGGCTGCAGGAACCCGCTGGATGCGGGAAGCACAAAACCGGTCGAAGTGGCGGAGCTTGGGGGAGGCCTATGTCCAGCAGTGGACGTCTTTCGGCTGAAATGATGATGATGAATTTTAATTTATTAATATTAATTTAATTGTATTGATTATTTGATTAATTAATAATTATTATTAATTGTTAATTATGATTACTAATTATAATGATTAATTATTATAATTATTGTAATTATTTTTAAATATTTATATTTTGTTGTGGTTAAATTGTAAAAATTATTATCTCGATGTGGGTTGAAATAAATCATATTCATTCATTCATTCAATGTGTATCTATGTGCTAAGATACATTGTACGGTTTATAAACATTTACGGTCTTATTCATTAAACAAGCTTATCGAAGGAGAAAGAACATTGTTTAGTTATAGTGCGCGATAAGCCTATAGAACCTTCGATAAAATTGTGTATTCATAAACGTACCGAGTGGTGCCGGACGTAAAGAACACCACCCCATTTCTTCCCGTGGGTGTCGTAAAAGGCGACTAAGAGACTTACTAGAGAATGGGCAGCAGCGTTCTCTATGCATTTTACCACCATACTGCGATCGCTAACCCGCCTGCCAAGCGTGGCGATTATGGCAAAGCCCCCCAAATTGGGGGAGGCCTAAGTCCAGCAGTGGACGTCTTACGGCTGAAATGATGATGATGATGAAACGTTCTTTATATAACTACTTTGTCGTTTATAAACAAAAATGTTGCCATTACAAGAGAAAAAAAAAAAAAAAATTGACAGTCACATCAAATCCTCAAACGATTGTCTGTCTACACACCGAATAATTGTGACCATAGACGTTATTTCGTATTGTAAACTATTTTATAGTGTATAGTTTTGACGCGGTGACGCCATTGTTATTTAAAAGGCATCTACCAGTTTGCCGGCGATTGGGGATAAAAATAAAGTCGGCTAGAAACGAATAACATTTTATTTGAATGGAGGCATTAGTAGAATAGGGAGAATATAGTCTTTGTATGAAATGCTATCATGAATCTGCGAACAAAAGATTACAACGAAAATTAATTGAAAAAAAAAAAAAAAAAACATTTCGCTATTTCGTGTAAAATCCACTACGATTATTACTCCGCAGGCGATCTCCTTTGTCAAAAAATTGAGTTGTAACGGTTAACTAATTGTTTTCTAAATAACATTTGAAGGCACACAACATTTGTACGTCAAATATCATTTTCTTATTAATCAACTGCTGCAGAGAGTTGCCCATTTTTTCGTTAAAGTAGGGGAGGTCAGCTCAAAGCGGCCACCTTAACTTTAAATTAAGAAAAAACCTATAAAACGATACATTTTTTAAAATAATTTTATACTAATAGGTAGAGAATTTATTTAATTTTTGTAATTTGCAATTTAAGTTACGCGCAAATTTTAATATAAACCTTAGATTTGTAGATTACAAAAACATGTCAAAAAACCGCTTTGCCCGAGGGGTCGCCCAAAGCGGCCATAGTGGTAAGGGCATAGAGGCCACCCCAAAAATTCTTCGGAAATGTTTATTTTTTGTTGAAATATATCGTGCTAGACAAAATAAAAATCCAAAAAAATGTATCAAAAACATTATTTATTATTATTAAACATAATATATATTTTTTAATAAAATAATCAACATTTTCTACCCGTTTTAATCACAATCAGTTTTAAAAGTATTTTGACTTAAATTTAATGTTATTCAATTTCAGCTTCCAGCAGGTCAAAGAATCGATAAACTTGGGGTCTGTTGAAGCCCTGGGCTCTGGCGATTGATGTAGGTTCTGGTCGTCTCAAGGTCAAATTAGGATGACGCGTGATAAATCCTTTATAAAAATCGTGTCCGGCGGTTTCATTCTTAAAAGGATGTGGAATATGATTTGCTTCAGCATATTGAAATACAAGCTGCAGAAAATCTTCCTTTGAAAGGCCAAAAAAGAGGTTGTCCATATGAAACATGTACTCTAGGAGCTCTTCTTCTTACTCTGGGGTAAATACTGTTGTAAATCTACCAAGTTTCTTGATGGCAGATTCTATTTGCAAGTGTCTTCTGAGAGTTGTAGGTACGAGGGATACCGTATTTTATTGCGATAAATTTAACTGCGCCGCGCTTTTCATTTATATCTTTGATTGCTCGGGCCATCGTAACTTCATCCCAAGACGCCTGGGTAGTTTTACGTTTGTAATTGTTGACCATCTAAACAAAATAACTAAGCATTATCAATCGAATTATAATATTTTAATAAGGGCAAAGCGGTCACCTGGCCACTTTGCCCGAGCCGCTTTGCCTTTATCGCCCATTTTGTTATAAAAATTAACTACTCCCACATTATTTATCAAATTTTGGAGCTAATACTAAAGAAACAAAGCCAAATAGACAAGTAACAATACACGTGTAATGCTTGCATTTAAACTTAAACAGGTTTGACCAAAACAGGTCAAACTTACCTTGTATTATTTTAACAAATGACGCGAAAACGTAGTTTTCATCACTAAGCGCCACCCGCTCGATCCCACCGCTACCGAATGACTGATCGGCACGGGGCGGGAGGTATACTAATCGTGCAGAATGGCAACGTCGCGATTTCACTTCAAATATCCGAAAAATGAATCGTGGCCGCTTTGCCTTCTATGGCCGCTTTGAGCTGACTTCCCCTACGTACTATTATACCTATTACTATAACAGTGCTTTAACGAACAAATAAGTAAGGTAAGGTTTTGGCTTTTATAACTTTACAGTAGACTTATAGAACGTTTAACTGCTTAAATCCGTTTATGAATAATACTTTTTAAACCAGACGGTAGCAAGCATGTAGCAAGTCTTTAAATGCTTGATAACTTTTATGAATAAGACCGCTAATAGTTTGGTATTGTTGCTATCCGACGATAGATGGCGCTTAATTAATTTACAAATGAATTTCAATTTCCATTCTTTTTTTAAAACCATAGGAATAGGTAATAATATTTCAATACATATGCTGCCATATTTTCTTCTGGAAGGTCATTTCTAATGGTACTGTTCAGGTCAAGTACAGTTTCATTCCACTTTAGTGTACCTTCTTGAAGGTACTTCTAGTTCATACCCAAGTGCGGGGCTATGGAAGTTTAACATCTCATTCAAATATTACAATTTTATTTTGGATTTTAAAATGATCGTTTACTGAACCATATACAAAAAAGCTGGTACGCACTGTGTTATCAAATTAAAATCCATCCATCTTAAGCGCTTATTCCACTACACGATTTATTGGGCCCTGGAAATCGTGTACCCTGCCTACCAGTTAGGGCGCGACTTACTCCACTACCTCTCGGACGCCCGATTTAGGGACCTTAACTCACTGTTTGTGATTACACTACCCTGACCCTGCCGGCAGAGCCCGATAAATCATGTAAGCGCTTTACCTGCAAACTGCGTTCAACGTTAAAATGCACAAAACAATTGACTCTTCTTCCGCATACCCATCTTTGTAACATTCCGAAGTAGCAATCATGTATCTCACGTCACTGTGACGTCACCGCCACGATCGCGTGTATTTAAACAAATACCGTACAAACACAATGTTTAACACTCGCCAGCTAATACAAGCAAATTTATTCGTCATACTACGCCACAGAATGAATAATTAATCTTGAGAAATTCTTATACGCTGCCATTGTTGAGCTTTAGAGCTTATGGTCTATGCTAGGCTTGTAATTGTTGCTATTTGTTTAGGAAATACCGTTTAAAATTAAGCTATTTTCTTTTTAAATTATTTTATGTCCAAGATCATTGATGTATTTTGTAATGTAAATAAGAAATACTTAGATAGCGAATTAATTTGTTAATTTTCTGTTGTTTGTAAAATGTAATGTTTTCGTAGAGGAATCTTTTGACTAATCACTACCAAATCACACCGAAAACCTTTGGGCTTTTTTATAACCTTTGAAGGAACATTCCGATTCCTAAAACCAACTCTTCTCTAGACTGAATATCTACTTTCAATATAATCTTTGGCAGTACCCACCTAAGTATCTACCCCGGGTTACTTGACAGTATTTGCTCAATCGTGCTAATCTGTTCTCCCAATCAGCAAACGACCACTAAGAGTCCACAATGTCTAGTCATGGTGACCCCAGAAAAATCCCCGTCCGTTCCCATCGATACTTCGACCACAGCATATGGACATTTCGTTTTCTCATGCATATTTATAGTTTGTGGCGAGTTGGCGACCCCTCGGCTCGCTAGCTTGGTAACAAACAGACAAACGAACTAACGTTAGCTTTGTTGATACGCGTACGATATCGATATGTACTCGTGTGCTGCTGTGATTGCGATCTTTCGGTTGAGATAGTGCCGCTGGCGACATTTCTTGGGAAGATTCCGTTGGGTTTGTAAATGAAGGCAGAAATATCCTTGGCGAGTATGTACTTAGGTATCGTATCTGATCTAGATGGAGTAATTGTAGGAATTAGATCCACCAGCCGTGTCGCTTATCGTCGAAATTGACTCTGCCAGGACATAATTTCGTAGCAGAAAGTTTTTTAAGTGTTATTACATATTTGTGGTTGATCGAACGTAGCTGCGTTATCTGCTCCCAGAAATCAAAGCAAGAGTATTTTCCACAGGTTATAAAAATAGACAATTAATTTATTATGCCTAGTCGCTTGAAGGTCTTTTATGGAAGGACTTATTGTACCACAATCTATTATATCTAATAATAGCACAAGATCGCCAGATATATTTAACAACAGACTCAGATTGTAGACAAAAGAAAAACCGCATTGAACAGAAAAACCTTGGAGTTGACACCAACTCGTATGTGTGTCAATAGATCATTTTCTGAACCCAAAGGCCTAAATGATTATATCTGTAGTTTCAGAGAATAACCAACAATAGCGTAAACAATAAATAGTTCAATACGCAATGGGTACCTATTGTTAAAGTTGGTTACCTATAGAACAACATAAACATTGTTTGGTACCTTTGAACTTACTTCCGTCATATTGAAAATACCTTCTTAGAGATGTTTAGGTAAAGGTAACTGAAGTACTTGATGAGTATTGAGATAACATTGCGGATGTGTTGAGGTTCAATCTTACCGAACTCCTTCCATTTTTACTTCTATATTTAAAATTGTAATATTTTATCGACCTATCTCAAGAAGTTACACATCAAATGAAATCTATAAAATTCTTGAACATATGGAAATGAACCTGTATGCAGTATTTCTTGAAGTTCTTGAAACAGGTAGGCCTATTTAGTACAAACACGATAGAGAAATTACCTCGCACATGCATGAAAACACAAAAAAACTAAACTACCACTACCTATTTATAAATGCAAAATACCGTCAAAAAAACGTTACCAAAAACCTATGGCGTACGTAATAACCGTAATAGGTGGTGACCCATAAAGCACGGTATGGCGGCAAACACCGGTGATTATACGCCATTACGGTATTATAGAGTATATTCGAGGCACCACGTCACGGTGTTTAATTACCGACTTTTGTTCTAACTAGGGCACCGGTGAAGCTGAAATGAGTTTTATGAAATTGCGTTTTCTGACTTAGGAAAAACATTTTTTTCGTTAGGAAATTTCTAGATACCTGAAAACGTCGAAATCTATAAAATTTTCAGGCTATTTACGTACGGCTCGTGTAGTTTCAACTAATGACTCTATTTCAACATAAGAAATTTAGTGTAACTGGCAAATTTAGTGTAATTTCCCGAAGTTCGGTTGATTACTATTGATCAACGTATAAGTAAAATGATTTTTAAACCTCAGAAGCTAGGCGCATGACCTGAAGCAAGCCCAAGTGTATGCCTCGACGACCTGGAACCAAAACATCTGGCGAAGAATGACGAGGAGAGCCGACGCCAAATAAAATGAGATAAGGCTGGGCAAACAGAGAGAGAAGCTAGGCGCTCGGTCCTAATTGATCGTTTCCTATGGAGAAGAGCCGGCAAGAAACTCCACAGCTACTGTTTCAAAAAATATTGGCTTTTAAAATGCATCAAATTACGGTAGGTATGGGATCATTGGTTCCCGTGATCTCTCGAAAGTCGGTGTCTTAGGATCTGTATTTAAGGTTTTTTTGCCACCGACTTCCGAAATTAAAGTTATTTTTGACTTTGTAGTGTTTTTTTAGGAAGTCGGTTGTTATTTTTTTTGTAAAAAGTTTTTATTTTTAACTATTTAGTTATGGTAGATACCCCGCACTAATCTAATCGTGTTATTCGTTCATTTGTAGCGCAAATAATAAATACAAAATTAAGACTTATGTGGTATTCACATGAACCCCATTGTCCAAATGGAACCAAATTAAAATGGAAAGCACCAGCTTTCAAATAAATAAAGAATCATCAAAATCGGTTCATCCAGTCAAAAGTCATGAGGAAACAAACATTTAAAAAAATACAGTCGAATTGATAACCTCCTCCTTTTTCTGAAGTCGGTTAAAAAGATAAATAAAATATAAAACTAAACTAAAACAAATTACATGATTACCATTACAACCACTAATAAAGAGTTGACAATAGGATCGTAGTTATACAATTTCAAATGAATGAGAAGATTATATCAAAGAAGTATGATAAAAATTAAAATATACATCGTAATTTGGAAGCAGTAATTTAATAGAAATTTGCACCGGTAAGTATGTCGTTAATAAAGTACCAGGAAACTCACAACGAAACCACAGAGAGAGTGGCTTCACAAGAAGATCAGCATAGTTGGTACTGGGCTAAACTGCAAAATTCAGGCCAAAACATTCAGCCTTTTAATGAAATAAAATACTCTACTAAGTTCTAATTGGAATACAGTTTTTCACAGCTAAACGCATGGTCGCCGGTCGCGTACTTACAAAATTCGGGTAACGTTTCAGTAAAATAGTTTCAATATTACGTTCATATTTAACTTGCCGGTGTTAACTTAATATCGGATGACGGTTTTCCGTGACGGAGCGGAATAATGTTGTAGTTTTTATTAATAAGGTGAACGGTTAACTGGGTGCTGGGGGATTTTGGCTTCAACGTTTACTTAGTACTGTTTGGATTTTATAAAAAGATACGTAACTGTAGGTGCGTGTACCTAGCTATGTATAAAAGGAAAATAGTTCGTGTATGTTTCATTTGTGGAAATTATTTTATTGATTGGTATTTCAAGTTTGTCAAACTAAGGTCTTCTTAAGTATTTAATTTTCTCTTCAAATGAAAATAACTACTGTTGTTACTACGAGACTCAAACAAACTTCAAATTATGTCATTAGCCTATTGAACTATCGTTTAAGAACTTCAAGTAACTGCGAGAAAAACAGCCAAATTACATAAAGTAATACTACTGATTTGAATTTCTCTTAATCACAAATGTAAAACAATTTCATAATCAAATATTTTAGAGAGTACTTTGATCATAACATTATAAGCACACTCTATCTTAACATCAACGATACAAACTAAATATTTAAATAACATTCATATAACACAAATCGCACTGCATTTAAACGGACACTCCTTGTAGGAACCACTCCGAACCTCGTCGGAACAGGTTGAAAACCCACAGGTTTTCCAACAGCAAGGCCGCTTGTCATCTGTCAGGAGTTTAAGCTATAAATATAAGCTTGATAGCTGTTCGTAGAGGTATTGATAGTTTATTTATATGCTAATTGGAATGGTGAAAAGTATTGAAAGTTGTGCGTCTTCCTGTTTGAGTGGATTTGATGGTGGTGGTGTTTTATGGCAATGGGTTTAACTTCCACTCTTCAGGTCTAGCGTATTATTTAGCGTATTATGTAGCGCATTTATAGGACTTTTATAAATGTCGGTCTGTTAATTTATTTGTTTGTAAGTTTGTATGCGCCTGCATAATCGTATTCTCTGGAGCTAGCAGTCAGATTTGAAAAAATATTTTTTACCGTTTGATAGCACAATTCTAGAGCACGGTTATAGGCTATTTTACATTACGCTACGACCATAAACAGAGATCAGAGAACTGAGAAAAAAGAAAAAACGAAGAAAAAGATTGTATTAGTATATTACTGTGGCGGGCGGGTGATGCGATGCTATAAATGATAAAATATTTTATAAAAATTTTTAAAACATGACATTTGACGTGGACTAAGTCGCGGTTAGAAGCAAAGCGTTATATATTTTAGTCCACACCTGTATGATAAGTTCCAAAGCAATAACAAATTATGCCATAAGTATTATCATAAAAGTCGTAATTTACATCAGTTAACCGATTTGTTACTACAGTACAATATTTATTTAATTCAACACTGTAGAAGTAAATATTCATTATTTCTTAATGTTTAAAAACAAATTTTGTTGGCTGTGACAAAGAATTCAAAATTTTCGCCTTGTTCATATAATATTTTTACAGAAGATTTCACACGTGCTTGCTCACTTCACTAATACAAGGAGATACATAGCGCCTTAGGTAATCAAATTAATACAATTTCCATGTTACTTTTGGAACGCCATCTAATCTACAGTATATCTGTTATCTTATCACATATAGTTTTATGGGGAATTTGTTCGTAATTAGTTCCATGCATATTAAGTAGGTACGTGATACGAATCTGAAGGGGAAGATACTGCTCTGTTTTATATTGTCGTGTCTTCTAATACTTAGAAGATAATTGTTAGGAATTATAGGCAGTTCCACCATGCTATGTGCTCCTGATATGTATCAGATCTGTAGCTATGTAATTCAAAGAATAGTCTAATCTTTGAACTTGTAGGGTTGTTATAAGCGACATATAGGTAGTTTGTATCAGGAAGTGTAACGAAAAACCAAATTCAGTACTTAAGTTTAAATACTGAAAAACTTGCGGGTAACCAGTTGCTTGTGCTTTGCATGTAGCATTAAGCAGTAACGTTGTAGAACAATGTATTAACAAAGTTATTGAGCAGATCAAGCGATAGCCATCAGCTCTTCAACGTAACCTGATAAAAGGGTTTCTTATCGATTCCATAATATCCAGGTCTTTCGAAGGAACTGCCACCATTAAAAATTATCGTTCCAACCGTAAGTGCGGTGTAACTATCTCTGTTTATCATAGCGACAGGCGTCACATACCCTGCGCGCACGCATAATTACGTCGGAAGGAAGTGCGTCCCCCGCGATCGCGCGATACATGCATTTGCATACCATTTACATAAGTACCGGCTAAGCGCCCACAGCTTTTGATATTTTTTAACCGACTGTCTTTCGAAACGGTTACGGTAAGCCATGAACTCATTTTGAACGGAAGAATTGTTGTAGAAATTACTCTTACAAGACTGCTCTATGTCCTAAAAAGTTGTTTCTGTCTAACAGACCTGCTGATAAATTTTTTGCTTGACTACGAGTAGGGATGGTCTTAGAAACAATAATATATTGAGCTCCTGTTGCTTTTAATATAACTATGTTTTTTGGTACAAAGTTCTAGCATTTCCTTCTGTTTGTGGTGGATTCACAGAGTTCTGTTTTCTGCTACCATTAAAGTTAACTTGTATTTTCAATCATCTAGTTTTCTACTCTATGGTGATACGGGGCTGTTAAGCTGTAATATAATCAAAACACATCTGAGACTATTATTGACTGAAAATAGCCATAACACACACTTAACATTCGCCCGCACGTTGGGTAGGCGCACGATGGGCAAGATGGCGGCGCGCGGCGCTAGCATCATTCTCAGGACATCACACATGCCTTGAATTTGTTATTAACATGTGGGCTCCACCTTCCAAGTTTACCGTTTGATGTGACCACTTGAAATGTGTAGGTATGTGTGTTTTGAGGTGTTATTAGACTGTGGAACCTGCCTACCTAAAATTTTAGGCCATTTGTACAGCAATATTCTGCGATAGACTGAGCTTGATTGTCGGTTAACTAGATCACGACACAAGGAAATCTTCTTGGAGTTTTTCGTTGTCTATTTAGGAAAACCTTATATATATTATCTAGAACATTTTCATATTATACAAATAAGTATACATAAATTATTCTTAAATGTAAGAAAGAATATTATAATATAAAAATAAATAAAATATTCGGAAAAGCCATTCTCGGTCTTTGGAAAAATAAATGTGTCTCGGAAAATAACTATACAGTAGTGATAAAATTACTGTAAAATATTACATGTTGAGACATTCCGATTGTAAAACATTTGAGTCTGACTTTCAATTTGATTGTTTTCTGGTAACTTGAAGTAACGGGTAAAGGAAACACATCAAGCCTGCGTACATTTCCAAACACAAAGGAAGAGGTTTTCCAGTGTTGCCACGCGTAATGCGTCGATTAGCTGTCTCATTAATATAGCAACACCGTTTGTGTCGTAAAACGCACGCGCATTAATATTGATGACTGTTGGCTAAATTATAGCTATTTTTATTGGTTTATTTTTTGTTAATGCTAGTTTTTGCTCGATTTGAAATGTTGTTTTTAATTCAAGCGCATCAGCTTAAAATGTTTGTTTCATAAATATAATTCTATCTTGAAAATACCTTAAAGAGTGTAGCTACGAGATATTACATTATTAAGAATGTTGTTTTCAATTCAGTTTTTCATGAGATTTAATACTCCTGAAAGAACTCAGAGGATATTTTAGAGGGATTCTATCTACTCTACACAAATGCAATTACCAATTTTATTTTCGCACCGTTTCCTGGCTAAATTAAGTGGTATTGCTAAATAACTATTGAAAATACCTACATACTTAATGACTGTAAACATATACCCAGTCGTGCATTGTTCACATCGATTTGCGTGCGTCGCCATGCGTGAAATGAACGAAAATAACCACCCATACGCACACTATCACGTACCATACGCACACTATCACGTACCCTGCGTATTTATGTACTCACTGCGTACTAATGTACACCTATGTGTGGTAGGTACATAGAGCTGTGACATTATCAAAGAGGGTTTATGGTTTTTTATCGCTAACTGTTACTTATTTCTGAAAGGAAATGTTAATGATTACATTCACATTTCCTTTCATGTAAGAGAATATAACGGCCTATCAACGAATTTATAGAGATTTTTAACGTTAGATACGATTGTCATTCATTTTCATCTCCGTGTTTTAATTTATATATGTTCAACCGTTATTTAATTGACACTTTCTTACTAGGGTTGGTAGTGTACGTATCTCAATTATTACAAATGTCATTAGGGATCTGGTGGTACGGCAAAGAATGACCACACAATTACTTTTTACCTGGTTTCATCGTTTGTTGGCAGTCGCTCGATGTAGAATAGATACCGACTGGTAGTCGGCAGCACCTGGTTACACTGGAAATCGATCTCAACGTAGCTAGGAAGACGCTAGGCAGATGATGATGACGTACAAAAAATGCAATGTGCAATCCTCATGAATCGTTGCTTAGCCAGACCCTGAACCTTTCCCCTCAACAATGAACAACCAACTGCACTTAACTACTGACCTCATAAGCTCACATAAGTATGCACAGATCAGAAGTGCAGTGTCGTTTGTTGGTAAGTCGATGCGTGAAATGAGACGGTGGCGGCTGTCGCGGCCGACGGCGCACTGCCGCGCTCCGTGTGGAGACGCCTTTATTATAGGGAATTACATGAAATCGCTTAATATTATGACCCTGCTTCTGATTGTATCAGAATTTTATCGTTTCTTTATGCCTAAGTATCATTTTTGAAAGAACTTTGTCAACTGTGTTTTTAGTTTTATAAAATTAACAATCCACTGTTACTACACCTGGTACATGTAGTTTAGTTGTTAGGAACAGAAAACAAGTTAGGATATACTTATGTTTTTTTAATCGTTTTATTGGTATCTACTTAAAAATTCCAAAATACTACTTTTAACGTGGCCCTGACCATAGTTCGTCAACTTATTCCTCCCAAACATAGGCAACACCTGAAGCCCTGAAACCCGTCACCTTTTCAGTTCAAAAACCGACCAAAACAATGCAAATCAAACCTCTACTTTAAAAGCGGAATACGATTATTTCCCAGCTATACATATAATATAAGTATGTCAGTAATAAATCCGGGTGTTTCGGGGAATACAATTAAAACGATCCCGGCCAATCCGTGCTGCATCGCCGGCCAAATTATAAATTCCGTGGGAACGACGGCAGGTGTCGCCGTAATCGCATGAAGCCTCCCGAATCATACCGAGCCGACCTTTTTTTTTTTTTTTTTTTGATCACGAGGTGGAAATCCTCATGGATGTCCTCCGCCCTGGGGTGGGCGGAGGGGTCTGTCAGACTCTTACTGACTAAAACCACCCCGGTGTTCCGTCCCACACCTACGTCGGGGACCACGGGAACCAATATGTCTTCCGCGATCCCCGACTGGTGCCGGCCCGCCTTTGCGGGCCTCCTCACGTTAGGGGGGAGTGAGGTGTTAAACTCCCCCCCATACATCACAGAGAGGCGCGCGTGGAACACTACGCGCCACCATCTCGGGTCCGTACAATAGGGGGCGACGGATGTCCCCAGATCCGTCGCCCCTGGACCCATTTAGGGGGGCTGGAAGAGGGCGTTATCCGCCCTCCGCCGACGCCCGGTGCGCCTGCTGCGGGCAGGGTGCGCGGAAGATATCTCCCGCTCCCTTTCCGCAGCCTCCTTCTGCGACATGACTGTTTCGCAAAAGGATACCACCGCGTCCCAGGACCCCTCGCTGCCGACCATCGACTCGACAACGGCCGGCAGCGATAGGTCACTGCCTACTTCTGAGACGAGGACACGACGCGGCTCCTCCCAAGCGGCACATTCTGCCAGCGTATGCCGCGCCGTATCCTCCCGGCAGTCGACGCAGTGGTGACACCGGGCGTCCGGCTCCCTGTTTATGCGACACAGGTACTTCCCGAAGCAACCATGCCCCGAGAGCACCTGCGTCGCCCGAAACGACAGGGAGCCGTGCCTCCTCCCGAGCCAGGGCCCGAGTACTGGCCGGACCGCCTCGACGGTGGCGAGGCCGGCGGTAGGGCGTGAAAGCCTGTCCTGCCAGCTCGCCACCAGGGCTGCGCGGAGCTGCGACCGACGAAGCTCCATGTGTCGCTCCGTCAGTCGCTCGCCTCGCTCCCGCGCTTCCTCGCGCCACCGATACAGTGACGCGAGTACTTTCGCCTCGAGGTCCCACGGTGGGGATCCAGCCAGTACACAGGCCGCCTCGTAGGAGACCGTGCGATATCCCCTGATGACTCTGACGGCCATCGCTCGCTGCGGTCTTCGCAGAACAGCGATGCTGCCGGCCGTCAGGTCAGCCGCCCAGATTGGGGCCCCATACAGGGCCATGGATCGCACGATCCCCACGTAAAGCCGCCTACAGGCGGCGCTCGGGCCCCCCAGATTGGGAAGCAGCGTTGACAGCGCCCCAGTCGCGCCCATCAACTTGGGCGCCAGCCGCCGGAAGTGGGGGCCGAAGTCCCACCGGCTGTCGAGCACCAATCCCAGATATTTCATGGTGGACTCGACAGCGATCCGACACCCCCCGACCACGATGTGTGATCCGGCCGGCGGCGCCCGCCGGGGGCCATGAAAGGCCATGGCCTCCGACTTGTTGAGGGCTACCTCCAGGCCTAGGCGCCGTATGCGGCTCACCACCTGTGAAACCGCAGCCGTCGCCAGCAACGCTGCCTCCCTGTACGAGCTCCCCCGGGCCGTGACCAGCGTGTCATCTGCATAACACGTCAGTTCCACGCCCGGCGGGAGCTCGCCCCTCAGCACCCAGTCGTACCCGATGTTCCACAGGAGCGGGCCAACGACCGAGCCCTGTGGAACACCGCACGACATGCGGCGCTGGTTTCCGCCATCACGTCCCATGTAGGTGACACCCCTATCCTCGAGATAAGCCCCAACGATGTGGCAGAGGTAGGGAGGCACCCGATGGTACAGCAGTGCCTCCCGAATGCAGCTCCAAGGCAGGGTGTTGAAGGCGTTGGAAATGTCCAAGGACACCGCCAACATCACCCCACCCTGGGACACTGCTTCCTCTGCCAGGACTCTCACACGCGATATTGCGTGGATGGTGGAGCGCCCGTGCCGAAAGCCAAACTGGCTCTCGGCCAGGTCAGGCCCCTCTCTGCACAAGTGGTGGACGAGGCGGGCAGCGATAATTCGCTCGAATAATTTCCCGACCTCGTCCAGCAACACTATGGGCCTGTACGCGGACGGTGAGTCCGCTGGGCGCCCCGCCTTCTTGAGCAGGACCAGACGACCTGATTTCCACAAACTGGGAAACCGGCCCTGCTCAAGGCACGCTGTGAAGAGTCCTCTCAGTTGGGGCTCTAGCTCCTTCAGAGCGAGGGCCAACGCGCAGCCGTGTATACCGTCGGGCCCCGGAGCCACGTTCTTGGCCCGGAGCCGCAACACGGCCGCCCCCATCTCTCCTTGTGTCACCTCTGGGACGCTGATGGCGTTCCCTTCTGTAGGCTCTGCGGCTGTGGGCAAAGCCATCGGCGGTGGAGTGTGCTCCGCTCTTGCTGGGAAGAGGGCTGCGACGACCTCCTCCAGCAGCTCTGGTTGGAGACTCTCCGTGAGTGGGGGCGCCGCGGCTCGAAGTTTCCCTCGAACCGCCCGATAGGGGCGCCCCCACGGATCTCCGTCGAGAGTCTCCAACATCTCCTCCCTAGCTCGCGTCTTCGCTTCGCCGATGGCCAGCCACAGAGCCTCCTTCGCCGCGCGGTACACCTCATACAGCGCGGCTTCTTCGTCAGGGACCCGACGACGTCTCCTGCGGTAGTGGGTGTACTGGCGCCTGACCGACACGCAGGCGACACGTAGCCGCGCGATCTCGGCAGACCACCAGTACACCTGGCGCCTCGCTGAATGCGTGTGGACACGGGGCATGGACGCGTCGCAGATGTGCGTCATCGCCCCGCGGAACCACAGCGCCCCCTCTTCGACGTCGACGGGTCCGTCTGTTGCCGACTCCCGGCTCCAGGCCTGGACAATAGCAGCCTCCTCGAGAAGTTCCCTGTCGATGCGCTTACGCGCCCAGCGCGGGCCGTCCATTCGCGGGGCCGATGGACGACGGTCGCCAGTGGTCTGGGTGGAGACGTCGAACCGGATATATCTGTGATCCGACAACGTCTCCACCTCCACAGCGACACGCCAGTCGTGGACACGGCTTGCGACAGCAGGGCTTGCAAACGAGACGTCCACTATAGATCCGCCCCGCTGCCGCACGCACGTGTGGACCGAGCCCCGGTTTAGGACAACCAGGCCGGTCGTGACCGCCCACTCTTCCAGCGCCTCGCCCCTAGCGTCGGTCACCGGAGATCCCCACGCCGATGACTTGGCGTTGAGATCCCCTAGTAACAGCACAGGGCGAGGGTGGAGTCGGCCTACGACGGCGCCCAACTCGACAAGGAAGTTCTCGAAGTCGGCGAGGCTCTTGTTGGGCGAGAAATACGCCCCAACCGTGCCAATGCCGTCCGCGAGGGCGGCTACCCAGCCGTGACCTCGGGACGGGTTGACAAGAGCCCCGCCAATTATGGCCACCGAACCGTCCAAGTCTCCCACCCAGTTATCTCTGGGGGGGACAAAGTACGGCTCGGCGACCACAGCCACGTCGATCGACCACGCTGCCATGCTCTGGAGCAAGAGGTCCTGAGCTCTGGCAGCGTGGTTGATATTGCCCTGGAGGAAATGGTAAGGCGCCATTATGCGCAGTCCATTCCCTCCACAGCACCATTCACAGGCCGGGAGTCGGCCGTTGAGCACCCAGGCTGAGGGGGGGGTAAAGAGCCCCCGGCAGCCTTGGCACCCCTTCTTCGCCTCCGCTTCTTGCCCTTTTTAGTGGGCGCACTGCAGGCTTTGCCACCCGCTCTGTGCCCAGCGGGCCTCCCTGCAGCAGCACAAAGGCTGCAGTTTGGCGCGGCGGAGCACTGGGTGGCCTTGTGGCCGGGCTGACCGCAGCGATAACACTGGTCGCTGCGGTCTATTTCTGCGGTGCACCGTGCCCGGACATGCCCCATGTCCAGGCAACGGAAACACCGCAAAGCCCTGGGTTGCAGCAGCTTGACCCTTGCTGCAACCCACCCCACCAACAGACGCCCAGCGTCGGCGACCTTATTGGCCGCCGCCACCGGGCACTTCACCCAGATCGCGCCGAGCCCGGAAGAGTCGGCGCGGATCTCACCTGTGCGCACGTCGTCAGGCGGACATCCACCGACTCTGGCGACGGCCGCCGCGACCTCAGCCGGGGTCGCCGAGTCGTCCAGGCCATCGACGCGCAACTCGCTCGTCTTCATGGGCCTGGACACCCGAACGTCCTCCGGTTTGAGGACCTCCTTTAGTTTGGCGGCCAGGATGTCCGCCTTTTCGTTGCTACCGGCACCAGACACCTGCAGCAGCCGAGCCCCCGTAATCGCCGGCCTCAGTATGAAGCCGGACGGTGTGCCGAGGTCAGGGAATGCGACCTTGGCTTTGGCCTCCATCAGGACCGCCTTATACGAGAGGCCCCTCTCGATAGCTCCGGGCTGCAGAGTAATTACTACAGCCGCGGAGCGTGGGGCTGTCGCCCTAGGCGGCCCTTGGGTCTTCTTTTTTGGTGCCGGTGCTTTTGCGGGAGCTGTCGGCGCCTTCTTCTTTTTCTTCTTGCTCTTTTTGACGACTGTCGTCCAGCCCTCTGTTGTAGGTTTGGGCGCAGTCGCCGAGGGAGCAGTTGGAGAAGCGGCCGTCTGGGAGGTGGGGGTGACCTTTGCGGGCATCCTAGCCACCTCTGTGGGCTTTCTGGCCCCCACTGCGGTTTTTGCGGCCCCCTTCCCCAGCTGAGTCCGCTCAGCCACCGTGGCCGCTGCCTCTCTCCTCCGCTTGTCCGCAGCGAGCGGTGGGCGGAGGGTTTCGGCTGGGAGGAGCCTCGGCTCTATGGCCTCTAGCCGAGCCCCCACCATCTGCCCGCACTGCACCATGCAGATGCGAGCGATCTTCTCGACCTCTGCATCCGCAAGTGCAGAGGCCGACGATGGGGCCGACTGTGGAGCCAGCAATGGGACCGGGGATGATTCGGTGCCCTGGGCTGCCCGTAGGACGGCAACCTCCCGCTTGAGGTCCTCCAATTCGGATCTTAGACGGCGGTTCTCCTCCTGCCAAAACTCCGCCGTCTTCTCCGAGCCTGTATCATTAAGGAGGACCTCTGTTGACTCTTTCATAAACTCAGCCACCTCTTTAAGGGCGCGCGTGAATGTGCCCTTCAGGTTGCCGGATTTTGTGGCAACCTTCAGGATCACATCTGCAGCCAGCCGGGCTGAGCGCCGCTCCCGCAACTGACGAGTCAGCTCGCTGACTTCGTCCTCTGCCACAGCCCTGCGCTGTGCCCGCTTTGCGGCATTGGCTTCCGACTTATTGAGTCCGAGTAGGGAGCCCTCGCTTGTCGGGTCACTTTCCAACATCTCTACAGGCTCCACTGGAGCCGGAGTGTCAGGCCGAGACACCGACGCGAAGCGTCCCCGCTCGTCGCGCTCCACCGAAGGAGCAGCAGCTCTGCCAGCCACCGCTCGACCTCGCCTACTGCTGCCTGTCGGCACCTTTGGCGCCGGCAGGCTCTCCTCGCTAGAGGAGCGAGGCGAGCGCTTACCGCGGCGCCTCGCCACCCCCTCTTCCTTACGAGAGCGCTGCGAGCTCGCGCTCGCCACGCTCATCCTGTCGGACGCAGCGTCGGTATCCGACGCCGCACCCGACCGCATACGCTCGACCACAACGGTCGGCACCTTCATCAAATTATTTTTATTTGTGTTCAAATCCATTTGAATCCCACGAGTGTGGGGGATATAAAAAGTCCGCCTAGGTTCACCCCCTGTCCCTAGGTAAGTGTAAATTTGTAACCCAACCAGGGGGTCCACTGGTACCCTGGCTGGGGGTGCGCTCGTGACTGATGCGCCACCTGTAACTAAAGTTACAGATGACACTACTCCTCAGCCATTCATACCCTCGGGGAATACAATTAAAACGATCCCGGCCAATCCGTGCTGCATCGCCGGCCAAATTATAAATTCCGTGGGAACGACGGCAGGTGTCGCCGTAATCGCATGAAGCCTCCCGAATCATACCGAGCCGACCTGCGCCAACTATACGCAAAGAATATTTAGATATGTAGATCAGACACGGATGTGATCATTGTATTAAAACTTCATGAATCACTGTGACAATGTCAATGAAACTATAAACCTAACTCAACATCTTGTCCTGTCCTACAGTTAAATCCTTAGCTGCCACTGTTTAGGTTACAGATAACAAGAAAAAGACGTCATTAATCACATCACCAGACCAAACCAACATAACATTTTTATATATATAGATTAAAATAATAAATACATACACAACTATGACGATATGGTCAGATAGTGTTCTTTTACACTTCTTTTAAAAACTGCAACAGTTTGGCAGTCCCTAATGTCTGGCAGAAGTGCATTCCACAACCGCACCGCGTGCACAGTGAAGGAGTAGGAATAGAAGTTAGTGCAGTGAGGAGGGGACTTAAGGAGGTAAGGAGCTTCTTAAGTTCCGAGTTGAGCTGCACGATAATTGACAAATGCGTGGGAAACGCCGAGCTTAACTAATTTAAAAAAAAATGCATTGACGTATAAAAGTGTTTGTACAAACTTACTTACAGAAATAAAATCATTTATCAAACTTATTTGACCCAAGGCACAAAATCCAAAAAAAAAAAACAGAAAACTTACGTAAAGCGACTGCACTGTTAGTAACTAGGCTGTAGAGGTCAGATAAGCAATCGCCTGTGTAATTATAATAAGTACGTATTTTTTTCCACTTAGTATTTATGTTGATGTTATAATACTTGCTGTCACTGTTATTTATTTGGCAAGTGAAAGTATACGAATTTGTGTGGGGAGGTACCACGGCCTAGCCTAAAGATTAAAGTCTTCAACCAATTCGTCCTGCCTGTTATGACCTTCGGAGCCGAAACGTGGACATTCACGGTACGGCTGGTGAGATTTTGTTACTCATTGCTTGGTAGCACAACCTTAATGAAGAGAAAAATATTTGTTAGGAGTGTTAGACTGTGTCTATCTTGCTTACTGGTCAAGTTTGTCGTATCATCTAGTCGTACGAATGCAGGTTTAAGAACGCCCCTACGTCGCCCTACTGGTCAATTTAACAATATCTTCCAAAATAATAACATATTTGCTTTACCAACTGGTAAACTTAGAATTTAGACGCTTGTTCGGAAAACTATTTTGGATATTGCTCTGTAATATTTAACTCTTAGACTATATTTTTATAATTTCGTATTTTTTTTTTATTTGCATGCCTGTTTAATTAAATTTACACAGACACACCATGTAATTTAATTGTACCTATTAAATTGTAAGCGCACATCATATAAATTTTATAACTTGTTGCTATAATATGTAAGCGAGGAAGGAGCTCTAATTTTGTGTAATTTTGTAATGTTTAACTATTTATTTTCCCAAAGAAATAAAATAAAAAGTAAAACATTAATAGTCGCCACTAGATCAGTTTAACTCTTAACATTTCTTATTTCTGGGTGAAGCCATATTTAACTTTTTTGGTTTAGACGCTTTCAGAGTAGCGTAGTGTCATTACAGGTACATGACACATACCCAATTCATATCGGTGCACGGTGCTTGGCAATACATCAAAGATTCACTCTCTCACTTATTAGTTTATCGGTCTAATATTTGCAAATCTTTTAAATTTAAAGTGCACCTACATACACATCTGTAACCGAGATACTCTCTGGTATGAGTACGTATAATTGTGGTTGCTCGACTATTTGCACACCGCGCCGTGAAATAACACGCCGGCGATAGTACGACCCGTCGCATACTATTGTTTTTGCTGCCTCACTATTATTATATGTTGGTACTCGCTTACAGGTACTTTTGTGGGTTTTCATCAGTATGTGTTGACAGGAGATTGTAGTAGAATCAGCCTGTATTTGTTTCATGGCAAGACTTTAATTATCACGTTTGAAACCACTGATTATGCTCAGACAATTCATAAAGACATTGTTAAATTGACACCTATAGGCCAGGCCATAAAGATCTTCAAATCCTCAAATTTTCCTCCCTAATACCTAGTTCTAAGTCAGCTTGGGGTTCAGTAGTCAAACATACAACTAATCAACTACAACTGTACGTTAACACTAATCGTGTATCTATTGTTACTAGTGATCGCCCATTGGTCGAAATTCGACCGTACTTCATTTGAATAGAAATACATTAATAATATGGTTATATTTGACATTCAGTAACACTATAGAAAAATAATATTAAATATTATCGATATGATCATAGATTTTGAAAATGAAATATTTATTACCTATGGTTAAATTTGACAATCACACAAAATATTAAAGACAGATATTCTCGATTGGACTACAGATTTGGACCATAAACAAAAGAATATCTATGCATGTGTGTATTATTTATTGAAAATAATGTATTTTTACGCATAATTAAAAAAAAATATTAGCATTCGTCACTTCTTCTTTGTATAAACTATAAGTGTGCGAAATTTCATACTCCTCCGTCCGCCCAATTTTCGTAAAAAGGGAGCCAAAGTTTTCGCTTCACGTATTATAGATTATAGAAGTTTTCTAAGTAATGCTACATAATTAAAAATGCTTCCTCTCTCCTAACTCACTTATTTTGCTGTGCCCGACAGGGTCCATATGATCTAATCATAACTTTACCACCTAAGAACACATGTGGAATGCAATAAAAGTATTGAGTATTGACATTCAAAACAATGAAACGGAATTGTTTTTATTTGGCACATAATACATTATGTAAGGCACGCGTGCTAGAACCTCATAAAAATATAGTTAGTGTTTTAATTTTTATAATTTTATAGCCTACGTACTTAATGAAACTAATTTCGCTACAAATTGTCACAGGGGAGTCACAATGTCGAACTTTAGCTGATCGTCGTCCAGGGCCCTTAGCGTTATTAGCCCTACCATTTAATTAATAAAATACTTTCGTTATAATTGCCAAAATCACTTACTAGCCAACCATATCGTTCCACCCTTGGGGTCACAATCAGATCGTGACACCACCCTGGTACGCCACTTCCGGTCTACGCGGCCGCTGATTGGCCGGCCAAGTGACGTAACTTCCTGCCATATACAATGGGGTTATGACGATGAATTAGGTTCGATATTATTGTGGACATGGGAATTTGACGGACATTTATAGTGGTAGTTGTGGCTAATTGGTATTTTTCGTGTTTAGTACTTGCCACTCAGGGAAACTGTAAAAATACTATTTCAGTCGTTTTCTAGTCATTGCTATCACGACTACCTACCACTAAACAAAATATAGTTTTATTTTCAAAGATCATCTTGTTAAACGAGAAACATAATGTTGTGCTAAATATATAAAAAAAAATCTGTTACTTTGTACAGATAGTTTTACACGCCAATCATATTTTTAAAACTAGAGCGGAAACAAACCCAGAGGTCACAGCTTCAGTCTCTTTTAAAGACCAAGCATAATCTTGGTCAGATCACGTGAAGAACATGTAGATTGCTGTCTGAAAATGGTCTTTTGAGGAAAGAACCACACAGATTGAGTGCACCTGTCCAGTCAGAGCACGCATTTATGAAAATAAATTGCCTACTCTGAAAGCAGTAAACAACTAATTATGAATGCACCTAACGGTATTGATACACAAAAAAAGCAACAAGTACCAGTCTAGCACACAACATGGCCACATCTAGAAATTCCCCGGCTCACTTGGCATTGCATAACAACAGTGCAACACTATCGAGTTATTCTACTATTTCTCAAAATCATAACGCATGGCGAATTAGACTACACGGTTACTATTTTTTTCTAGCGTTTTTCTTGCTACGCTTGCATAAAACAAATGAAGGTGGAACTGGACAAGACTGGTCTTAGTCTTGCGACACTTTTTCGGAAAATACGCTACGGAAAGGTCGACATATTAATAACTTTTGAATTAACATATAAAAAGACCGATTTCCTCTATTAAAAGCGTTCAGAATTTAGTTGCTTTTCATCTCAGCGACATTGTCAAAAATGTAGGGGATATAAAATGTATGATTAACATATTTTGAAATTAGAATGCGAACTTTTTTTTTTAAATACGGGAATTGTCCAGGGTTGAAATTACCACTGTGCCTACCTAAACATTGCAGACATTCAAAGCTCCCGAAATTTCCTTCGCGTAGTTTCCTCTGCTTGGTCTGCTTGAAACAATTTCAGCCGTCTTCGTGTTGTGCCTATGTGTACACACTCAACATTTTATGTCAGGGTGAGATGCTAATAGTTTTCTAAATAACTACAGTATTATATATTATTGACAATTTCTAGAAGTGCTTAAGCATTTTCAATGTTTCAATTCTTCATGTTTATTTTCAGTGTAAGTACACTGTTCGTTGATTTTAGAACAATAAAAATACAAATAAAAATTCTGTTCTTGAATTGACATAAAATAAAATATACGTATTTAACTTAGATTTATTGTAGCAAGCGGACCCAACATTATTGGGTCCACTTTAGAAAACATCTTAATCTGAAATATTATTTAAGCATAAAAGTTTTCGTTTAGTTTCATTAATTACCATAATATTTTTCACATGCATGGCCAATTTCTGCCAATTATAAATAAAATCCTCTCTTTTAAACGCGACGGCCAAGACAAACTTTATTTTTTAGATTAGTACCGTAAAGAAATGTAGTATTTTAACAAAATACATTTTAAGCACATAAAATAGTACAGTAGAAAGAAACATCCATTATAAAAAGAACGGATGAAACTAAACTAAGAAAGATAAAGCATTTATATGAAACTTCCCCAGCAGGTAAAATACTTATACATCTTAGAGGGAAGAAACAGGTGAAGTTTAGCGCGCAAGTAAAATAAGTAAGTTAAGTTGTGTTTAAGTAAGCACACGGCACCGAGTCGGATCACTCGCTCTAAGTAGAATTTACGACGGTACTTACATATGAGTAACTTTAAGTTATGGCTGAGTAAAGTTGTTTTTCTCTTAGATTTTCTTTAAATCGCATATTTTTTCTTTTCATGACGGTATTTAACAATTTTGCGAAGAAATAAGAAAAGCTTTTTTTCCAGGACTATAAAAATGATAAGTGATAAATATCTACAATTTTGAAACTCCGTTAATTGTCATTTAAGGTTTAAAAACAATAAAAAATAATGAAGCTAATCGTGAAAATTAATTGCACAATGAAAATAAATGTTATTTGTGTGCGAGCGCACAATAAGTATTAATGATTGATTACATTCCAACGTTATTAAGTGATAATAACGATGAAAATATTCCAATAATTCAATTCAACGCTAAAATAATGTATGAATAAATAAATGTTTAAACAAAAACTGCTTGCTTCGTGTAATTTGTAAATATATCATCATGATAAATGATACTAATCGACCATTTAGAATAATTACCGCGTATGAATGAAAGGCTAAGCATGCAACTGTGGGAACATCAGCACTAGCACCAATGAAAAAGCTGTTAAAACTTCAAACAATGATAATGTGCCTCATGTATTATTTATGGCACTCCGCATTAATGAACCAAGGTCATTTGAATTCATTTCCTTAAGTAACACAGACATACGCTTTCACACTATCATTGTTACGTCATCGTAGTAACGTGTTTCATTTAATAAAATTATTTATTTTACGTATTTACCGTTATTGCCCCACTCGACTTTTATGCGAACCATAACAGTTCCGCTACTCGATAGAAGATGGCGTTAGCTGTATCAAAGTTGGAATGAGGAAGTTCGGCACTTCGGCGCTCGTTTTTACGCCGAACACGTAAAGCTGCTCGTAGACGTTTTAATAAAAGTTTGTTTCGTGTATATTTTAGGCCGGCGCTTGTCTGGCGGGTAGACTTACAACAGTTTTAAATTTAAATAATTATAATGCATTCGTTTATTGTGAATGAATCGGCACGGGAGTGTTCGCGAGACGGGTTTATGTTTATTTGGGTGTCGTCGCATATTACAATCGATTATTTTGTCGTAAACTTGTAATGTTCTGTAAACTGCTTTTGAGTTCTCTTTTTAGGTTTTATTCACGCCCCGTAAAAACGTGGAAGATCATAATATTTAAATAAGTGCCGTAGTAATACTACGTCTTTCAAAAATTATGTCTTTATTTTGTATAATAAAGTTGTACCTACTACGATACGATTATTTAAACTACTTTTCAGCGCAAGTTTTTATGTATTCATGAGTAGGTATAATTATTTACAATTTTTTCTTGGATTCAAAGACGTACATATCGTTATGTCTGTTAACTTTTATACTTTCCTCTTACCATTTACTCTCTTTTTTTTGTATGCAAACCTAACTTGCTTCAATAAACACATAAAAAATACGAATTTACCTTCTACCTATGGTATCTGAATGCACGTAAGTCTTATTATAATTTCCTGATGTTTAATTTAAATAAGTAATCATATAAAATAATAGCTTTATTAACGTGGCAGTGATCCGTGAAATCACTCCAGTCTTCAAGCCTCCCCATCCATTAGAACTGACAAAACAATCCGCGCATCCCAAACTTCAAATAAGAACAAATTAATTATCGAGCTGCTTATAGATGAGTTAATTAATTAAAATACTCGTTCCATTAAGGCTTATTTATATGGGATGAGTCTGAATTGATGATAGCCTAGATATTCTTAAAACAGCAGGTAAGTAACTATGTAGGTAAGTTTCAAAACAAAGTTGTTGGGTAAACTTTCACAAAAACAGATCTAAGGATTCAGGAAACCAAAATGAAACTTTGAAAACTTTTACCAGTCATTAAATTCAGGTTTAAGTTAGTAAATTGGGTACAAAACAACATTTACACCTCGGACTTGTTCAAACTAAACTTCTTAATTTACATTTTACTCTACATCAAAAGGAAAACTCGCTACAGGCCGTTTTTCTCACAATCTTGAAACAAAACTCTGTCGTTAAAAATAAAGTATTAACAGCCCTTAGAAAGACAGTGGATTCATATCTCGCATGACAAACGCTATCAACTGGGTGCCTACATTCATGCTACGAGCATTTCCCGTACACGCACACATCCTACCTCGCAACACACACACAAACCTAAACACACACACCGTGAAAACTCGGACTTATGTGTGCAATTTCCCATCTCTACAGTGTTCGATTTTTCTCTGTGTGAGTCATTTTCTCTCTCTGTTTCTCCTATCTCTCTGACTCTCTCCTTGCCTATAGTTATGTTGTCCCGTGTTCGCCGGTCCATTATTGTATGTTTAGTCTTTGCTTTTTGTAAATATTTATTACTTTGTATCTGATTTACGTAGTTCTAAATGATTGGTTGGTGTTACAGTTTATTGATTGAGACTGTTCGTACGATGTTTTGTTCAGAGTTTGTGAATGTAAATAATGTTATGAATTTTAGATATATGGGTTTCTGAAGTCAGGACGTTAGAAGACTTGTTTTGTAAAGGGAAATAGGTACTTCATCCATTCAGCCTAGAAAACTTTGATTTTTTACCTGTAAAGGAAAATTATAACAGAAATAACTTATCAAATCATAAAATCATTGCTATTTTTCAGTATTTCTTTAATTGTAATACTTAAAATAAATCAACCTTATCAATATACAATTAATTAATTAAAACCAGCCAACAATTAATTCGTTGATAAGCTGCAATTATGACAAATTCCATTTATCAATAGTTTATTCATAAATAACTTGAACAATTATGACCAATAAATATCAGTGTATGATCAGATAATTGAACATTTATCAAAGCGACCAATCACACTGTTAACGTAGATGTTCAATGAGCTGATATTAAAATAATGTTGAATTTATTAAAATTAATTATCTGTTTTGTAGTTTAAAACTCACGTAAGGGATCTGCCTACTGTTTGAGTAGTGTGCATTTTCATTTCAGTGAGTTTTTCCAATAAGATTAATTATGCATTGTACATCACCTTTTTAACAGCAATAAAGAAAAGCCCTACAATTAGTTCTATATACATTTTAATGTTCAAACTTAAACTCATCAACGACAACGTTTACAATGTATATATAAATGATAATTACCTAATTTGTGTAAACAACACTAACAAAATCATCATCCACTGAGAACGAGACTTACCAACAGAACTGAACCAGAAACCCCGGCAGAATGAGACATAAAATTGTAAAAGGACCCATACTTAGCGACACCTATTAAAGAAAAAAGCAGAAACCGTGTTCGGCTCGAAACGACTTATCTTCAATGACCAATCATACAGAATAGATTCACTTCCATACACTTAGTAGAGCTAAGTCTGGTCTAGAGAGGGGGGAGGGGGGCCGGTGGGCGGCGCCGCGCATGCGTCTGGTTGCCAAGACGACGGCACGTAGCCACTCGCATGTGTGCGTGCGCCCTGTACGGACGCTCTCGTAGCGACTAGCGACGGATCGTATTTAATAATAGCCAAACAAGTAGAATTTCTATATTTGATTTTGTCAGTTCAGTTTTGTAGATGCTCTATGTGCCTTTTTAAGCCTTGAGTTAGTTCAGTCGCTAGTCAAGATTTAGTTCGTATCCCTGAGGCTCGATGTTTCGGGTTTTATTTATGAGAGGTTATTGTCCTCAGTTCATTAAGATTTGCTAAGAAAATTTCTCGATCCTATAAAAGAAAGAGAACCACTTTGGTAGTATTATTGTAGAGGTTGAGCATCGTTTTGTTCTAATAACAACGATAGCTTTGTAATACTTACCAATCAAACTCATACTTATACCAGAAAAACATTCTTAACGCATTTCGTAAACATCCTGTGACGTCACCAGCTTTTCATTTTATCGCGAACGCATCATACCGCGTACTCCCGTGTACCGCATTCCACGCACACAGCGCCGCGCCGCACGCCTGTGTGCGGGTGTCACGTCGCACGCACACACACGCGCGCCTTCACCGCCCCGCACTGCCTACTATATCTACAACTATGTTTGTACTTCCAACACTCTTTACTTCTACTCGAAAACTCCTTCGAGACCTGAAAAGGAATTTTACAAGGGCGCCTTTTTCTTTTGAACGCGAACCTTTGGCTGTAAAACGGGGGCTCTTAACCGTTATAAAGGGATGTATTGATAGTTAGTGGTTCCTTTGTAGTTGGCATCTCGCGGGACGCTCCCGTAATCGTAAAGATAAAAAAATCCATATAGTTGGTATACAGCCTAAGTGCGTACTTTATTTAAAGTGCCTGCTTTTGGCGCGAAGTTTTTTGCTTGAATATTTTATGCGTGATAGTCATTAGGCGGAATTTTAGGTATAACGGCAGCCTTGACCCAGTCTGCGTCTTTATATTCCGGAAAATCTGGTTCCATTATTCAAAATGGAGCCACTTTTCAATATTAGGTAGGTGCTATGAATAGTTGTTTACTTAAGATACAAATGGTGTCTTAGATTATCTGGGTATGCAGATTTTAGAGTGCGAAGGCTATCGAGTCCATAATCTTTATGTCACGGAAATAGCCAGCAATGTAAAGACTGAGAGCCTGGTAGAATTCAAATGTAAACGACATAGCATGACATGCAGCCATTGCCTTCGCCGCAGTTATCTTTCAGCAACAAAAAATTACGGAAGTTATTTTCGTGTTGTTAAGAATATTTTCCCACCCAATGACTATAGCGAAGAACCTCGTTTATATTAGTTCTTGCGTAAGTAGGTAGGCATGCCATTTAATTATGTATGTCTGATAGGAGTTATCAGCAGCATTGCTTGGATAAGCTGATAGTACTTTTTAACTTGTTTAATCCCATCAGTGCAGAACTTCGAACAATGTATCCCAACTTTCCCAAATTTTAAAAGATTTAAGGAGACAAATAAGAACGGCTGAAGTTCAGGGTCAGATACATTTACTTATTCCTGAAAAGTTCAGTAACACGTTTAAGTTTTAAGTACTCCGTAACTTTATCATTAACAGCTCACCAATAACAAAACTTTCTTTTAAAGCGATATTCCGGATATATTAGGAATAACCGTAAAATCGATGTAAAAGAAAGTTTTCAGCAGTTCCCGTGGGGTTAGGTGCTAATCTAGTCCGAATATACGCAGTCTTCATTTAGCAAAAACAACAAATAGTACTCGAAGGTTTCAGCAAAATTATCGATCCTGGAACCACGAAGGTCATGGTCGTTGTCCTTCAGCACAAGACGAGACTAGTCGTCACTATGGAGCCAAGCCGAGAACCGCTAGCATCTCCTCAAAACGATCGATCCAGTTCCCAAAGATTCCTGTAAAAAATCAATTCAGGAACCGAATAAGAGGCACTGAAGGTCACGGCCCCATCGATCCGGCGTAGAAAGTGAGACTGGCTGCCACTACTAACACCGTCCCGTTGGCTATGCAGCCTGAATTAATCGCGCATATATTTGAATACATTTGGAGCGGCGCAGTTCGGGCCGCGGTGTCGTCGGCCCCTTAAGTTTTAGCGATTTTGTTTCGGGACTGTATTGGTGTGGGTGCTTCGCAGAATTGGAGCCACAGTTGTCATCAGCTCGTCAGTTCGGGGTTGACATAGAGACAGCTGGAGGTCTGGCTAGTTCGGCGGACGGTGTACCTACGCTTAAGCGTCAAAATGAAAAGATCTGGAGAACACTGAAATTGTTTATATAAAATGTAAGATTATCAACATCATGATGATGATCATAGACATCATTGCAATGTTCAGTTTTATCCTTATTTTTAAGCCTGAATTATTTTTCAGCTGCTTTTATGTGAACAAGCTCAACAGGGCCTTGAATATTTAAATTTTGACCTTGCCCTTCTGGAGTAAGCAGTAATCGCGCTCAATCGTTATTTGGGTACAAGTTAAATTTTATCATGTCTCTTATGCTAGAAAAAAATTGTTTTTCGATATCTTGCGAGCAAGCTATCACATTGGAATTTGTATGTTGATGGAAGCTGGGTTCGGCACTTCTGATAGATGAGTCTCTTCAAATGTATTGCGGCAAGTAGTCACCGGCAAAGTATAGAGTACCTCCACTGGTGGATGCCCACTATGGGAGTCTGTCAGTCAAGTTAAGTGCACCACCATCATCTAATAATAATAACCTACTGCGATCGCTAAATCCAATCGACAAATGTGGGGATGGTCTCACAAGCTGCTCCTGTAACTTCCTTGAAATTCTATAGCTGAACATATCTAATGGAGTTGTTATAAATTCTCTCGAGTGAATGCTATGTTATGCTAGTCGTACTTCTTAATTATGTACTCATACTAATTATTCAGAACATTAGGCACGCTGAATTCTTAAAAAAAAAAAAAAACTCTTTTTACAACGTTACCAGTTACAACAATTTCAACAATTCATAAAACTAAAGTGTCGCCGTCTCAAGGTCCAACATTTGGTCACGTTAAAGCTCAACAATTAGTTTAGTAACACTAACTATATTAGTTTTAGTGCTGACAGCCGTCCGACAATGTTATAGTTTAGAATTAGCTCGGACTTTACAATTAGTTCGGTTGGATCTGTTCATATTTTAGGTGCGTGTAGCTACATATTGTTGGTACTTAAACATTTATCAGCCTGCAGTAGCATAGACCCTTCTTTTTTATTTTTCGCTGTTATTTCGTCGGTGTCTTCAAAAGTATCTCGATTAGTAGAATCTGTAGCATATTCAAAGTTTACAAATGCTACTAATTCTTTAACCTGCCTATAACTTATTAATTTACATAACATTATATCTGTTATAGTATTTCAGCACCTTCCTACTTTATATGCTTGACAACATGAAATAACATTGTCTATCCGTTTATCTGCATTACCACGTCTCAATACAATAATTTTACACGACTCTTCTTTATTCAAGTTCATATACTCAGTTTTATTACTAAAACATTTTATGTTCCTAGTAAATATATGGAGTTGCGTAAAGCAATAATAATTTCTGGTTTCTTACAAGATATTTATAAAACAATGCGAATTAAAATAATTAATGACCTTTAGTCTAAAGCGTTTGTATGCTATAAGTATAACATACACAAATGCTTCTGCTGCTTTATTTATGAATGGGTTTCTATTTGTTGGATGCACCAAGAACATCCAATTAGATGAATACCTACTTAGCTGCAAACCGGTCAGATTCTCCGTCAGTTTAATTAATAATAAGTGTCATATCTAGACATTTACAACGATGTGAGTTCGAGAAACAACTCTTGAAATACATAAATTTTCTAATCAACACTGAGCCCCGTTCATTGTCACAGTTTTCTTATTAGAAAGCCATGGCCACATCGCCGACCCGCCATAACGCCACAACCTGGAAATCAAAAAAAGATAGCTTTTAATAAAACAGCGGGAGGCAATACCCATGTCCGGTGAGAAGGGGGTTATTGTAGCTCCTAAGGCATCCGTCGAATACGTAATGCGGATGGAAAGTCGAGCGATTGTCACAAGAGGCCTATTACTATGCCAGCGTCGTCACACAAGCAGATGTCCTGCACACACCCGTCCGACATTAGTGGACGTACACTGTGAGGCACAGGGAAACGGAAAAAAAGTATATGTAAATAACTTTGGAGTTATGTTTTGAAGATAATGACCGAGTTTAGTAGGTTTTGTGGTGTTAAAGTGTTGTCTGCCCTAAAAGAAGTGATCTTTCTAAAACCCTATATAACTTACCGAAATTGTTAAATCGGTGTATTTTGTTAGACTATCGATTTAAGACGTTTGAGTTACTTCGCATTCTATATAATGAAGCTTTCGTATCTTTTTATTCGACAGTTGGCAACAATGTTTTACAGTTACCATCATTCTGGGATGTCAAAGAAGGAATTCCCATTCTTCTTACTAAACATTAGATTGAAGAACCTGTTGACCCTTTATTATTCGAAATACGTACTTGGCTTTGATGTTCAAAACTGAATGTGCTTAACTTGCCTGTGCCATAATTTTCCGAGACCTGAAAAGCTTTGACAATGCGGTATTTACCACAGAAGGGACTGATTACCAGTTACAACGAAGAAACCCAAGTAGGTGACGTTTACGAGGTAACAAAACATTTGAATGGAATCCACACCAGGGTTTAATAGTGTTTGGTTGAGGCAATAATGTAATAGCTTGAAAACCAAGCACTACCAGACAAAGGTTGCAAGGCTAAGAAAGCCTTAATGAGTCATTTCCCTCAGTTAGTTCTTCCATTTTGTGATGGAAATTTTATTATTATTTGTATGTTTTTGTTTAGTTTACAACTTGAAAGAGACGTTCTTAAAACTTACCGAAACTGTGAGTTGTTTTTTTCTTAAAGTGTTGTGATTTTGTGTATTTTTTTTTTAATATTGAAGGTCTCTATATTCGATTTGTCTTTGGTTGGGTCATATCTTATGATATGACCCAACCAAAGTCATAGGTAATTTATTCATTTGTAAAAAAAATATTATTACGTTTAGTTTTTAAGATTACAACTCTCACTGTTTTCGTTTTCAGCATTAATATTCAAAAGACAATTCAAATCAATTCCGCATCAACCATACCTTCGCCATTTGGCGCCAAAGTGTGTACACGCACAGCGTTACGGGCGGCCATTTTCACAGCCTACTTACGTGCCGAACAGCCGAACTGTTCCGACGGCTATCGATGTTATCTCCTGATATTGCCTTTTTAGCCGCCACCCCGTTAGCCTCGCGCTATTACCAAGGATTAAAACGGCTGCTATCCTGAATGCAAGCTCTGGACAATTTTCAGGGGTACAGACTAAGATATAAAAGTTAATTTGGGGCAGATCTAGGGTCTAGGTTTCAGGTGCTTTCTGAATTTTTGCGTAGGTAAGGCGTTGTTTAATCTAAATAGGAAATAAGAATTTAACAGCACAGGTATTTTAACTCAGCTGATGATTCATACAGGCGCGGTCCGAGGGGGGGGGGGGGTTCTAGGGGTCATGACCCCCCCCCCCCCAAAGACAGTCATGCTGTCGAAACCCTGAACGATTTGCCTGTCTTATTATCTTAAAATGGTTCTCACTTGAGCCACGGAGACTCCGATGGACATTTGCAAAAAGATTATAACCCGGGACATCATGCTGATCAGTAGCGCTTGCGACTACTAGACCAAAAAGGATGTACCTTCCTGAAAATATTCTTCCGTACTCATGGTGACCCCCCCCAAAATGTTAGGCTGCGACCGCGCCTGGATTCATATCAGGGTATGATAACGCGGAACTTGTTCAATTAACTTCTAAATCTGTATTAAACACTCCAAATGACAAAGTTGGTTTCATATATTTTTTATTAGTCATTTTACTTTTATTTGGTAGTCTGCCTCATAACTGTGGTACCTATTTCATCATTCTTTTCGGTGGTCTTGGAACTGATCTGCCAACTTTGTATTCTTAGTGTTTGTCAATGCTTCTAAGCAGTCTTGCAAGCTTCACGAGAAGCATCTACCTCTAGAGTGAATCTCTAATAAGATTAACATCACAATTTTTTCGTTCAAGCACGACAACATAGTCATCTCCCTCGACACAACAATTTCACACGCGCTCGTACCTCCGACCTCCAGCCAAAACAATTTCCACCATCTGAACTTTAATTCTTATATTTCAGGAGCAGTGTTGTGTCTGAGGTGAGAACAATACCGAGGGGGGGGGGGGGCACGGTCACCCCCTTCAACCCCCCTCCCTTGCCTCCACCAAGCCGGGACGTCGACCTTGCTATTGCAATGCGCAACACGCGCTATACTTTTGTCGTTGCCTGAATAAGGTCACGGTATTCCGTCTCCAGGATATATGGGTTAGGTGGAACATATGATTGCTGTTCAAGGATTTCCAGCTGTTTACAAAGATGGTTATAATCTAAGGAATTTGAGAGAGGAAGGAGTGGTTCTCGAGTTATTCATTTTCTTAAATGTAGCTGAGCAAATAAATAACCTGCCTACATGTTTGGTGTCAGTAAGATCCAGTATTTTGTAAACTTAGCTTCGACAAGATCGCGAGATTATATTTATTTCTAGGTTAATAGATATTCGGCTGTCAATGGTGGCGATAAATCTTTTGCGCTTTAATTGCAGTATTTAGTGTGTAGGTGTTAGCAAATAATTCTCTATTACGAATTATTCTAGAAACAGCTTTGTCTTCACAATTAAATGGTTATTTACAAACATGGATTTATTATCATTACTTGGAAATTATGTGCATTAATGAAGTCGAAGAAATTGATTGAGGCACATAGCTTTTATTCAATTTATCGAAAACTTTGACTAGACTGTCTTCATAAACTTTTAAAAAATGGCATCCAGGATATCGATGCCACTTATTTCAATCTTCAAAACAGCAGGTCTCAGCCCCTTAAGACTTAACCAACAACAAACTGTAAGTAATTTTCACAAAAATATTTCGTTACTTACAGCCAAGTTTCACGGCCACGCAAAAACCAGCTTTCACCGAACATCTGTGCGTAGTGAGACAAACGCGAGACGCGACCCGAGCCTGTATGAAAGCGTATCTTATGCATTTTACATGAGCTGTGCCAGCCATTGGGCCCCTTACCTTAGCCTTCACACAGCCGCAGCGCACGCACACAGGCGCAGGCGCGCGGCCATTGTCAGCGAAACAAAAACACGCACACAACACTGCACTCGTTCTAATTAGTTGTTTGTAAACACATGTCACTGAGCTGTGCTTGTGTGCGTGTAGATGCGTGCGAGGTATCGTCCATGAATTATGTAATGCAAGTTTGTTGTCAAGCGAAAAGGTAAGAAGAAGTTAAGATTCTTTTGGTTGGCACATTGGTCTGTTGGCGGTAATTGTAGCTGCATGCGATGCCTATACCAAAAATGAATACCATTTTGGATACTGTTGGTTTGGATATTAACTAATCGACAAAATAAGATCCTTATATGATCTTGTAACGAACCACCATTTCCCTTAACATTTTCTTAAGACCACAAGAGACTAAGTAATGTGTCTGGTACCTTTTAGCTGTACATAACAAATACATATGTACCAGTAGCATTGTCCGAGCGTCACTTAGCAGAGACAAACGATCTGGAGGAGTGCCAGCGACGGGAAATTAAGATTGGTGACTACGTACGGAGATATTTCAATGTATTACGTTTGGACGATGGATGTTTCAGTTTGCAGAATCAGATTGAGGCTGAGAAACTGTGAATGTCACTTCACATCTAGAGGATGGACAGCATAGTCTTCTTTGTGCGTTCCATTGTATTTTCTACTATTACCGATTCAAAATCTATGCCATAATTAGGATGGCATTCGGGCGATGGCATTAGCATGGAATTGACCTTATGGCTGATGATGACAGCTTAGCTTTTCAGGGCACCCACTTTCTTAATGGGGAATGCCAAAATTTTAAGCCGAGAACAATGTAGTTATTTTAATCAAAGAAAGACCGACATCAACTTCTTACCAAGACAAGAAGCAAGGTCGACAACCCTACTAAAGGTTTCAAAACATCCCGTTACATTGCCTTCGTCGCTTTTATTCAATAACCCGAAGAATTTGAGGAAATAAGTTTGGATTTTCTTTCAGGTCTTTAGAGTTACGAAGATAAATAACACTACAAGAAGGTACCTAAAGTTGCAGAAAACCTGGCTGTTATGATCCTTTTTAACAAGAAACACGTTCAGAACCGCATACATAATGTTCCCACTCCTAACGGGTATTGTTTTAACTCCATAATGAAGTCTTGAAGTAGGCGACGCGTCAACTGCCATTTGCATATTTTAAATATTTTTGTTTGGGTGCTCGACTACCGACCGTTTCGACACGGTTGGGGAAGATGAGGGCTGCTGTAATTGATTCAGTAGTGGTTGGAGTTCCGGAAAGGTTTATTATAATCTCTGTTTTGATATTTTACTTCAGGCCTTTGACAAGGTGTCTTCTGTTTTCGTTAGTTTTATAACAGGGAAAAAATATTTGGCATGAGCATACCTTCTGACAGGATCGACATCATTTCCCACATTTTAATGGAGTCGAGTGCTCAATTTTTGCATTGATTTTTATAAATTCTATAACGGTTTAGACACATTATTTATTTCATCTAGGCACAATGGTTTTTCTATGCGACAGATATGAACGAATTGCGGGTTCCTATTTTTACAACCAACCAACCAACTGCAGTCTGACCGCCACTAAACATAGATAACCCCTATTTATTTCGTACATGAGTCTCCCATTTAATAATCTAGTCATACTAGTTCCTCGGGGTAGCTGGATGTGCAAGGGGTGGGGGGTGCGACCGTCGGGGCGAAACGGGCGCGGTGGGGGGGGGGGGGAGGGGGGCACGGTTAATGAACCCGCAGGGATGCAACTCGGCGGACATTTCGCAATAATATTAGTTCAGCGCTGAAATGAAAGCCTCGCGGTGTTTGTGTGCCGAAAGATTTTGAATTTGCTGATGCAGTTGTAATTTAACTTGGGGCCTTTAGTGGACGAGTTGTGGGAACTAGGTAGTCAGTCAACTTGCGTACTGAAATTCAGCTTTTACTGAAGTTGTTCTTAGTGTAACCGGGTTAAAAGTCGCCTCTTACTCGATAGGTACCAGTATATTATTGCAGTGTCTAAACATCTCTCACTCGACAGCCCAGAACTACGGTAAGATCAGACAGACTATGGGCAGGTCATGCCCGGTTAGGATCTACCGTGGTCTTGCAGCAGATGAATTTTATGTTGGAATCGTGATTCGGTGAACGTAGTGCACCGCCTCGAATAGTTTATGTAAACGTTGTCTGACTCCAGTAAAGTTCCATATCGTGCTTGAGTCTAGACATAATTTTGGATATAATTTTTTGTGAAAAATTGTTTTGAATTTCTGAAAATGCAGTACTGGTTAAAGCCTAGGTTGAAATATTTTTTTAAACATATATTTAAAAACTAATGAAATTGTTAAATATAAAATATTATTTTTTAAAATAAGTCAATAATCAATTATGCCAGTGTATCATCAGTTCATCACATACAACTAGAGACAAATGCTTCAAGAATTACATCTATCCAATTACGAGTTAGAATATTTTCCGTAAGGAATTAAAGGAAATCCAATTAACATAAAATGGAGTCAATAAAATCTCTCCTAAATTCCAATATGGCCTATAAATGTGTCTAAGTCGAATAGGAAAAATTGCAGCACTACTGTTACACGGCTCACGAAATGTGGAATCTTCAGAGAGAGAAATGTTTGGATAGTGTGCTGTGACTAGTGAGCTTTGTAGAAAGGGGAGTAGGTGCCTTTGCTGTTGGTGATGAGTAAATTAACTATATTGTATCGGTGTCGTTGTTTATTCTGGATTCTATTGAAGTTTGACCGAATCGTTTAGAGTGCTTTTAATTTTTCACATCTATTAGGTGTTACTACTTAGTCTCGGTTTCTCCCTTTCTAAAAATAATATATTCTTCTAATACTGCTTGTCCTATTACATCATCGGATTGTGTGTAACTCTACTACCTCCTAGGGGTGCACAATTCGCGTCCACCGTCACCGAGCCGGCGCCACGGCGCGCGCGGTCGGAATCTTAATGCCCATTAATCAGACATTGTGTGGAGGAATCCTCGTCAGTTCAAATGTGCGCTAATCGACGCACCAGGTTCGGTTCCCGAGCGGTGCAACAAAGAGTCACAGGTGTCTCCTGATGGCAGGCAGCACCTACGATGTATGCGGTTCGCTCTGATTTGCAGAGAGTTTCACATCTTTCGAAATATAACCCAATGATAGTCATGGTGGCTTTCGCTGCTTTTGATTCGCTGCACTTGTTTTCTGCCTTGCTAACAATTAAACAGAACTCGATGATGAAATGTCTCCATTGGAAGATATTTTAAAGCACACAAGTAAAATATTCCATAGTCTTAACATGCAAGCTAAGAAATCAAAGCAGATATAAGACCAAATCAGTTTCTCGTGTGACAGGCAAGCAAAGCGAGCCACAGATTAACAAACGAGGCTAGTTGTCTCTTCTTAAAAACGCTTAAAAATCCCAATAATACCGATTATTCTATTCTCCCAACTATCACCCAAGATGAGCATACAATGCTTGCGCGCAGACGTTTCAATGGGCGGCCATACTGGAAATTTGTTCAATACTCGACGCAGGCGCATCGACGCGCGCGCAGTTTTGTCAATACTGTCCGCGGTTGTACCGTTTAATCAGTTCTGCATTCAACTGTACCGCCTTTGACGAGTAATTGCTTCCACCGATTGAAATGTTATTCCAGAGTATTGCAGAGATTTTTATGTGTTTTAATGTGTGAGTTGGTATGAAACGGTATGAACAGTTGATGGTTTGTAAGTTTTTAGAAACTTATATAATTTTAGATTATCAATGTTTAGTCATTGTCATCAAAAAACGTACCCGAAATGGAAAAACAGGAGTGTTAAATAATTATACAAACAAGGCAATGTTACTAAAAAATAAACCCACACCATCGACCATAAGGATAGTAAAAATTAAAATATGTAATGAGAATACCTACCATTGAAAACAAACGCTTAAATATACAAGTCGAACAAAAACACTGGAAACACTTCAATCAACAAGGCCCCGCAAAAACAGAAGAGAACCAGCCAGCAATTAAAATCGAAAATAATATCGAGAACTCGACGGACAATAACGAAGCTAGCCATTAAAATAAGAGGCGGAATAATAAATGAAGCTGAGCTCAAATTTAAAAAAAGAATGAAAAAAGAAAATTCCCGTCGCGACGAATGCATAGAATATGGCGTAGGTACGGACCAATCAAAATTCTTCGTCAATTAAGTGGAGATCGTAGCAAAAGGAAAATTGAAGGAAAAACTGAGGGTGGCTTTGGTAGTGCTGGCCTGCAGCCGATTTGTTTCGATGAGAGAATTATTGATATAGGAAGTATCTTATTCAATGAGGGAGTGAAAAAAAGAGTGTGCAGAAGTTCTGTGTTAATCAGTTCAGAATAACCGTTATTAAGTAGACTAAACTGTTCTACACCAGCCAAATCTGCTACCGTAAATATCTGATGAGCTTTTGGGATGATTAATCGCCACTTTAAAGTCATGATTGCCATAGAATGAAGTGTGCTACTGTACCTACACACTTTCATTCAACCGAGAACTGCAAACCAATTTAAAATAATCAAAACGACAGCCGGAATACGCTATAAAGCATCGACATTTTCCCATCCCTACCTCCTAGATATGAAAGCAATGGAAATAAAGTTTGTTCGCTCCGCATTGTACCGGGCTCGTCGTAAATGGATTTTATCACTATATAAATATCCCCCTATCTTTACGTTACGACGCTAAGCTATGTCCCGTCACCGTGGATTTTCCTATAAGTATGTTGATACTTCGTGATTTTTACTATAACTTTGTTTTTATGTCGAGTTTGCTTGGGTAATGTGCGGAGAAAGGGTGCGATGTACGAGTATTTAAAGTAGGTAAATGCTTCTATCAGATGGGCTTTTCTTCTAAGTGAAGCCTTATTTTTTATACTTTTATTTTAAATTTGTTAATTCTTATTCCAGGAACGAAAAGATTTCAAGTTTTGCTGAAAGAAACTTTCAGAATTTTAAATATTAAAACCTACCCAACTGTCGAACTAAAGTAATGTCATTTTATAGGCACGGTTATCATACTTTAATGAAGCATATTATGTGCAGGCTCGATTTGGCTACACATTTGAAAGATTCACAACATCGTTTACACCAACATTTTCTGCTCCGAGCCGTTTCCGCTGCCAAAACATAAACAGGAAAGTCGACAAGTTCGTTCAACCCCATTATTCGGAGCAGCCGGCTGAAACCATCGAACATTATATTCCATTTACCACGAGCAGTCAATAGAAAACCTCCACCGGATCCATAAAGCCGAGCCGGTTGATATTGCAAGGTCCGGCCGGTCACCGGTTTACGACGAGCACCGCGCCTGAATTATGCGCGAATGCCCCACGGCTCATTTGGTCTAAACGCTGCATCTTTGATGTAAGGGTCTCTTTCCCAAATTGTGTTAATAATACCCTCCCAGGATGACGGAATATTTTTGCCAAGGAATTTTTGCGATTCCGCTCGAAGACCAAATTGAGATAACGGGTCTTTGGTTAGGTCCTGTAAAAAGGCAAGAAGCTGGTCTTTAGAATTTAATATTAATTCATGCAATAATGGCATAATCCATCGGTTCAAGCTAACGATTAACAGATCACCGGTTGTAATCCTGGTCCAAAATTGTCATTGAGTTTCATAGTACCTGTTTTAAAAAGTTTAACTTCTTCAGATTTGCAGGAAGTTATACTTAGTTATGTACATAACACCGACATCAATTTTCTTAGAAAGAAAAATCCAAAAGAAATAATAAAACTCAGCCTGTCACGTAAAGGATAAATGACAGGAACGATGCCTACATGTAAACGAGGCACCCCACACTGAGCCCTAAAATATTAGTCCAATATTAGCGATGTATTGTTATGTGTTGCGCTCTGAAGGCAAATATGGCGAGAGAATGTCTCTGCCTCTAAAACTATCATTTTGAAGGGTAAGCTCAAATGATTAATTCGAGAGTCTCCTTCAAAATCAAACTAGAGCCTTCAATCTGTGCACTCAAGTCATTAAAGCTGCGAGGCGTCCTTCGGGCCGTAAGTGATAAAAGCCATCCGTGTTTATGATATATTTGAAGGCTTCAGGAGCGCTGCGTTACGGCTTCCACCCCTTTCATGGCCGCAATCCTCTTAGCGAGTCCCGCATAAAAATAAAGCGCACTCCACCTGCCCTCCGTGACCTAACTGCCTTACGTATCTAGGCTGCAGCGGTGCAGCTCTAACAACCTCGTACTAAAACAGAATATCGATTACTTTCGCTACTATAATGTAATCCCCCGCCCACTTTTCGTTTTTTTAGCTCAGGATAATAATATAGTGGTCTCTGTCTAGCGCGCGGTATCCCGGGCGTCGCGGCGGTCCCCAGGGCCGGGGCGGCGGCCGTCCCGCGCCCCCACCCCCGCCGTATGTAAATGAACGTCTCATCGGTTATGTGTGCGAAAGCCTATAACAACACGCCACCAGCAACACACCGATAACTCGATGTTTGAGCTTTACTGCCCTGACAGCTTTTGTCCTATTTTAAATACGAATTTCGGATTGGATGCGTCCCGACGTCCTTCATAGATCCGTCGGACTTTTCTATGTTATTTACGCGTACCGATGTTGATATTGTAAACAGTGGTAGTGCATAGTCCTGGGCTCCTGTCTCCTGGCGGAGGAGCTCGGCAAACATGCAAATGTTCGCTAACTGATGACAAAGATAACAAAGCGGGGGCAGTTTGAGCATAAACAATTTTCAAATACGTTTAGTCTGGCAGGTCGTTTGCTGGTTACGGGAGTTTATGTTTTACACGAATGTGTTTAGAGTTTGTTTCGGTGTGCGTGTGGTGAGTACGTGCGGCGTTACGTCGTGCCGGTGACGTCACGTGTACGTCGAGAATGACACTTTTACGAGCAATAATTTACATTATTTCGGTGTTAAGCTTCGCGTGCCCGCCGATTGATTTTATGTCGGTCGCATCTCACATTTGCGTTCAGTTAAATCGAATCACTGGCTACACGACCGACTTATTTTGTAATGGTGGTATCGCGTGAGCTTTTTTGACGTTTTTGTTTGTTATATTTTGTTTTGTTGATTTTTTTCAGCGGTACGAAGTTTTGATTCAGGGGTTCTCTCTTAAATCTTACGGTAATCGTCATCGTGTGCAGCGCTGACATGTTTATGAAGAGTCACAGCGTTGCTTTGGGATAAAATAAACCTGGAAAGTATAACTGCAGTATTTGGGTCCATACAAGGTCAAATTAAATTAGCTAGCGAAACTGCAGTCATGATGGAAATCGAAAAAAATATGTTTTTGATTTTTTATAAATATCAACAATTAGAAAAATAACTTGAGCAAACCTGCTTACTTTTTGATTGTGTTAAGATATCGATATCCATCACATCTGTGAGTTTACAAAAAAAAAAAACTTTACTGAAATTTTTCAAGTGACCACAACAATACCTACATTAAGTATATTTCTTGTTTGTTTTATGATGTTTAAATATCGATGCCCCTTGAAGTCTATGGAGTTACGCTAGCTAATTTAATTTGACCCTGTATGGTAAAATCTCTAAACCAACCCTCTCCACAATCAAACTCAAGCTTGAATCAAAGGACCAACCCAAAGTTTTCTGAAACAATAGTAAAGCATTATGAACAAACAGGATATTTCTCCAATCATATAAACACCGGAGTACCTATGGAGTGTGGCGATAACGCCGGGACACACGCGCGCCACCCAATTAAGATCTTCATTAGGCGCCTTCCTCGAAGGCTGCGCCTGCGCCGCGCCGGTGTAGCACGCGCTTTTGTTGCACACAATAAAATCAATAGATTAGCGAGACTTAGCGTTTGTTTTCAGACTTGATTTTTTATGACTGATGCCTATACTGCTCCACTCAGGCAGTATGTCTGCAGTGGGATCAATTCTTTGATAATTAACAACAACACATCACGCCTTGTTATCCCCGAAGGGTTGAGCAGAGGTGTACCTATAGTACACGCACATTTCGCCTGTTATGTTTAAGCCCCATGTAATAGGGGGCGAGCCTATTGCTATCAACCGGGCACGAATCCAGACTCCGTGCTGCTACTGAGAAACTTCAGATAGAAAAACCCAGTAACACTTTGCCCGATTTGGGAATCGAAACAAGAACCTCATCCTCAGCAGTAGTGCCGCTACTACTACACCAACGAGGCATTCTTCGATAATTCATTTTCATTTTTCAAATATCTTTATTAAACCATATAAACAATCAATTAATGCACTTATCCTAAGTTACATTGACAAGGGCACTTTATGAGGCTAGTAATACACCTTTCAAAGCTTAACACAGATTTATGATTCAACTGATGACAACTTAAACTTAACACAACAATAATCATGGGTACATGATGATAATTTGCCAATTATTTAGTAAGTTATAATTTACTCATTGCAAGGTAGGTATAACAAAAAATGTTTTAAGAGATTTGCTGATCGCACGATGCGATGTATGTATGTAAATACTAGTAGCCGTGCGACCAGTCAATGATCAGCGGACGGAGCCTCCCTGCCGCCCGCGACCCGGTGATGATCTTTGATAATTAAATCATTTTAATTCTGGATGGGTACTCTGTTTGGGATTTCTTCTCCACACTAAAAGCAGAACACACACATTCACACACATACACAACACATACATATACACTGAAGCTTTTGTTATTTAACGTTAAAATCACCATCACCATCATCATCACCATCGTCATCATCGTCATGATAATCATCATCACAACAACCTAAAATCATTGAATACTGAATGATGATGGCTCATTTTCATTAAAGGGCAAGCCCCCGAAATTCAAATGTTGAACAAAATATGATTTGCGACATTAACAAATATGGCTTTATAGAATTATAATCATCAATACAGCCCGCTAAGTTCATTCTATCCCATTGAATAACCAAGAAAATTCAAGTGATCAAAATGCAATTCACGTACGGTAGACTGAAAGACGCTGATACCTATGGTTGCTCACTGGTACTGTCAGTCTGCATCATCCCGCTGCTACGCCGAGGCTTTCCTCCAGGACCCAGCTGCCCATGAGTCATACGTTCATACATACGTTATGACACTCAGTGGAAGATTTGGAGTTCTCCACACTTTATCGGACTAACAATACCTTCTCTAAATTTCACTCGAACATCGCCAAAACTTTATTTCAGTTAGAGATATAGAAACGGGAGCATCCTGTATATAGCACTAGCAGACAGCGGCTACAGGGTGTGTGTTAAACTTACTGGATTCCTACAGATATGAGCTCTGTACCTGCCGCCTGTGTAAATCTCCACCTGGTACAGGCGACGACGACAGTGTTTTGTGGATTTGTTCGGATATTCTGCTAGTTTGTTTCTTCATGGTATTGCGTATGATAACTTCTTCCAGACATTGCCCTGCATTGTTAGACTCGCATAAAATTCTATATAATGTTTGGACCTTAAAAGAGATCATGACCTCTGAGTTTGTGTCGGCGTTTCTTCTCAGGGAACAGTCAGCTAGGAAATGCCAGCGCCATCTAGTTTGTAAAAAGACATTGATCAAAAAATGTTGACGTGTCTTACTTATAAGACACGTCAACATTTTTTGGTCAATGTTTTTTTAATAACACTTAATTACTTACAGTAATAAAAATTTAATTTCATTACTACAGCATCTGTGTCATCTTATTATTACGAGAACACATTTACAAGAGCTCGCCTAGTCCCGATTTTCCTAAAACAAAAGCACTTGTCTCCGTACAAGTACGTACATCGACTGATTTATCATATTGCAGCGCAGCTCGCAGGTTGGAGCGACAATTGTAATGTAAAACCGGGGCCGGATTCCGAACTAACTCCATGTCGCTAGCGGTGACGTCACGTACCTGTGACGTTCACGTTTACGTTACGTTTGCGTTTACGGGACGTGATGTTCGCGACAGAGATAGCGCGGTTTCGGTTCATGAAATAATGAGATTTTTGGATGTTGTATGTATTACTGCTAACGGTAATTTCATATCTGGTCGACTTGGAACAATATGGGTGGAACTGAAAGTCTTTTTGAGCTAACTTTAATTATGGCATTCGGTAATAAGTCTTTATAAATATTATAACAATTTCAGTTTAAAATACCACAGAACTCTATCACTAACCTCTCAGATTCGGCCAGGCCGAATATGCTGATGAGATTGCTATCTCGTCATTCTCAAAATATAGAAGCCAATAAACCTAGTGAAAAAACTCTTAGTCCTGTCACCTATGGCTCTGCAGGCTAAATTACTCATAAGTTATACAGGGTACGAATTGCTTGAAAAATAAAAATTGCAATGGTTTTGTGAGTCGTCAAAATGGTTATTAAAACGATTTAGCCGTGATGGCGTAACAGACAGACAGAGTTACTTTCGCATTAATAATATTTGTATATATTAAATTACTAACTTTTGCCAGCGGCTTCGCCAGCGAGGAGGTCGGAAAATATCCCGCGGGAACATACTACCGTAATAAAAGTACCCTATGTGTTAATCCAGGTTATAAACTAACTGTGTTCTTTGAAATTTTTTTCATCTAAATCCGTTCAGTAGTTTTTGCGTGAAGGAGTAACAAACATCCATACTCACAAACTTTCACATTTATAATATTAGTAGGAAGTAGGATTTATGACCAACCTTTGCTCTCGTCTTGGCCCGCGTGGATGTCAGACATTATCCTCCGGGAACGTGCTACCGGGACGAAAAGTAGCGTGTGTGCTCTGCCTGTGTACTCCTTAGAACATCAGCTATCTCACAGTAAAAGTTCCGTCAGTATCGGTTCAGCCGTTTCGCTAATTAGCCACTAGAAACAGACAGTCAGACAAGAAGTCGGAAGTCGGTTGCAAAAGATCGAAATCACAAAACCAAAGAAACCGACTTTCAATATTAAAGTAATTTTTGGACCATGAAGTGTTTTTTTTTGGAAGTCGGTTGCTTATTTAAAATAAAACTTTTTTTTTGAAAATGTATTACGTTATTTCAATTTTTGATTGAGTTAAATTACGAAATACTTAAAAGCCCATCAATGACGAACACTACCTATGTGAAATGTTATTCAAAGTGGTGTGTATTACATGTGTTTAATAAGTTTAAATAAACTAATAAGGAAACTTTACTAAGCTAAACAAATTCTGACTAAGACTATTCTAATTAATCTCCAACCCGATCAATCAACGAGAAATAACGAACCAATTTTTGTGCCTAGCCACAATCACGACTGCTAGCTTCACACAAAACTAATGACTAAAGCTATAAGCTTAAAGGCTATATTAGCGTGGTAGTAAAGTGTCGTGTTGTTACAAGGCAGGCGCAGACAGGTATCGCGACCAACAATGATGTACCTCAACCAGTCCGATTGCGAAGGGTTTTTTAACCAGTATCCTCTGAGGGTTATCAAGAGGTAAGAAGTAACGTGGACTGGGCAAGGTTTTTACAAAAACTAAATATTTATGAAACTTTAACTTTCGTGATTTTCATTTATGAATTGGTATTTTCGTCCATGAGTTCCTTACTCTATTTAATTAACTTTTTCCAGGACTGCTACTCTTTATGTCCAGCTAGTCTTAGGCAATATTATTATACATTATATAATCGAATTTAACTTGATATACTAGAGACGTGAGAGCTTCTCCGCAGCCATAGATGATAATCAGATGTTATAAATCAACTACATTTAATCCTGAATCCGACATTAACCCACATAATGGATATATTAACCACATCTAATCGAATTATAATACCAATACTATAATTAATTATTTGTGAAACTTATTGAATGAGCCACTAATTGATTTTGACAACTGTCTAATATGCGTAAAATTTATATTTCCGATAACATTTTTAAATTTAAATATTGATTTTAAAATAAGGACCATAACTCAATCATTTATCAGGTACTGTTGTGGGATCGAATAAGCAGCAACTGTGCCGGTTGTAGCAACCTCATTGAGATTCAGAGGCGTTGGGTTCCTCAACTTATCTGGTCCTTCGCGTTTAAAGGGACAATAAGGACGCGTAACTAATTTTTTCATGGTCACATGTTGCATTGCACCCAAATCGAGATTTCCGTGATCACTAAAAGTTGATCAATTATTGTTTGGACAAAATTGTAAACCACAGAAGGTAAGCTAGAAGATAAGAAGGCACTGAAGGAGATGAAAAAGACTGCCATAGTATTTTATGGATATCGTATCGTATTGAAACCAGTGTGTATTTACATGGAACTGTTGAAACTTTACTGATGATGAGGATAGCAATTAATTAACCCTATCCTAATCTGATGTCTGTCATACACTGATGGTAGGTAGACTTGAAAAAGTTCTTGTTGTCAGCTTGCCACATCCACTAGCGGTTGGTGAATGTATTTGGAAGACAATGAGCGCGGGCCCACACCGCGTCACTCCGTAAACCTCTTCGCCTTATTTCACTAGCCTTCCTTTTGTTTCGAGGGCATTTCTTTATTTTGTTGTGCGATCTTATTATTTCGCTACCGTTGGCCGCATTGCAACGTTCTTATAGTTTTTGTTCGCATGCTCCGAGCCGTACAGAAGCTTCGAACGGAATGGAGTAATACTACCCAAGACTCCTCGGTATTGTGTATTTGTGTCTCGGTTTTTTTTTATTTTCCTCAATGCCACTCAAGTTTTTGCTGTGCAGCAGGTTGTATTCTATGTGTGTTATGTAACGTGAGCCATGTGATAGGATCTTGAATGTGGATGTAATTATTTCTGCGTTCCAATTTGAGTTGGTATGATTGAAACGGCGGATGTGAGATAATTTGTCATTTTCGTTTGTGTTCTTGTTCAGCATTGAGAACGATTTGGTGATGATTTGCTTGATACCATTATGCGTTCGAGATTAAGCTGTCAGATGTTTCGTTTCCTGCGTTTGTGAACATTTGTGTTGAGGCTTTGCAGAGATGTTTTACGTAAGACTGGTTGCTATTGACACACTTGTCACCTTATGAATCTCATTTCTGGTTCTTCTGCCTTCTGGTTTAGGCCACCTTAATTTTCAACTTGCAGCGAAGAAATGACAGCAACCTTTGCGGAGCCTTTGATCCCAGGCCTTATTTCTTTTAACCAACACATAAATAAGGAGTAGCACCAAATAAAGTTTAATTACACATTTAGCGCGCTTGTAAACAATACTGCACGGTGTGAGCTACATAAAATACCAACATGGTACCAACAAAACGAACGGTCGGAACACTGTCGTCTACTTAAGGCTAACTGAGATCTCCTTTTTAGGGAGGGGGGGTGTGAACACCGCATGTCTGTGGGCTAATTAACTGAAACATGCGCGCGCGCCGGCGCGTTAATCACAGCGCAGTGGCGCCCCCCCGCCCCGCGCCCCGCCTGCGCCCGCACAACTACACCGAGTTGCTTTTAGTGTGAGATGTTGGCGTAATCTAAGGAATTTCAATTAATTATATTATTTCGTTAATGAGTTTTGGAAATGTTAGCCGGAGATTTAGTATTGTACGGATGCGGATGGCTTTATTTTATAAAAGGCTTTTGTTTTGAAATGTTTTGGTAATTAAATGGATTTAATGGTTTATTGGAAATTTACTGACATTGAAAAAGACACACTGAATATTGAGACCGTTAATGAATAGTCTCGTATCTTATTACCATAATGTTTCGTTAAGGCAGTTAAATAAAATACGTAATTTACCCTGAACGTATTCTAACACGTTGACAACAGCGTAGTTCATCCTACACCCCGTAATCCAGACAGACTAAACAACAAACTCCAGGATTTATTAGCCGGACAACGTGTAATAAATCAACGTAAACCGTCATTCCGCCGGATCACCGGCTCCGATACCAAAAAATGCCGATATGAATCCAAGAAATTGCTATTAGTTGCAATTTATATTCAGCCTGGCTTGTCACGAAAAACTTCAATCTAATTTAGAATGAGAAGAAAAACAATTGGTTTGTGCCACGAGACTGTCACTGGCTGGTTGGTTGGCCTTTTTTCAGTGCATCGAACAATCGGTGGCGAGTTAGGAATTTATTGAGTCCTGTGCAAATAAATAAAAGGGAGTGTATCGTGGTATATGTAGGAGTGAGCGTGGACCCGTCTGGCCGGGCCCGGAGCCGAGGATTGATCTTAGACATCAGCTGTCTGTCGCTGCGTCTCGGACTCTCTACAGGATGCTGCGTTTGGGAAGGATTTAAGTTGGTTCGTGAGTTTTATTTGGAGTGAATAAATGTGTTTTGAGAATGACAGCATTTTTGTTAAACTGTGAATTTACTAATTTGATGCAATTATTAAAGCACTTACATCATGTTAAAATAACTATATCTTCATCCTAACGAAGTGACATTGAAATTCCCAAGAGGTAATCAATCAAGAATAATTTATCACGGAATGCAGCTATTGGTTACTCTCATGCTTTTAGGGTTGTAAAATGTTTATCTTGCTAGATTGTGTCTTCTCTTTGTCTTACAATAATACATATTACTGCGTCTATTCGGAATGAGGTTCTACCACAATCCGCTTGACCAGGGATTTTTCTAAACGCACCCGTCATTTAAAAAAATGCCTGCCCAAGCTACTAGTGAACCTTTCCACCTTGAAGGGGTCCAGATGGTACTTGCATCATCAAAAAGAAGAAAAAAGAAGCCGTCCAGTAAAATAGATAATAAGTTCAAAAGTTAACCATCCTGTATACCGGCAAGGGATCACGCGAGCCAGTCAGCTTAATGGTATCAGAGGAACATAACTAACACATCCTGTCGTTGGAGCGCGGCTGATGTGACTGCGCCGGAGTCGATACCAGACGGACTGCGAGTGCCAATAACCACCGCGCTTATACTCGGAAATACTGCCCAGTGCGGGCTAGACAAACGTTAGAGTTTAATATTGGAACACAGAATTTAAAGGTCAACCCTCGACAAAGCAGGGAAACTAGTATATCTTTCTCGTAACGTATTGCCAACCACCTACGACAGTATGGCTAGAAAGAATGATATGTTAATGATCATGGAAGGGAATACAGTTATGGTAGATAGCAACTATTGTTAACACAAAAAAAACTCGAACAATATCTCTCTCTCTATCTGGTGTCTTTTATTAACTGAAGCAGCTCGACTAAGACCTATGTCACTTTTTTGAGAAAGTCTACCGTTGGCTACTAAAGTCTCTTTGGCAACGGTCTGTTTGTTGATCAACGATTCAAATTAAGTTGGTACGTAGTAGCGATTCTTTGGGTTCGTGGCTAGGTGATAACAGCCGCACGGGTCAATCGATCAGGTTAAGCTACGCTTGCCGCGGCTGGTTCGTGGATGATCATCTTTACATACCAAGAACCCTCGGTGCCTCGGAAAGCAAGTTAAGCCGTTGGTCCCGAATGTTATTCGTACATCTTAGCCAGTCGTTCCGAGTCGTCAAAAAGCCCGCAAGTCTGACAACCCGTGTTATCAAGGGTCTCGTATTGTGCAGAGTAACTGGGTTGTGGAAGGCAGGTAGGTAGTCGCTCTAAGTAAAATACGGGTAAGCAGCCGCATCCCGTTACACTTGAAACCGAACCCAACACAGATGGGAAATGGTCCGGCAGATCATAAGACATTTATTTCTCAAAAACCGAATGCAAGTATTCACTTGGAATGGGAAACACTGGTTGCAAATGTAAATTATATAGGTACGTTACTTAAAACGAGTAACGGACTAGTTTGTTTGAAGTTAGAAAAAAGTACAAAATTGTTAGTCGTTAACTTATGACACTGTTAGTAGAATAAAACTATGCCGATAAAAAGATAAAGATTAAAAAAAGTAGGAAGACATTTAAAAATTAAAAAAACTTGATGTAGTTAATAATAAGCAAAAAGTGTTTTTGTTGTGTGCATTCTTTAATTAGTGACTTAACTTCAAGACTTGCTTTATTAAACAAAGAAACACCTACAATTTCTATAACTGACACGTTCCATTAATACTTCCTCAAATACAAACCAAAGGTCAAATCCTCCACAAACATTTCCTATCACTTCCTCCTTCATCGTCCGTAATAGCGCATCTCTTCGGAGTATTTATACCAGCATAAGGTATCGGTATGTCTATTTGAAGATCCCCTAGTGGCCTGTAGGGCACCGTTTACTAAGGTCAGCGGCGACCAGGGGACCTCCCAGAGCAATCAACTTGTGTGATTGGAAACAGGTATTTATATACAACGTGATCTCTTTGGAGTGGGTGTCCTTAATAGTGGGAGTTCTTAATGAGTGTTTAGAATGCAATATTGCATGCCATCATGCGTCTTTGTGTTGCGCTGGGTTATTTCAGTTGTTTGCTATTTCACATACCGCACTACAAACTACAGGTGCGAATAACTGTAAAGTTTCTAATGACAATATGTCATGATGTAAGCTCTAAATAAGTTAAGTTAAAAAAAAAATTTCAACACAAATCCAAAGCTTTTTGCGGGTCGGTTTATCGCATCTAAAATTTGAATGTCTTATTGACTAACTTTCAGCAGAGCGTGTACCAAAATATGAAAGGCAACCAAGTCTAAGTACACCTTCATCAGCATAAATAACTAAACACAGTCCAATTAACAGTGCTAACCTCGCAAATAGTCCCAAACATTGGTCCCAACGTCTTTGCACCCTATTTCTACGTAGCCGTCCCAAAGCAAATTGGCACTCATCCAAGTGTTAAGGGCTTGCGACACGCCTTTGCGAGGCAGGACGAAAGGTCATCGGGTAATTAAGAGTCCCTCAAGCAATCAGAATGTGAACGGCCTGTGATTGGTTACAATTTCGTCCGCCGCGACAGATCAAAGGCGATGTTGGTGTCACTTGTCAAATGGAATATTTTAGGGATCGACGTTTGATGTTCGCTCGTCGATCTCGGATGTATTTTTAATTTTGTAACGATTTTTTTGCGTCATACATTATGTATGTTGTGAGTCGAACTCAAAGGTTGGGGCTGGAGTGTTAATGTGTTCTGTTTTTAAACAGATCGGATTGGATGGGATTTCGATGTGCTAAGCAAAGATGTTATCACGGGTACATTAAAAAGGTCTCCATAAATCAAATGAAAAGAATCATTGGTTCCTAGTTCTTTCAATAGTCGATATTATTTCTGATTAGAAAACCGTTTTGGAATGCAAACAGTATAAGTACTACATTCAGAAAACGTGTGGTACGAAATTAACTTGGAACAAGCGGTATCACGGTCTACTTTTGTGGTAAGGCTTCTTCTAATATGAAACAATTGAAATTCATTAGATTAATTCATTATGAAGCAGTTAGTATTTCTAGGCCTTTCAAGCCTACTAGCAACCTACACACCTCATCATCATTCATCAATGTTTTTCCTACCTAACCTTTTCAGCCCTCAAAATATCTGCTCAAGAAATGCCGACGATTTTTGGATGGTTATATACAAAACTTATGTAGTGAATCAACCTTGGGTTCGTACTTCAGACGTAAGTACATAAGGCTCAGTGATATCTCAGGGTGTAAACAACCCTTTTAAATAGTTTACAGTTAGCGGGGTACGCGGGGGTGAAGCTGGCGAGGCGAGGGAGGGGGCAAGGGACGGCTAAATATCTTTTAGTATCTGCAAAACGTCTAATTTAGTAGCAAGGCTTTGATGTTGTCTCTTGGATTTGGAGTGGGGTGGAGCTGTGTTGTGGCTAGAAATATTCGAGCAAAATTTTGAAATTGTTTACCGATAGCGAACCTTGTCCTTACACCCGATTTTAAGAATCAAAAGGAAACAACATATCACAATTAAACTCATGTCACGTGATCTAATTGGCTCAAGATATTCAGTCAACCAATCACAGCAGTTGACATGCGTTTGACAATTTGTTAGTAAATTTTTATGCTGATTTTCATTCGAGAAATCGGAAGTAAGTCCAAGGTTAAATCACTCAGAGGTTATCTATACCACCGTCACCTGTACCACCGTACACAGTCACCTGAACTTTCATGGAATTAATAAAAGTATAACCTACATAATTTTTGTGATGAGCATAATCATTTGTTCTGTGTCTGGGTGTAATTTATCTATAATATGTATGTATTTATAAATATATTTCTTTTTTTATCAGTTGTCTGATTACCATAGTACAGGCTCTGCCTAGTTTGGGATCAGATAACAGTGTGTTGGTTGTCCTACGATATTTATTTATTTAAATTCGTTACAAGATAATAGGCTTTTTGAGACATCAAGCTATGAATTAAGTTGCCTTTTGATGAATTGGTTGAACATTTTTAAGAATCATTCAATATGCTTGTCGTAGCGGTAATAATAATAATAGTCCTCAGGATATTTGTACCAAAACTCTTAAAGATAAGGCCTTAAGTAATTAAAACGAGCACGTCAAAAATCCTACCAAAAAATGTCATCAAAGACGACTCCTCAACTTTCAGTGTTCTCCCGGTTGTGTAGACGGTCCCAGAGGAGCGTCCTCTCGCTTACTTATCCATCTCTATCTGATCAGCGTCCTCGACAGGAGATTGCAGTGTACCTACATATGCTATACTTGTATGTACAGGTATTCAATGTTCACACTATGGCAGTTAATGGCGGCTCGAAGGGGGCTGACTTTAAGACTGCTGTTAAGATAGATTTAATGCTATGTTTATTGCATGTGTGGTTAGCTCTGCTTGTTACTCCTAAGTTAGTAAGTTAGTGGTTGGGAGTGAAATCATAAGATACGGTTGTAAGTAATACCTATCGTATACCTCACAGAGACCTAACTAGTTCAAAATATTTAGACGTAGGCATCTAAATGTCAACATTATCATTAATAGCTTTAGCATTAAGATCTCAAATAAAACTTCAGTGTAATCCTTTTAAAACTTTCTAGAGCTTTCTTCTATTGCTGAAATAATGGGTTGAAAAATTTCTTGCTCACTGAAAACTGTAACTACTAAAGAAAAAGTTTTATATTCAGTTTAACTCGACAACTTACAAGTATCACGTTGGTTGCTTGCGATCGGGGTCCAATCACATCATTTTCAGTCAAACTGTGAGATATGTCATATCTTTCAACTTTATATCTCTCAATACAGTTTCAGCAGTTCTTGCGCTCATGTTCCTCCCACTGTTCTTCCTCCCTGTAATCCATGTTCCGTCATTAATTATTCCCACTAGCATGTAACCATAAATACAGTAATTAAGACGTCGGCGTGGCGTTGCGGAGGACTGCGTATGTTGCGTGTGGTGCGGCGCTTTGCGGCTTGTCTCACTTGCCAGTTGTTTGCAACTTAAGTTTTGGAGATCATGTGAATTATGAACACGTAATTTAGTATATGATTATATTGATGCTATCTTTGTTTTATAGCTGTTAAAATACCATACAGGTTCATAGTTATTGAAGAAAAACTTGTCTCAGTTTGTTTTGACTTCTGACACCAAGTTACGTAAAAGATTTTGCAACAAGTTTTTCGTTAAACGTAGGTAAGGTATGCCTAATTAATTTAACAAACAAGCTGTGTTGAAATCTTTAGGCATACATGTAAGATGTAACACTAATAATGATCCGTAATGGTCATATATTACAATTATACTGGGTAATTTCAATTGCATTTCTTTGCGACCTACGAAAGTGAGATTCATGACCTATATTCTACTAACAATTATCTCTAAACAACTCTACAACATTCTTACCCTCAGTTATATTAGTGAAGTTAAATAGTATATTGTACGCATCAGCTAGTATGGTAGATGTGGAAATAGTGATGTTTCTTCAGTAAACAGTCATGTTTTGCTACCGTTAGCAGCGTTTAGTTTGTTTGTGTGAACCGTGTTGTTTTTACACGAAGTAACAGTTGTTTGAAATATGCTGCTGTTTTTGGGAATATAGGACAAAGTTTTCAGTGGAAATGCTGCCGTATTTTTGACGTTTTAAACAACTATAACGAATCATCTGCCTAGCCTTTTCCCAACTATGTTGAGGTCGGCTTCCAGTCTTACCGGATGGAGCTGAGTACCAGTATTTTACATGGAGCGTCTGCCTATCTAACCTCCACAACCCAGTCACTGGGTAATACGATACCCCTTGGTAAGACTGGTTGACAGATTTTCGGGGTTCTGATCAACCCGTGCGGCTGTTATTGCGTAGCCACAAGCCCTTGGCAATTAAAACGAATACTGTACATTATTGTATTCTTGAAGTCCTGGTAAAGGATTAGTTGAAATAGATTTATTTTCGTGTTATCAATATCATGCAACAAAATTATCCCAGTATATTAATAGAGCAATTGCTAGCTAAGTTTTTTTTAGATCCATATCTAATCTACCCCTGCTCACACTCAAATAAACACTGTTGAAACACAGGTAAGATTCTTTGTTACATTATGATATGAATCACCATCTTACCATCGTTGCTGGCATCACATCTCTTGAAACTAAGATTAAAACCTAATAAACGGACTTCTGATTTCGCATTGCAAATTTAAAAAAACAATAAAAACCATTTAAAGTGATATTCAAAACAGCCAGGTAATCCATTTGTCATTAAACATAAGAGCTCGCGCTACAACAAACACTCACGCGCAATCCGATGTGTACCCAGCAGAGAGGTAGCTCTCGAAGGGCGCCCATTTATTTGCACTTACCCTTAGTTCGCACTGGCTCAGGAGTTTTGTTTGAAGGGTAGGTACGCTCTCGGCATAATGGTGCTGGTGTTGCTTTGATTTAAGAATAATTGATGTTGTACGTATATCTTGGAGGTTGGGTAGGCAGAAAAAACTCTCTGCGTTTGATTTTAAAGTGGACCATCGTTACAGTACTTAGTCTACTACATTCCAGTTATTTGAACACGATATATTAAATATCTAAGTCAGTAATTTAAGCTTTGCAAGAGGGCTAGACAAATATAATATGTGAAAGGATTTATCTTTAACTCCACTGAAAGGGATTCGTTACGACGCAAATATGAACAACCGCAAAGTTGTCAAGACCGTTATTGTGAAAAGTACAACTAAAGAAAACCCTAGAATTTGGCGAACTAAAGAGATCAACTCTCATAAGTATCAGTGAGTTATGATTAAAAACTTCGTGGTTCCCTGTAATAAACATGAAAACTTGTACGTTTGTTTCTAAATAACAAACAATAATAACGTATAGGTCCATCGACTTAGTTGTTTCAGTACCGACTCATACTTATAACAGTTCCTCTCTTAATATTATTTATGTCCGCGATTCCTAACTTCTTTCAACTCGTAGACTATGAAAATTATCGTTGTTCTAAAACAATGTCTCGGTTCCGACCGCGACCCAAACTTCCCTCTACACTGAGATTAAGAATTATTACCTCTTATCTCTGTCCTGAGTCGACGAGTCGTCGGCTATTCGCGCGTACTGCCTCGCACCCGATATCTGAGTGAAATTATTTCGACAAACTTTACCTAATGGTTGAACACCCCTGGCAGGACTCCATCACTCGACACACCAAACTCATCTTTACATATACAATCATAAAGCTCCGTTTACATTGGAAAATCACGCAGCTTTCGAGACACGTGATTAACGAAAAGCGGGAAACTGGGAAATCATTTGTAAATTTCCGAAAGGGACAGGTGACGTGATATTATGCAAATTTCCGGCGAGTGCGAGTGAGATAGAAACACTGCTGAAGTTCAGCCGAACAGACGCGTCTCCGGATAAAATTTATTCGCGGATGAAACGATTTATTACAAAAGCGTTGAGTAGGTACTCGAAATTAATTACACTAAGTTTTGCTTTCATTTTGTACCATTGTGCGAGGTCCGGGGGATTTTCCTTGTCTTGTCGAGATATCGGCGGTTTTTATTACATCCTCGACAAAGGGGATTTTGGAGGTGGATATTTATGACAAGTTTGCAGCGCTTTATTTTCTTTATTTTTGTTTTTTTCTGTCTATGAATTATATGTCGGATGCTCGATGCTTACGCTTGTTGACTCAGGCATTAAGCTATGTTATAGCTGCGACGTGATCGAGTTTGTTTGCTCGATATGTTTCAATATATTGCTGTTTTGTCGGCAGTAATACATAAGGGCTTGTTTATTTATATTTAGAGGCAAGTTTAGGTAATTGCTGCGAACGACATGCCGGTCATGTAGCCGTTAGCATACATAACGTGAATCTTTTTCGACATAGTTACGAACTTCTGAAGTTGTAATGAAATAGAATGGATGTGAAAACTGATGGTACTTAAGAAGAATGAAGGTTTCTGCAAAAAGGCGCGCCACGACGGATAGAATATTTACCACGAAGTTTTCATAGAAATTGTTCTACTAGAGTCACAAAACGCTGTCACATCGCCTGGTCCACCTGGTCTGCCGGGAAGCCTTGACTGGTACGGAATGTTCTAAAATATTGTGTAATGTTTAATAGAATTTTTTTAAGGAAAAAACACACTTTAGGTCATCATCTGCCTAGCCTGTTCCAAACTATGTTGGAGCCGACATCAGTATTTTACATGGAGCGACGCCCATCTGAACTCAAAAACCCAGTTACTGGGTAATACGATACCCCCTTGAAAACCGGTTTTCATACTTTCGGGCTTCTGACGAAAGTCTTAACTCGTAACGACTGTCATAGATCCACAAATGTGACCCGGGACCCGTCGGTCCTAGTGCTCCTAGTTTTAAATAGGCTTTCACTTTCCTATCTGAAAATTCGCAACTGAATTGAATTGATACCGCGATTCGTCTGGCTACCTACCGAGGTACCTACTGCAAGTTTCCTGCGAATGCAGTACAAATTGCGATCATGCTAACATAAACAGAGCAGACAGCGACTGTGCACTCAGTGAGAATTGAGATGTCGGTCCATGAATGTTCCGGGTATAGTCGTGATGAATGGCTAGACCCAAGGGAATAGTATCGTTAAACTCTTGAAAATAACTGTGTCTTAGAACTCGGTGTAATTCTAAGAAATTGTTGTGTGCTTTTTAAATAATTTGTTCTTATACAGTTTTCCGTGTAGCCTCGGTACTGTATTGGCCCCGAGTTACGAGTCGTGGGTTCGTACCCAGGCAGGCGCTATACTTTATATATATAATGTCATCACCTCTGCTCTCAAAACGGTAACGGAAAGCATCGTAAGGAAACCGGCATGTCCTAGAACCAAAAATTCGATGACATGTGACATCTACTAACCCGCACTGGACCCGCGTGGTAGATTATGACCCACTCCCTCTCACCGAGAGGAGGCCTGTGTCCCGGCAGTGGGCTGCTGATGATGATGTATAGCCTCAATTCCATGAGTTACAGATTTAAGGACAAAATGAAATTGTTTGTGCGGGAAGGGACGTTGCTAAATGGCAACGATACCTTAATATAATAGCTCAATAATATCATCGGTCATTACCCTGGTCAGGCGGTATCGTGCGTTGTGGCGACGTCCGGTTCCGGCGTGCGGCGCCACGGTCCACTTCCGGTGTCCTCGGCCGCCGTGACGTCACTGCCGGTGCGCGTGTTACGCACTTCCGCCGCAAGTAGCTGTAAATAACAGGCTCTGTTTCAGGACTTTTTGAAAGATAACCTTCGTACGTGACTAATATGTGGGTGTCACCGGAATATCATAGTAAGGAAGTACGTAAGCAAACAAGGAATAAAATAGTTGTTTGCAATATTTTAACGCAAGAATTCTAACAGCGAGTTAAAATTGAACGAGTTTAACTGAAATGAACTAAAATCGAATAGGTGCTTGACTTTTTAATGTAAACATGTTTAGTCGTTTTCCTTTCCTATTTTTGGTTGACATTACACATAACGTAAAATTTAATTACACAACACTCTAGTAACCACAATCAAACATCAATTAAAACCTATCTCAACAAAACACAGGCTTGAAACAACATCAATATAACAACACAAACACACAGTTTTGTAAACTACCCCCCTTTGAGCAGAAGTTTACACGAACGTACATTTATTACTCGCGCGGAGTTCCGAACTAACCCAATACCGGCTACCTGCCGTAAAAACTGCCGGAATTGGGAAAGCCGGGTGGCTCTCTTTGAAATTGATCTAATGGCTTTGAACGGCGAGAAATTTGGGTTTGGAAAGATTCTTTCTGTTGGTGATATACACTGCTTTTAAACGGTCAAAAAGAGATGACAAGGTCGATAGCAAACTGATGATTTTTTCCGCATATGTCAATAGGTCCTTAAAGTCATTCAAAATATAAAAAAAACTTACGTTCGAAAACCTCGTTTTGAACTGTTAACCCGAAACCAACATTCGTATTTCGTCATCTTCATCACAACACATAATTTACAGAGTCAAAATTGTTAAAAAATAAACCTTTCCATTCCTTCTGGTGCTGATTTGAATCCCACAAAGTACGGAGCATTTTTCTTCATAAAAATATTTTAGACTAGCGTTCATGCACGAGTGACTCCGACTGAAGCTTATCTCACCCCAGGGAAAGATAAGACAGGGAAGTAACGCGACGAGAGCGCATGATGTCGACCTGACAGCTGATAGCACATTAAATTATAACATCCTTGCTAACACTGTATGCAACCAAGATGTCTATCAAAATTAATAGCACATAAATATCCAATAACTTTAGGTTACGCTACCAACATTTCCTTCCTACAATTCCGTCCAAAGGAAATCTAAAATATTAATACATAAATCCAGCGGTTATGAAGCGCCGCTAGTTGCTGAGGTTTCAGTACACAGATCGCACAAATATCGCTACTACGTAAACGACTGTGCACGGAGAAAGTGTACCGGAGGGTGGGTGCATCCGATGAATATGTATGAGGGGGAGAGGGTCGCCGGGAGGGCGCCGGGGGAGGGGGCCGTCCGCGTGTAAATGGAAATTTCAAATAAAAATACCTCAAATATTAACATGAGCCCGATTCGTGTTGTTCCGCGTGTTTTTGCGCGGCCGGCCCGGACGGGACACGTATGATAACACGCCCGCAATAAAAGCAACGTTTTAGCGGAGATTCGTTTTTTGAATTATTGTACGCCTGATTCGTTGGGGCGGGCTTTTGTAATGAGTTGACGTCCGTGGCGTGGCGTGGGCTCACTGTGATTGCGATCACGGATTTTCAGGAGGTGTTTAAAGTGTCTCGGTAGTAAATCACGCTCACATTGGTATAGAATAGAATATGAGTCCATCAAAGTTGTTTAAGTTACCTTTTTAACTAACATTTGGTCTAGTGGTGTTAAAATAACCTTAACTATTGATAAATGATTTTATTTTTTATGTACAATCACTTTTACACGTCAATTAAATATTTTTTTAAGCTAGTTGAGGTCGGCGTTTCCTAACTGACTAGTCTGAGAAGAAAGGCCGAAACAAACTCAGAGGTCACAGTCTCTTTTAAAGTCCAGACATAATGTATTCATTAATATTTTGAAACCTAATCAACCTATTCTCAAGAAAATATTTTCAGCGTACTACTTGTTTCCTAGCTCAGTCCATACTGGGTCAGGAGTACGTAGTAAGAGCTGATATCGCGAGCGTGTATGAATAACGCATTAGATGTGAACTTCACGGGGCTGCCGGGCTGCCGGGCTGCCGGGTGAGCTCGGGGCGCACGGTACTGCTTTGTATACAAAATGATCATCAGTTACCTGTAAGGGATCTATATTGAACTGTGACTATTGCTTTACCACAGAAGCAGTAGAGCTATCATAGAAAAGGTGGTTTGGAAAGGGTTAACCATAATACCCGTGAAACCAGGTAGCATTTTTGTGGTTCAGCTTTCTTTGGGTGTCTGTCAATATCTACAAACTCATCAGACAATAGAGAATATTTCAACTTTGTTTCTGTGATGCTGATGATGCAAAACCAAATGTGTTCACGTTTTCGTTTGCACTAGTGAAAGGTAATATTAATACAAGACAGTGCTTGATTGTCACAGCAAATCACAGGCAAGCTAGAAAATGGATGGATATAAATTTTGTAAAGTGTGCGGCACATCAATGCGAGATTTTTCCACTAGGAGTTCTTATAACTGTCATTAGTAGATCTTTGACATTCGTTACGTATAATCAGAAGTTCAACAGTCTGACACTTGTTATACCAAGGTTGTCTTTCCCAGTAAATGGGGTGTGGAGGTCTGAACAATAGACAGTCGTTGTTATTATGTACATGTTAAGTACTAGTACTGGTGCATCCGATCATAGTTGGGAAGAAGAAGAACTTAAGTCTGTCTACTTAGCCTAGGCAGATTTACTGTATTTCTTCTTTTAACTTTACGTCAAAGATTCTTATACATCTCATTCGATTATTTCTGTCAATGTTGCGAGGTCTTTTCCGAATTCTGTAAGACATTTTTGTCCTGAATTCGTTAGTGTAGTAGGTCAGGAGCACACGGCACACAGTAAGCAGCGTTGATACGCGCGCGACTATGAATACGGCATTAGATCTGAGCCCGCGGTGCGCGATGGTGCACTGGGGACGAATTGCCGAGCCATCGTTTATGTGTATCATGGTATGCTATTCTGTCTTGTTTCTGGCTTTTGAAACACAGATAAGTATATTATAAACTGATTTGGAATCGGAATGATTTGATTAGGATTTTTTGATGTAGGTAGGTACTAAATTATCTCTAAGCACAAGGCTATTCTTGAATAATTATCTTAAGGGATTTGAGAGATATTAAAAAATACCTTTTGTCTGAAAGCAACGTAGGAGAGACATAATTCCCAAATAAAAAAGAAGTTTTCTTCACAGCCTTAGCCTCCATTGCTGTTTATAGCTCCTTGTGTTCAGCATAATTATATGTTTCGAATATTTTCATTTCATTAATAGAAACATCTAAATAATTGCTATTAGCAATACATAACAGCTGGTATTTTATAAATAAAAGCTAATTGTGTGCGATACAATCAGTGAAATATTTTAACACATTAGTCAGCTGTCGTGACGTCAATAGCCATTTAGTACGTACTAATTGTTTTGTTTTATTTACATTGCCGAATAATTTATAGTACAAATAACTAACAATTTGGATAAAAAATAAATTGTTTCAAAAGTACTTCCCTAACACGCTTGTTAGTTGGTTTTAGTAAATCATAATAATTTGTAACATTTTAATTAGGTAAATTTTTCAGGAGTTTGAATTTAAATTTTGATTTGATTGAGGAAGAAAACCTTGTGATGTACCTATCGTGTCGCTTTGTTAATACCTACTTGGTGTTCAGTTAAAAGTGTGTCGTAGTGCGACAGTTACCGTGTGGTACCGGTCGTAAAGTATAGCAATATCCTATATCTTCTCGTTGGTGTCGTAAAAGGCAACTAAGGACAACAGCGTTCTCTATGCATTTTACCACCATACTACGATCGCCAACCCGCCTGCCAAACGTGGCGATTCGCCCCAAAAAATTGCAAGCACTAAATTGCAAAGTGACGGAGGATGAGGAAGGCCTATGTCCAGCAGTGGACGTCATTCGGCGAAAATGATGACTGCAACGGTGATGTCTTTGGTTAGCGGGATATTGAAGTTCGGCAACGAACATACGCGATATCACGGTAGGGCGTCCGAAAGTAGTTGATCCATCAAAACAAGTGACCAATCGTTCGAGCAATTAAGTATCAAGAGTAGGAATAACTGTCAAATCGTATTATCATTCAGACTTAGTTCGGGCTTCCAACTAATCATATGTTCGTGATTGCCAGTATAACTTTTGGCCGAAACTACGGATTTCATGTTTATTGTCATTCCCCTTGCTTAGGCTACTATTAGAGCACAATATATTCCGTAAAAACTTCAGGTTTTCAGTTATACAAAATTATTTAAGATACTAGTTTTCGCCAGCAGCTTTACCCGCGTGAAGGTCAGAAATTATCCCACGGGCACGTACTACCGGGATAAACATTATCTGTGTTAATCCAGGCCATAAACAATCCGTGTGCTAAATTTCATCCAAATCCAGGTTTTGAATGATTGACTAAAAACATCCAAACATTCGTTATAATATTAGTAGGATATTAGGATTAAATATTCTCTACCTAGCACCAAATTTTTACCAGCTTTATAAAAAATGAGAAAAAATCTGTTTCTGATATCATAACATACATGAGAAGGCCAATTCCCGTAATTAAAAACGTTCAACATCTAGTCACAAACTCACAATCTCATCTCGGCGACAATCAAATATCAAAAAAATTGTCAAAAATGTATGGAAACTCGAGGCATTTTTGACAGATTGAGACTGAGATCAGACTACTACGACTATTCTTAAAATTATGAGAATTACCATCTCCTTATTTGTGAATAATGGTTCTATTAGTTGGAAAGTTATTTTTTCAAAAGACGATCGAGTTAAAGACAAACCAGAAATCTTCTAATTATTTTCACAGAACGGTTTTCTTATTTGTGGTGAAAATACTATTTATATAGAGGCTGGGCACAGTAAGATTTTTTATAAATTTAATGTTTTAGTATTGTTGGTGAATTAAAAAAAATACCTGCATAATTATGAAACAAATGAGGAGAGACAGTTGAGGGAGAGTACGCGCAGGAAAGATTTTAAAAACAAAATAAAACCCTAACATAACATTGTTCAACATAGTCTTCAATATCAAGCAGTGCGGATTTTTAACAGGTTGCCATTGGACTTAAAAACTTTAATTTACAAGAGCTCATTTAAGTCAAGACTCAAAGTAAACTATTGGAGACATGTCTGTATTCGATAGACGATGACTTATCCACGTTTTAATTTTTTTATATTAGTTAATGTGAGACTAGGTAATATTAGTACATACGTAATAGCAACTGTAATGATATTGAACTTTTTAATTGTATTGTTTTTTTTTTTAAATTTATCATATTAGAGATTTTATTGTATTATGAATGTTTTAGTTTATAATTTTAATGAGTTTGTTTTTGTTTATTTATTATGTATTTATAGTGTTTATAGTTTTCAAACACAATGTCAATTGTTCGTGAAATAAAATTGAATTGAATTGAATATGATAGCTTTATACAAATCACCTAAATAAAAGATTGTTTAATGGTGATTCTGGAAAGACTATTTATACTTAATGCATTTATTGATTTTTACCTGGAATTTGTTTACATTGCACCTGGTCATAAAAGTAAAATCAAAACGATAATTTTTTAAAAATATATATTTAAGATATCTGGTCATTCCGCTCCTACAGACAACAATGAAAAATGGAGATTTGCTTTGAAAAACTCAGTATTTTTTTTTAAATTAGAGAGGACTTCCGCTGATCTTTTTACACCCATACTATTTTGTTTTATAGTGTTTCTTAGAAACGAAATCTCAACACATTATGAATACATGATCCTCACTTCCTCAATCCACCACAGACTACACTTCAATTATCTACACAGAGCACGCTTCTCCATGCTAGACGCGACACTTTTTTACATGCGAGCGTGTGTTTTATTACCGGAACGGATCTCAAGTACGCCTGTAACCTATTGACCCTTGTCTGAAGGACACTTCTTGAGTTCTTTAGCCGTGGCGCTTTTTTGTGCAAGAATGTTGTGATTAACGATAGGATGATGGGGATGAAGTTGGGCGAAGAAAGAACGTGTGTTATTGGAGGCTGCGCTAAGATTATGTGATCTGGAAATTAATGACAGATTTTGATGGGACGGTATTGTGACGGAAGGGAGTCAAACTCAAAGCATTTATTTCAAATAAACCAATTACAGGCACTTTTGTATTGTTAAGTGGTGGTGAGTAGTAAGTACCTATAGACTTCCCTATAGAGAAGAACGGGCAAGAAACTCCATGGACACTCTTTTCATTCTAAAATGTTGTTACAAAAAGTCGGTTACATCAGTTATGTTGAAATTAATCAATGTGAGCACGATGTAAAAATACGTGCACTTTAAAAGCGTGCGCAATTATAACAAAAATAAAATTACAATTCAGAAATTAAAGTTGGATTATAATCAATGTATGGACTAAGCTAAAACAGACTAGCTTTAAAAACTAATCAGAAATATAACAAAGGAGAAGAAAAGATAGAACTGGAACTTTCAGTTAGATGACCAGCATAACTTTGAAGTATGCATCATTTTTTTTTTTTTATATACGTCTATGTGTGTCCACATTGAACTACTTTTTAACATATAATTCTGCATCATACCTGACTGGCGTAAGCTTAGAAATAAAAGGTCTGCAAGAACCATAGCATTTTTCAGTCCTTTTGGCCTATCCCCATGGGGCAATAGTATGATATTACGCATGTATGCTCTACAGGAGAGTTTTAAGTCTCCCCACATTTCACCAAAGATATTATCAAGGGACTTTTAATTTTGCAATTTGTTGCACTGACACCCCTGCGGCCTGGGACAGACAGACGGACAGATGGATGCTGTGACGTATGTAGATTTTATTTCAAGATAACGGGGTATAGAGTTGTCTATTGTGCAGGGGTGTGAAAATGAGGTGTCGGGGATTCACAACGTTTGGCTGATCACTGATCACCACAACGAATTGAATTGTAGAGATAGGCAATAGTTTTAAAGGTCATAGCTACGAGTGATTTTTAAATATTTAAAGTTTACGTATGTATAGTGTCTCTTTGAGAAATGGTCCCTAATTGTTACTTTAATTAATTGGTTACATTGAAAATACGAATACTGACTGTGGGTTTAATCTTTCTGGAGAATAGAATTCATTAACCATAACAATATAATAAGCTATCATAAGTCCTATATCTTTAGGAATTCACTAGCTGCTACACTGCCAATTTATTGGCGAATATAATTTACAACTAAAATTACTTCCCTTTTCGCAGCAATTCCCGTTCCTTTTAGCAGGATCGTATTAACCAAAATCGAGCCAAAACCCATTAAGTACACACATAGGTAAACAAGCTTATGTAAATAAGGCCCGGAGCCAATGCACGTTGCACAAAACACAAAGTAATCCTCGCTGAATTTATCTTTTTATCTACAATTAGGATTTTGTCACCTCCCCTAGAGCCGAGGGACCATCAAAGGCCGTTCTCATTATGCGAGGTTATTGAGTTATCAAACGCCACGGAGGGAGATTAGTTCATACTTCCATACACAAATCCTATCACACAAGCTGACGCCTCCGAGCAAGCCTCATGATGGTCTACCGCAAAACATTTGTACTACAGACACTTTCAAACTTTGTTGCACAACGTAAATTCAACTTAAAAGTTCAGTAAGTAAAGTTCTTTATCACATTTTCTGGAAAGTTCTGTGACAATTTTCGGACTTAGCAAATCTCAGCTTTATGTTCTTTGACTAAAGTTGTTTTTACCATATGCAGGATCTTGCCCAAGTATGTAGTTTCCCCACACATTGACAGTTAACAAGGAAGTTGCCAGCCTGTTATTTGTCAATGCAAAGGGATAATTTGGTCCCTTAGTTTAAAGCGACCGATAATGAGATGCGTATTCGATTATTTTTCCCGTTTCTCTTTGTTAGTCGATAGTTTATTGGGTTTTTAAATTGCTGTCTGGTGGATAACATTGTGGTTGGTTACCGTTTTGATGCATACCTGAGATGGAGGTAGAGACTAGACTAAGCTTAAAATTATGTAATAGTAGTCTGTTCTTAGCCTCATAGTAACAGAAAAGTTTCATCTTAACTACTTGCTATGATCATGGTGATTTTAGAATTACTTAAATATAATTACTTCCATTTTTTACGAATCCACTTTTGTACGCTGCCAAGAACCATCATAATTTTCAAGATCTTCTATTTCTATTATACATGAACACCTAAACAAACTTCTATTAATTACCCTTTAAAATCAATTAACAATCACAAAAGTACAAACGTAAATCATAAACCGTCAGAAACGCAATTAACACTAGCGCTGCGACCCTCCCTTTAGGAGACCTCCATTGGACGCGGGGGCCTCACAGACCCGTGCAAATTTCAAATTGAGATCCGTTCATATCCTACGCCATACCTAATACCTACGCCACAGTACCTACACAGAGGGCGAATGATTCGTTAGGAGTCAGTGAAGCGTTCATTCGTGAACAGGGTCGGGGTGTGTGTACCTGTTATGTGCTGTGATAGTAAATATTTGCATACATATCAATGTGGAGTGTTTAGGGTTTGACGTCAGAAAGATGAATTGTATTGACGTTCTGTTTTTGATGAGTTGGCTCATTGAGGTATTTTGCATGATCGCGTTTTATTTGATTAAGTTCTTTGATGAACTTGACGGTTCTCTTAGGTGTTTGAACTGTAAATAGACGCCAACCTTTAAAAGGTGTCTAGGCATGCGTGAAGCATGGAGGATACTTTTGTAGTGTTACGTACAAGTGTTGTGAAACTATGGGGTAGGAAAATATAATATTTGGTTGGATTTCGCGTGATAAGTAACACCCACCCCACTGAAATCCGATCCGCGAATTCTCTTGGTAATTAACTACCAATTTCATTTCTTGATGCATTTTTAAAAGCGTCCGACGGCTTTTTAATGGTTATTTTATGGTGACGGATCGCTTATTAAGTTTTTATGGCGGCCGAGCAGTGACAGATGGGATGTAGTTTGACACCAGATTTGAGGGTTACTTGGCAGTCGGCACAGTAGCGCCGAATGGAAGCTACCACTGCGAAATTGAGAATTAATGTTGTGATTTCAAATGTTGGATTGAAATGATTTACAAATTATGTTGTTTTGTTTGTGCGATGAAGCCGGAATATCTTAGGTAAGGAACCACATTCTTTTGAATTTAACTGAGTAGGCAGATATTTAATATACAAGATGTCATGTCAGATAGTTTTGGTGTTACATCAACGTCGCAAATGATACATTTAAATATGCCGTCATCTTGACAACTGATATTAATAGAATCATAAAATCAAATATTATTGCATAGTTGTCCATATTAATACACATATTTATACTCGTGACTGTACGCATGTCTTATAAGAATATTGTGTATGCTTTTTAGAAAAACATATTTATTTCTATTAGAAATCACATTAAACTTGTTGTTTATAAAGTATCATATTAAAATCCCACGTGGTAGTTCACTTCGCATCCTTATTGGCTATTAAGGAAACAATCAGCATCCGATACGTCTCCATCACAATAATAAACGACAATATTAATCCAGCCGTTCACATATAACATTATCCTCTCCCCAAGGACACTGAGAAAATTAAAACAGATGATCTAGCGGAACAGTCGACGCTGCGCCATAATTAAAAAGATAAGGAATATTTTCCTTTCGGAGCATTATGGAGGAAAAACCCCTTCTGTGCGGCGTCCGGGCGAGCCGGTTAGGGACCGGTTAACCGGTTAGAGCCCCCCGGAGACCACACACCGAATCGGTTGCGCACAGCGCTGATTAAGTAAACTAAGATAACATAGCCAATATAGTGAAACGTCAAAAGTCAACAAGGGCGCTGGATGTAGTAAGTAAGCTAAGTTGATTTGCTCGTATTCTCAAGGGTTGTCGGAGTATTGTTATCTTAGACGGTTACTGTTTGAGATGATTGGATTGGCTCTCGAGATGAGAGCTTCATTGTTTGTCTTGGACGGGTTATCTGTTCGTTTTAACATTGGCTTTTAGATGTTCCGTCTCTTTTAGCTATTGACTGTCTTGATAGCTAAGTTACCTAAACAGGCTCTATCTATTGAGCGTATTGGCTCATGAATTTCAAAAGCAGTACGAAATGGCTGGAAGTGAAACATGATAACTTTTGAGAAGTGATTCTTAACAGTTATTCTTTGGGTGATTTTATTGCAACCCTGCAATAAGCCTTATCAACACTGATGGAATTTAATTACAATATCTGTGGTATACGGTAAGTTGACCAACAATAAAAGTTGCTCCGCCTAAACACACGTTTAGATGCAAATAAGCAATTTCCATTGATATTGTATACCACATGCATGAAATTTGTATCGTAGAATGGGGCTAAAACTTCATACATATTCTTACAAATAGATTTAAACCTAAAAAACACATTAAAACTACCCTCTCTACACTCTTAACAACTGCACTCCTTAATCCAAAAATTAGTAGCAAAACACGTCTTCTGAATATCGATGTGTAGGGTAGGTGCACCACGTGGCGGCAGACGCAGCAGTACCTGGCTCACTTAGTATGCAGCTCGGGTGTCGCCGCGTATTGATTGCCTACCCGGCCGGCTCCACTCGTAGGGCGGCCTTTTTCAAAACAATACGAACAAGTAATGATTTTTCCCGTACTCAGTTTTGTTTTTGATGCTCAAGACGTGCTGTAGACCGTTTAGATAAGTGGGCTTTTTGGAGAATCATTTTTGGACGATTGGAATCGGATTTGATTATTTGGTTCAATTGGGTTTTTGTAAAAGCGAGAGTAAAGAAATACTTAGATGTTTTGTCAATATACAGGGAAGGATGCAATCGAACATGCAAATGATTTGATCAGAAAGTTTGATCACCCATTTTATTGAAAATGGACACTCATATCTCTTGTAAATTCTCGAATGAGTTTAGCTGCTGTTACCCACAAGATATGTAGAACTAAACTGAAATGAGCATAGTCTAACTTTCAAAAGCGAAAAAAGGATCTCCTGAGAAACGATTGACTATTCAGTAAAGAAACTAATTAAGAATTAACTAAACTTGGCAATCTCATATAAAGCTTGTGATGTTTCAGGGATCATTAATTTTATTGATCACTATCTCAATATGCTCATACAAATTCACTTACAATTTCAAACTATCAGCTCGTAAGCTTGTAAGACTCATGTGCATAATTTTAAAATAAACTGACAGCATTTTGCGAGTCCTTTAAATACAAGCTCAAGTATGTAGCGGGAATAGAATAAGTTATTCAAAGTTGCGCCATCTAAAGCGTCGTTGTAAATTTTCTCAAAGACATTCCTTGATCTGATATTGTGAAGTGAAGGGGTCGCTTTGACCCGAGGCGGAATTTCAAGGGTTATATGACACTGCATAGTGTAGTGCTAATGTACTACGTGACTGGGGACTCTGCCAAAGTACCAAAGTACCAACTATTTTGAGATTATATATCCTGATATAAATTGGCCGGAATTGCTGATCCAATTGAATTTTGAAATGTTATTAGGTTGAGAACGAATTGCTGGTGAAGGAAATATTTTTAATTCATTTTACAGAATATAGTCTATAATTTCAATTAAAGAAAGCTATTCAAGATTTTCAACTATCCCAAACATCGAACAGCCATAACAAAAATGTTATCACAACCATAGTCAGCATACAGCTGTTACTGTAGTCATCACGTGCTTGTCTGAGACTACAAAACAAAACTCAGTAACAAAATCAGGCAATCCAAATAACAACTTAAAATGTAAAATTCATTGATCCATGCTGATGTGGAGTTGTCCAGACGGTATTATTCACACATGACAGTCGTATAAAGCCGTGAATTGACAATAACGTAATAATATTGTGTGACGATTATCTTGGGGCAGTAAACGTGTCGTAAAATGGCACAAGATCTGCGCCCACGCCGGGCTTGGGCAAGCCATGGCTGTAATGTATGTATTGGTAAAGTTTCTCATGTTTGTTGTTACTAGGGCACATACATACTTTTTATTTATTGAGATATGCTGTTCACGAAACGCTCGTAAACTTGAAAATGGTCCATAGAACGACAGTGAAAATTACAAAATTTGCACAAGAGAACTTAGGAAAAATACCAACTTACCTTGTCAAGTGTTCGATAGTTTGAGAGTTCAAAACGAATTCACGTTCAAACAAATTTTCAAATCTGCTCCCAGAAATTGGCTTTCAGAAGATTGGAATGATAACCACTTAATTCCTCGATACTTTTTTTTCGGGAAACCTTATACACAGAACTCAATGTCCGTATCTTGTTTTAGGTCACACTGTGCTACAAACAAAAAATAAATCGATAGCACATTACCACAATAGGGTGAAAGCCCAGATTAGCGGACCTTATCCCCAATTTTATCTAAATACTGGCTATAATCCCGACGCGTACAATGGTGACAAAAATAATAAATATGGCCCTGGTACCGCCCACCGGCGTACCCGGCGTAATAGTACCGGTTGTGTTTCAATATTTTCGTATTGGGGCCATTAATGAATAGGGGCCGAAAAAGCGGAATAAACTAACCCGCTATTGATATGACTAGGGTTATTGTTACGACGTCGTCCTTGTGAACTGTTTTATGATTTCTGCCATTGCCTTTGTGATGAATTGGCTATATTTTGGGGCTTATTCATGGTTCACAGTTCCTGTCATTGTGGTGTTTCAGTCACCATTCTAGGCATGATAGTAGTTTTCGAAGGAAGCCTTAAATGTATCTAGCTTAGAACTTGTGACGAAATATATTTATTTGCAAAGGTGGGTATCGTTTGGAAGCTAAGATACCATCGGCATCGTGAGAACTTATGACAAGGTGGTGGAACCAGTGAGTTGGTCTACGGTAGGCGTAAGGAATTATGCGAAAATTTAATTTTACTGAGTGACTGGTGTGAACAGAAGTTATTCAACAATTCTGAATCATTACAAGTTTGTTCTCACAATATTCACGGGTGTACATAAGACGGGATATTCTTTTTTTTTTTTTTTTTTGGATGGGAAATCGTCAAATGACTTCTCCCGCTCTGGGCGGAGCGGGAGGGCGTGTCAGACTTTTACTGACTAAAACCCACCCGTGTTCCTTCAGTTGCCCATGTGCCAGGGTCACGGTATCTCTTTCGAACAATCACGCGACCCCGGCAGAGACGGGATATTCTGAGACAGCTTTCGTCATTGCCAATGTTTTTTTTTTTATTATTATTTTTAGTTTCGTGAACCACAGGCTAATAATAAGGACCGAAGCCACAGCGGACATTTAATAAAACATTCTAACAAAACGTATCGTTAGAATCAAAACGAAAACAAAAAGCGAGTGTCACACCTCCCCAGTCCCCTCGCGCCTAATCTCCTAACAAAGCGTTGTTGGAACATTTTGGCGCGAAAATAATGAAGTGCACGTGTCGGAGCAGACCCTCGGCTGCCGAAGACCAGCGCACAATGGACGCGTGTCGATCGCTATCAATGGACCAGCTCCTATGGGTGACGGTCCAAACAAAACGCGCTTCGTAAAACATTAGCGGGTGAGTTATGGTGGCTGCAGCACCATTACGTTCTCATCGGCATTATGGGACTGTGTTGTTAATTGTTGTAGGCGTGCTTGGGAATTTGTGCAATAAGCTTGGCTTATTAATTTATTGGTGATTTTTAGGGTTCCGTTGCCAAATGGCAAAAAACGGAACCCTTATAGATTCGTCATGTCTGTCTGTCTGTCTGTCTGTCCGAGTATGTCACAGCCATTTTTTTCCGAAACTATAAGAGCTATGCTGTTAAAACTCGGTAAGTAAATGTATTCTGTGAACCGCATTAAGATTTTTACACAAAAATAGAAAAAAAAAACAATAATATTTGGGGTTCCCCATACATAGAACTGAAACTCAAAAAAAAATTTTTCATCGAACCCATACGTGTGGGGTATGTATGGATAGGTCTTCAAAAATGATATCGAGGTTTCTAATATCATTTTTTTCTAAACTGAATAGTTTGCGCGAGAGACACTTCCAAAGTGGTAAAATGTGTCCCCCCCCCCCCCCGTAACTTCTAAAATAAGGGAATGATAAAACTAAAAAAAAATATATGATGTACTTTACCATGTAAACTTCCACCGAAAATTGGTTTGAACGAGGTCTAGTAAGTAGTTTTTTTTTTTATACGTCATAAATCGTAAACCACAATTTACCTTTCATTCAGTCAACCCAAATATATTTTTTTTTTAAAACTTTTAATTTCATAAACATAAACCTTATGCATAACACGTAAATACCTGCAGGTTTGTACGGAACCCTCGGTACGTGAGTCCGACTCGCACTTGGCCAGTTTTTTGTTTTGCGTACTCTCATAGTCCTAAGAGCGCTTCTGACACTCCATAGAGGTTGGATTTTATCGGTAAGATAGGTTTGTAAAATAGTAAAATCCCATGCTAAGTGTGACTATGCAAGTGAATTTAATTCAAACAATTTAAAGACAAGCACTATTTGTCAGTTTCTGAACAAAAATGTGATATTTTGGGGTTAGAAATGATTTAGCTTTCTTTCCTGTTGAAATTGGTCCCTTTCGTAACAAAATATTCCAATAAAGGGAAATAAAACTTCAAAGTTTCTTTGATCTACGCTAAGGCATTGTTTAAAATCATAGTTTAGACTGTCAATTTCAAATAAAAATTCTAAACCATTGATTTAAAGAATACCTTAGCAGACAAATGCAACTCCAGAACAAGTTGAAACAAAAAGGTAACAGACCGGAGAGCGGAGCGGAGTGGACGGGAGAGCTCATACGCATAAATAACATCCTTGAATTATCCATATCACTGCAAAATATACGAGACGCCAGTAATTACAATTGCAAAGGTTGACGCGATGACAATGAATGCCATTTAAGAACATAAAAACTATCGCTTATCGCTTTACAATAAGGTGTAAAATTAAACGGAGACATAAAACAGTCAGCACAAATCACAACTGACAATATAATACGTCCTACGCTTCTATAAAACAATGAGGGACGATCAAAAGTAAAAACGAAAGCAAAAAAGTGAGACAGTGCACCCAAACATAAACGATCATGACTTGCATTCGAATCGCGAGCAATAAAATAATAATTATACACATGTGACTTATTAGCTGTACGTATTACAAATCATGTGAAAATAAAACATAGAGTTCATGAACTCTGTACCACTGGAAAATTAACCTTCACATGTATAGCTCTAAGTGCAGAATCGGGTGATGAAATCTGAATTTACGATGTTTTACGATCACGCACGAGAAAGTACGGACAAAACAACAAAAGCTTTAACAATAGAAGTACGTCGTATCATTTGTTAAACGTCCCTTTTGATGACGAACACTATTATTTTATGAATGATGCTGGGGTGGATGTGGGGAAGTTAATACTGTGTTTTGTTTGATGAATATTACTTTCAGATTATAGCTAAAACTGTAACTGCTCTGATAACTGGGCTGTTTCAGCACCGTAATGGACAGGCTTAATAAATGGTGTGTATTCTAGCTAGTACTGTTTACTCTGCTAAGGGCAATTTATGGAAGAATCTGTAACAGTCTAAAATCGGGAATTTTGTGAAAACCTTTTAGATGTTCTATCTACTATCTAAGTAGCAGCTAATCATGACATTGTTGTACAACTTATATTGATTTGAATTTAAAAACTTAAGTAAAAACAATGTTTTCAGCACAATTACGAAAAGTGTAAATGTTAATCAGCATTTTCGTTAGCAATTTGTACCGGAGCTTTATGAAGAAAAGCGATTGAAATCGAATAGGTTACCTAAATAGTGAAATGTAATTCAGAACAAGTAACAGTATGAAAAAAATCATAAAACAATTGGTTGAATTGCTGATATAATTTATTAAAGTAGGGCAACATCGTCACACGCCGACCCCATTCATAAAGATTTTTTATTCTAAGTAGCAACACATACGGCCTATACGATATTTTTTGAATTTGCAAAAGTATACTTTATCCGCAGTTTATAAGAATGATTTTCTATTGGTAATGAAGTTCGAATTATGTTAGGGTGTCGAAAAGCAATGTCATTTGACTAAGGATACCTTAATGCTGAGTATTTAGTCAGAAGCGGAATGGTTTTATTGTGCAAGAGTAATGTATCGAAAAGTTTTAATTTTGGTTTATGGTTCGAGAGGAATGCACCCTCCTTAGCGTGGCAACCCTTTGTGTTGGCGTTGGCTGGTTGCATTTTTAGAAGAAGCGTGGGTTAATTTGTCACTTTTAATAAAATGTTTAGAATGACCGAGTCTCAATATAAATTGATACTTAGCTCTATAAAGTGAAGGCTACTTTTCGTGATTTGAGCCAAATGGTTTTTGTAAGCTTCATCTGTTTTGTGGCTCAAGTGTATGTGAGTGTGATTTTGATATTTAACTGACATAAAAATAGACGTGGTTTTCAGTTCGTCTGAATGTGTTTTTTTTTTGTATGTGTGTTCCGCGACATTTCCGTCAATTGTGGATGCATTACGAAAATTCTTATTTTAGTAAATAGGGTATGCCTCATGGGTGATCCCATGTACCTAAATTTTCTTTACTTTGCTTGGATATTTTAAGCGTCAGCCTCGACAATACGTTTTTAATCCACTTTGTATATCTAGATGACGTTCTACTGCGTCCTGTCACTGTTGCTTAAACAGCAAGTAGTACACTTCCGAAAAAAAAGGTAATTGAGGTACTTATGCACTCTTGTTTCCAGACGCATTGGTTTGAAAGAACGTCGTCATTTGGTTTGTTTCTCTTCAGGTGTAAATGAACGTTCTTTGCTAATTATCAAACAAGCCATTTAGCTGGTTAATTCCTCACCCGTCATCCCTACAAATCAACCAGCATCTCCTCAACAAGATTAGCAGCGCCGCACCTAGAAAGCAATAAAGTCGACACCCTAGCCTACGAGATTAACAGTTCTAATACCATAAAGAACGGCACCATTGCCGAGCGGCGCCGCGGGGCGTCTTTGTGCGTTTGTACCATTTTATTGGCGTCACAGGATCCCCGAGGTCTTCCATTGTTGCGAGTGGCGCGGCCGATGATTGCCCTCTCCACCCTAGCCGGTGCACAGTGGTGTGCACAGAAATGATATGCCATATTTGTTAATTCTCGCACTGGGGCACGTCATTTGTCGTAATAACTGTTTGACGCCTTCGTTAAGTATGTGTTTTGTACTGCTATGAGTTTGTGTGAGGAAAATGGTTGGTACTTAAGGGAAACCGCTTTTTTCAGTAGGCACCTACTTACAGATACAGGTATTTATCTTAATTTAAGCACAGGTGAAAATAAAACATTTTAATTGATGATTGTAGTTACACTAGATTAAAAGAAGTCATTTGGGTTGATAATGCATGGTGCATTCATAATCAGCCTATAATGTTCCCACTGCTGGGACACAGGCCTCCTTTCTTTGACAGGTAGTGGACTAGAAGCTACCACGCGGGCTCAGTGCGGGTTGGTAGATATCGCCTGTCTTCGAATTTTTGGTTCTAAGACATGCCGTTTTCCACACGATATTTTTCTTCATGGTTTTGAGAGCAGTTGTGGTGAAATTATTTACGAAAAGCGTTTGTCTGGTTCAAACTCACGACCAACTCGTAAGAGGGAGCCTAAAAAAGCAAAAATGACCACATGGAGGTATGGCAGCGTGAAGAGCTTCACGGGCGCTTATTCCGGGACCTAATTATGTTGTTAGATCTCTTAGCGTCTGTATCCTGGTTGCTATTCGGTGATCTCTTTGGGGAAAACGAACGTTTTGTCTTTGCGATTATGGACGAAGTTATGATGAAGAACAATTATCTGAAATATGTTATGAAGGATGGCACGGCTGACATCTTTTAGGTATGCCTGGCTGTTGTCGTCTATCTAACGGAGATACAACCTGTTAGCCAGGATTATCTACCAGCAAATTGCTCTGAAATACAGTCTTGTGACAACAGAAGTACCGTACCGTATGTGGACCCAGTTCTCGAAAATGGTAATATCACGTTGTATTAGGATCGACCTATCATCACTACTGGACAAGACTATTGTTACCAATAAGCCGAACATAGTGGTGATAGATCGAATGGAGCGTCGGCAGCGTCGCACAATGATATCGATATAGCGATCCCACATTACGAGAACCCCGTGTAAGTTGAAAAAGATAATCAGATGAAATATCTTGACCTGACTAGCTAGGTTGTCGACATGTTGGATGCGGATACAGCAGTCATTGTGCCGATAGTCGTGATGTTCAATGACATAACAGCAAGAGCCTCGATCAACACCTCAGGCGACTCTCATTAGGAAGTTGGATCATCGGCTCCAGAAAGCGGTAGTTTTCGAGACAGTGCGTATTAGTAGGAGGTTTCTCTCTCAGGAGCCCTCCCCACCGGTAGCTTGAACCCTGTTTTAACACGCTTTTATTAGCTTCATACGTATGTTAGTATGTGCCTATGTAACGGAAACTTTGAACATGATTTTGACCCCCTTTAAAACGTCGGATTAACTCGAAAATTGGCATACTTATCAAGGACCGATGACAACACAATCATTTTATTTTGTCCTATTATCCTTGCTTACCAGGATTTGGATTGGGTTACCAGGATTGCAAAAAACTGTCTTCGAAAACTACGCTGAAATACGTCACAAAATTCGAAAAATTCTAAAAATAGAAAATAATTATAGTTTAAAAAAAACAAAAAAGCCAGGCTTCCTTAGAAAACGTGAGGTCGAAAAAAGCGTGAGGTTCTTTTTGAGGTATTTTTGAATTGATATCAAGTACCCGCGCTTTTTTTCATTACTTTCAAATTTTTAGTTTAGTTTTCTATGAATGCGTGTTTTTTAGTTTTTTTCTAAACTATTATTTACTAGCTTTTGCCAGCGGCTTCGCCCGCATGGAGGTTGGAAAATATTCCGCGGGAACGTACTACCGGGATAAAAAGTACCCTATGTGTTAATCCAGGTTATAAACTATCTGTGTGCCAAATTTTATCCAAATCGGGTCAGTAAGTTTCCGCGGGATATTTTTCGAACTCCACGCGGGCGTAGCCGCTGGCAAAAGCTAGTCCATACATACTACGATTATTAATCCAAAAAAATTTTATTTGTACGCCATAAATGGCAAAACATGCAGATCTATCTGGTATTTTAAGACCTTGCACATATTATTTTATATATACTCATGTTTTTACAATAAATATATTCTGTTCTATTCTATTCCATATTAAATGAAAAAGCAAAAAAAAAATACAGCCTCCTGTTTTTTGAAGTCGGTTAAAAATCAGAATTAAAAATTTAGCAAATCATATTTTAATTAAATTAAAAGTTATATACAGCGTACCCGTATAGAAGAATCTTGAAAAAAAAATAAAAAAATTGAAGCATCCATCATAACAATTTATGCGGCATTCAGGTTCATTTCTCTGGAACTAAATAAAAGTGCCCTACGGCTACTGACACCACTCTGCCAACCCCGTTGAGTTAAGTACACATCACTCTCGATTGAAATATTCTCAAGTGGTTTTAAAACACTTCAATGTTTAATGCTACTTGCAAAATCCCGTTTGTTAATATATTTTAGCCAATTTCACATTTTAGTTTTGTAGGTATAACTAAACTTGACTTTACAAAATTTTCTAGATCGCGCGTTATTTTAAATAAAAAGTAAAAATTTTAAACACACATAAGGTCGGGTTCACTGAAACGTCTTATTTGTATCATGAACATGACATAATTTGTTTGTAGATAAGAGCTATACAGCTATTTCACACGCCCATCTACGAAGCAGAGTGGCGCAGTGGAAGCGTGCTGGGCCCATAACCCAGAGGTCCGTGGATCGAAACCACGCTCTGCTAGAAACCTCTTTTTGCTTTTTCCATTGTTTTTCTCTAACTTTTTGTACATATTTTAGTATAGTTTCCTTGCTTGTGCTGTTGTTTTTACATCTATTACAGTGATGTGAACCGGTATCACAAAGTTTTGTTTAAAAACAAAGGGACAAACACAAACAGCGGTGGATTGCGAGCGCGTTTGTTTTATCATGGGATATTGATAATTTATAGCACGTGCTCTTCCTCCGTTCGTACCGCCAATGTTTTTTTAATTGTCCGCCGGCGGCTCTGCCGTTTTGCTGCCCTTTTATATTTTTAAAACAAGGTAAATAACATAGTTTTTCGGGTGGTTAGTGAACTGTGAGCACAATGTTTCTGTACAGAAATGTGGATAGCCATTGTTGTGTACAGCGCCATCTGTTGGGGTGAATAAAAACATCTGAATTTTCCTTAACCTTGGACTAGAAGTTATTCTTAGCTTTGTTTTAAAGATGGATGAACTAAACTGAACTTGTAATAGGATGATGACAGTGTTTCATGAGGTGTTACTGACTAATATTTCTATCAGCATTAATCTTAGTGTAGTTCTCTACTAAACTATTGTAGCATTGGAAATACTTACAATCTATAAAGAAAGGCGCTCTACAATTTTTCCATGCTTACCTATTATTATATTACAAAGAAAAGTTATATACAAAACCAAAACTAGAATTTTGCAACCGACTTACCTACCTACTACCGCCATGCAGCAGACATACGCACCTACAGCTGCAATATGTAATAAATAACTTGCACATAACGTCAGGGCGCGAGACGAGACGATGAGTGACGTCGCGCACCCTCGCAACTTCATTACACTACCCTCCGTTCGCATTATTATGTAGATTCCAATTTAAAACCACTTGTTATCTAGTTAGCGACGAAAAATACCTAACTGCAGGCCCCAAATTAGCCGGCGGCAGCCTACTACACCGTAAGTAATCAATAGCAATTGACAAACGAAGCATTCGGCTGTCAAATTCTAGTTTTGACAGTAACAAAAGACTTTACAACGTTGTTAGTGCAGTTGCGAAAATTTTGCTATCGAAGTGTTTGTTCCTGATTTTTGGGTTGCCAACGGTAAAGTGAAGGTGGTCGATGTATAGCCGTAGGTGCGTAATAGGGGCTTGTTATGGTAATCGTGCCCCGAGGCTGAGGAGCAGTGAGGGTACTGCAGGATTCAATATTGGAGTGGTCATCGATTGGAGACCTAACGAACGTCGGATTGGGAAATGTTCTTGAGTTCTTGCATTATAGTTTCGAGTGTCACGTTCGAATTTCACAAAAGACAATATGATTGGCTGTTGTATCCCTCAAATTCAAATGGTTAACCATCTCCACCATTTTCTTATCAAATGATGTTAAGGATATATTACTGTCCCTAACTAAATGTTTCAACTTTTCTATGTTCCTTCAACTAGTCTGTTGACTTTCTTCTAGATTCACCATTGCCACTCTCTATCCACGCATATCCGATAAGTTGGCTACTCCATGTAAACTTTATTTCAGCAGTGTTGAAAAGCAGATTAAAATAATTTCATCATTAAGCTTAGGAACCCTCCTAGGTAGATGTACCCCTTCGTGGTAAAGAAAGGGTTGGTTAGACTTAATGATAGGAATGGAAGTAACTATGCAAGAGCTGATCAAGGAAACATCTCGGTCATTCAGTGATATGTACTTATTTCAGACTTCTTATTTGTTTCCAAGTATCTAAAAGACCACCAAAATCGATTGCACTTGCTTGTAGGCTGCAAACGACCAATTCATTACCATGAAAGAACTAAATAAATAGCATAAACATAGAATTAACAAGAATCTTGAGATCTTGATTTTTAGTGCTCTAGGACAATTTGCAATAAGTCATCGGTCCATAACCCTTTATGAATCCGTTTGGTTCGCTCTCACATAACGTAGTTCAATCATGTCTCCACTCAGCGCATTGCTGCTTAATTAACAGACAGTTCGCAATTTATTGCTTTTCATATAGTTGTGACGCTCATTTAAAACCCTTCAGTGAAGGAATGTGCTCGATTATTCTTCATTTTGGGGTTGGATCATCATTCAAACATGGCGGTGAAGCAAAGACATGTTGTTTTATTTTCAGAACGGTTTTTTAGGTCTATAGGTCGAGTTATAAAGTCAAAGAAATTGATTGTTTAGGAAATCCACAACCTGTTATTCTTAGACAGTGGTATACAATAGCAACAACATGGCAAATAGACGGACTTAGTGTGTAATGTTTAAATTCGAAAAACAAACAATTTCGCTGACTGTATTTCAAATACGTTACTGGCCGTATCTCGAGTGAGGTCTGTCTACACTCTGTGAGCCGTTCGAAGTCCGTTACTAAACATTGAACTCGATGTAGACTGCTACTGTGTAGGTGGTTTATCATTTAACCAGTTCTTGTAAGACTGGTCTTAATTCCTGTTCGGCCTCGCAAGATATTAAATGTATCCAATAAAAAAAACTGAGGCTACTGCTATGAACAATTCGCTTCTTATGTCACCCTTGGGACAATTCAAGATGGGATGATCCCTAGCGAGCTGGGTCGGGGCCATACATAGGGCTTCAACTGTGTTTTAATTAATTATTTAAAAAAGATACAAACACTACTTATTTCTTATAGACCGTCATCTAAAGTCGACTGTGAAATAATTGAAAACAATAAAAATAAAAAAATGTTTACTGTTTTCTACCACTAGTAACAATGAAAACAGATTCGTTTTATGGCACGCAACCACAAGTAATAAGTTTAGTTATCAAGTTATTTAAAATATCAAAAGATAAGTGCGATATTAGGATATAATAAAGATATCGGAACGCGAACTGGGACGACGTCGTATCACGTCCTCCATGACGCATACCGAATGCCATTCCCGCAGCGTGATGAGGTCATTCTCTATGAGTTATCGCCTCCCGCTAAACACACATACCTCCGCTTTATTAAAATACCACATCCAATCTAAATATTACCATTTTATGGTGTCTAACCATCATTTCACTTAATAGGAGAAAGTGAGATTAAGAGAGATTAGAACTCATTTAATTTGAATAATTTGTTAAGTATCTTTTCATATTTGACTACGTTTAACTAATAGAATGCTTCAGCAAAACCCGTAATTTCATGCACCTATGCAATCGCGAGACAAAGTCGATTTAGTATCTATCTATACTTCATAAACCTATATAATAATCTACTTACATTACGAAAACCGTAACATGCACGCAATCACTCCGTCCCCTTCCACCGTTATCTTCTATCTCTTTCACATTTTGACAGATCGAAATATCGAGTGACATATCACTAGTTACCGCTTATTGTTTGCCGTCATAACAACCGAGCAGGAGCGAACCAATTGCAGTCCTACATGTACGCGCGCTTTTTGACAGATCAAAATGTCACAGATTATAAAACAAACACGTTTGCGCGCATTTTTGACAGTTCAAGTCACAGATTATCATAACAACAACAGCACGTGTAGATAAGGAGGTTGTACACAGCGATTATGTATTTTTAAACCTTTTATTTGCGTATTACGTTAGAGAAGCAGCGAGTTCGCTGAAAGACGTGGCCGCACTGGCTGAATGTCGGCTTACTCTCGCTCGTTCAACTAAATTTTCAATTCAAACAGGGTCTTTATAAGGGTAGTGACGCTGTACAAAATTTACATATCGACGTAATAAACCAAGCGGGTGTCTGGTTTGAATTCGGAACGTGCTTTAAATGGGACTTTTTGTTGTGTTGAAACATTTTATAATTGCGATGTTGTTTACACAAAAAAAATATGAATGGGCTTTTTACCTGTGCATAAGTACATTACAACAGATCCTAACATTATCATTGTTGCAAATAATTAATTCCACATAAACTATTTGAATGATACACGATAAATAACATCTATTTCTTCACATCAGAGAAAGCAACTGTTCAAACTTGTAATTGAGAAGGTTTTTCTATTTGAATGCACGGCAAAACTCCATTACTTGTAATTATTTAGCATCAATTTTTTAAGTGGCTTGTGAGAGATTGATTAACTGGGCGCGTTGAACGGTCACTCAATATTTATTTAAGCAAGCAAGTAGCCTCATTACACAAACATGTATGCTGGGGATTAGCATTTCGCTGCTTATTACGCGCCTTGCGCCGCGGTCACACGGCGCGCGGGAGCGTGGCGGGCTGCATCTCTTGTGAACTTCACGGAGGCCATTTTCTTGTCTATTGATTGGTGTTTGACTATTGTTGGAGTATAAATAATCATATATATTCGCATTCAATGTCAATTCCTATTGTTCTCAATAACTTTCAATTTTTATTTCCTTCTTCAACAGCGATCTATGCAAGTTATTTCTTCTTGGTCTGCTTACCTTTCTCCTAACCTGTATTGTAATTCCTTTGATTTATTACAATGTTGGTCTGAATAGTGTCAAATTAGATGACCAAACACGGAAAATTCGGTTTTTCTTTTTACTGTTGATGTGCTCTAAATAGAGAACTACGTGTGACGTATGATCGGACCACATTTTAATTTACAGTATTTGTATGAAACCAAGGTTCACTTTTCTGTTTACCACATAACAAAATTCATATTTACTTTCCGCTATCAGGTGGTATAACCTCGGGTCTACCCACTTACAGTTGGCATGCGCGTACGCCGCTCGATCTTAATCACCGTTTCACACGTGTGACTATGAAAAATGATCCGTCGTTTAGTGAAAACTTTGCATATTTTATAATTAATAGAACCGTAACGTTATTTAATTTAATTTGCTACTACTGCACTTGATATCTAGAGTTAACAAAATTATATTTATTTATGAAAGTTATTTAAATTATAATACTTAAGTCAATTGATTCATAATTGATATCGTTCGCATCACATAACGTGTTGGTCTCAATATTAGTCGTTTTTTTTTTTACCATTTTTATATTGAAAATAATAGGTGTTCAAATTCGGCAGGTTCGCGCCCAACTATGTAATTGAAACTGTTATTTATTTCTTAGATTAGGTACCTACACGCTGTTTACTAGTTACCTTTAAATAGTTAGGTTGCTGTTCTATTATAAAATTGTGATATATACTATTTTTTGTTGTTTTATTGGGTGACAACACCGGATGCCATTCAAATAGTTCAATAGGAAAACTTCAAAACCGTCAATATATTTGCTACTCACTTTCGATGACTTAATAAGCTGTTCTAACTGCTCTTTAATATGCCAACAAGACTGCATTACGCATACAAAATCAGCATATCTGATTGTCTAATGAAGTAATGATTAATAATTTACGTATCACCACGCGTCAGCCGCTGTAGCTGGTGATTAGCAGTCATTACTGACAATACCTTATTATTACTTTAATTATTTATTCAATATTCTGACGATCCATCACTTTTTGTATTGAAAGTGATAGCTTGTTTATTTCTTTGTAATGTTTACTAATTGTTTGTTTTGTTCCTCTAGTGCTTTGACTTTGCATGTACAGCGTCCAGTTTCAAGTTCAGTTTTTTTTTCAATTAGATTACCTAATCTAACAGGTAAAGTAGAAACTATAGAGAAATGTGAGTATCCGAAGGCTATTTTTAAGATATCCTACTTATGATGAGCGCACCGGGCACCTCCTAGACAGACGAGTAAGTCTAGCAATTGACGCAAATCAGTTGATCGACCTCCCATTCCACTGCGGGACTTACTAGAGAATGGGAAATATGACCATGTGTCGAACTATAGGTCTGAGCTCAAATGGATGTCCATTCGCCAAAGAAGAAGTTTGCGCGCTTTGACCACGCTATTCTCCCTCCTCAAGTCTCCCACTCCTCCTTCTTATCTCGTGCCTCACTTTCAATATCTATGTTCTTCTCACGTCAAAAATGTGCGTTCTTCTAACAATCTTCTCCCACTCTGTCCTTCTCATACCTCTGACTTTGTTCATTCGTCCTTTAATATTCAGTCCATTCTTCTATGGAATGCGCTCCCTCTCGATATCAGGACGGCCACCACTCGGTATGCGTTTAAGCGGAAATTGCGGAGTTATTTTCAAAACATATAGCGTAGAGTCATCTCAACATCTCTCGGTTTAATCTGTGTATATTTATAAATATATTTGTATGTAAGTATATATTATAGTAAATATGTATGTGTGTATTATAAGTTTATAATCTATTTACATTCCCCATCTTATTTATAATTTGATATAGGATGTATTTTAATAGTTTTTTTTTCAATAACTGTTCCTCACAATGAAAGCACCTGCCATCTAATCTCTTCACCACCCTTGGTTGACTGGTAGAGAATGCCTAAGGCATTAAGTCCGCCTTTGTACCTTTTTTGTGTGCGAGAAGTTTAAATAAATAAATAAATAATAATGGGCAGCAGCGTTATCTATCCATTTTACCACCATACTGCGATCGCCAACCCGCCTGCCAAGCGTGGCGATTATGGCAAACCCCCCGAATTAGGTGAAGCCTATATTCAGCAGTGGACATCTTTCGACTAAAATGAAGATGATGAGTTGATAGACAACCAAACTTAAACACATGTGATGCCTACAGCTTGGGATGAGAAATTTGAAATGAATTTGAAGATATTAACTGTTGGTCAGTTACTTCATATCTTCAGATTCATGTTGAGTAGAATTAGAAAGAAAAGCAGTAGACGCACCAATATCCTCAGTCCAACCTGTAGATCGCATGCATCACATGTATTTCGGTTTTGTTTATACGTATAGTCATTGATAATGATAAAGTATAGCAAATGAAATCAGTATGTACCGATGATACGGAAAACAGTAAATTACGAGCAGTTTGTTTTAGCCGTTGCATGTGTTCGCAGTTTCACTTATTTGCATATTAACCTACATCTTCTTGGGTCGTACAATGGAGTTCCTATGTCGTAGTAAAGTATAGGATATTGTTTACGGTTACCATTAAACTATACTGCAACATTAGTCTCACGAACTATTTCCTTTTATGGTGTAAGATTGTATCTTTTGTGCGTTCAGTTTACATTTTGGAATAGCTATGGTAGCAGTAAGGTCAAGTAATGCTATATCTATAATATAGTTAAATAAAATAACTTTGAATCTACAGGTGAAATGACCCCTAGGTGGTTTTCTGATAAATCTAACACACGAGTTCTCTGGAACAAATCTAGGCAATTAATGACTACATCGTCTTCTAAATTCAAAACATTAAAAATTTAAAATTGAGACACGAATTCCGGGAGACAAGCGGCGATGATCGGAGGCCTGCGTTCGTGGCCACTATCGATTTTTCCGTCCGCCCCCAACTTTGTTGACAAAGGCTGGTTCTTAAGCCAAATGAGATGCACCCCAAAGAATATTATGGGCAGACATCGCTCCACTATCGCTAGATATATTGTTGTGAGCGTAGATATCTCGGCGGGCTCATATCGTCTCTTTATTGATCTTTTAACCGTTCCGTGTACGGCAGTACCGCTGGTTTATTAAAATGTTGTATTTGCTCATTGAACGGGAGCTAATAGTCGCTGCAGCCACTGAAACGGAAAACATTGTTGATGAAACAGTTGCTTATTGTCATGGTGCTTTTATACCATCTGACCGTGAAATCACAAGTTTTGAAAGAAGCAATGGAACTTTTGAAAAGACGTTTAAGGGCCATTGTAAAATTTTGTCAGTATAACACAAATCACTCAGTAAATTTTTGGCAAAATTACTAAAAATCACAATGGAGAGACCATTTTAACGTATGTAAATAAATAGACTTGGTCCCTTCTCGATCTGCTTACGAGCCTGTACGGGACGTGGGTTGCAGAATATGATATATATGTCGTGAAGGAACTGATCAACAAGTTCTTATAGGTTCAATGAGATGTATCTTTGGTAGCAAATAAATGATTTGATTTAATGTAAAGTCATCATCACAAGTACAGCCAGGAAGAAAAGGTAAGTAGGCATGCACTATAAAGTTATTGCTAATACCTCCTACTACCTATACACTATACATCAATTATTTAGAACTACTAGTGTGAACAGGTCAATTACCCTATCAAGTGCACTAACTCGTTCAACTCCCACAACGCAATCTCGCTGTTTATCATTATTTATTTACGTGTTGACGAATACATTGGCACAATCCGCGTCCCGCCCCGCGCATGGCGTATGCAAAACACAGGCCATGCAGATTCTCACACTGCAATAACAAAGGGTACTAATGCTCTTAATGCCGACGCCATTAATATTTCAAAATAAACTAGATAAAAAAGAGGAAAGCCGTTGAGCAATCACTTTGGATGAGAACTTGCTGCGGATTACGGCTGCTGTACAAATGTTGGCGTGTTTTTTACGTACATTGATGGGTAAGTAGCTGCTTGTAAGTGTCTTGTATTCAAATGAAGCAAGGGATGCTGAAGTAAATAAGCGATTTATCAAATGTTTTTTTTGTATGTTTTACGTGTCTTCTTGAGACTTTAATGTAAGATCAGTGAGACTGTCTAAGGAAAGTTGGATAAGTGGATTTAATGTGCACTTGTTATGGCTAAATTATGCATTTGCATCTACGAATACTGAATCTACTCTTAGTTTCTTGTATTTCAAGTAATTAGTTGTCAAAGCAATCGTCATTCGTTATTAATAGAACGGCAAGCAAATCATTCTGATTTGCGATGGCCGTGAATGTGTTTTGTGGTCCACCACGTCTCTTCGTAAGACAACCCTCAATCCTTTCCCTTCTCACCACCTTCATGGAGCACCAACCACAAAAATGGTCACAGCAAAACGAAACCAAAAAATTAATGAAATCGCACACACAAGTCGTTGGCCGGCCGATTAAAATCTATTAGTGTGCGAGGGGAGGCCACATTATTATTCACATCACGCACGAATCATATACGCAAATGTGTAATCTTTTTATCGACGCAGCGGGCAGACGCGGGCGTGAGCGGACAATGACTATCGATACTCGATACTGAGCTACGTGCAGCACTAGTCTGAATTTTGCTTCGCTGTGTTTTTGGGTTAATTTGTAGGTCAATATTTAAGTTTCAGATAAATTCATAATTCCGTTTCATTATATTCCGTCACATTGTCTTATTCTACGTACTCAGTGATTCTAGCTAGAGTAGTGTTTTTGTTTGGTTGTCTATCTGTAACCCCCCTTTTCTCAAGTTCAATATGTTTTTCCTATCAAGGTAGGGTTCACCATGCTAGCTTAGCTTTAGCTACTTTAGTTACAATCTTCAAAGCAGGGCCTATACTGCTACGAATCACAGTTCTACTGAATTTTCAATTCTAGTCTGGTATAAAGAAGATAGCCATCTTCTCTAAGGAAGCAGTCATGCTAGAAGATATCCGTTACCCTCCTTATTCGATGTCAAGAACATTCCTACCTAATTCCGAGTCGATACGCCATCACGTTGTCACCTCGGAGCCGCGATCAAGATTACCGAACTTGGGCGGTGGGCGATACAAATCCTTGGCCTGGATCTGTCTGTGCTTGTACCTGTACCTACTACTTACCTATACCTACGTACCAGTGAGACTCGCACATAACCACTGTTATGATATAGACAGGAATTTAGTTAAAGACGTTTACATTCCGGGAATGTTGGTGCTGCACTCTTTACAGAATACGATTTATATCTTTATCATTCGGTTGACGTATTGCTTATTGTGTGGATACATTTGTTTTCATTATACTGAATGAGTATAGGATAATGAGCATATGTGGATTGACTGTTAATCGTTTTATCCTTGTTTTTCTGGGTGGGAAATCATCAAATGACGTCTCTCGCTCTGGGCGGAGCGGGAGGGAGTGTCAGACTTTAACTGACTGAAACCCACCCGTGTTCCTTCAGTTACATCTGCCAGGGCCACGGAACAAATCCACGAGCCTGGCAGGAATCGTTTTATCCTAACATAAGTATTTCACTTTTGCTTGAATGAACGAATGAATAAACTACCATGCAAACTTTTAATTTTTGTGAATTGGTATTAGTATGATAATTTCCAACAAAATAAGTTTAGTCTAATTATGGTCCGGTAAAACACTCCACAAAAGATGGAAGCGTTTGTTTGGGACGAGTTCAAGAGTCTATATAAACATGCTACTAATGGAAGCTACTCGTAACCCGCCTGTAATGTCTAATCGGAATCGTATCGTTAGCTGTAAACGCCTTGAAACTTGTTCGCGGGTTTCAAACAGAATAACTTAGAACTGAAAACTCGATTAGTTTCAGCGAACGCGTGTTTATGTACTGAGCTACATATCGGTTATACGTATATAGATATATTATGTACTACCTGATGAGGAACCTCTATATTTGGTCTATCAATGAAGCATACATGAAATTATATGAAATTATTCGTTTCTGTAATTTAAATTCTCATTTCGTAGCACTATTGCTACGAACTTTACCACTTTGCTGGCTACGAGGGACCTATTACCTAATACAATAATACCAGCCTATTACTTTCCCACTGCTGCACAACGGTCTCTTTTCATACAAAGAAGGCACGACCATTGATCACAAAATAAGTAAACTACTTTTTTTTTCAAGTACAAAAATATCTATATCAATCAAATGTCTGTTACAATCGTTTCACTGTCATAAATTCTATGTTGTTTCTTTTTAGGGTTCCGTTGCCAAATGGCAAAAAACGGAACCCTTATAGATTCGCCATGTCTGTCTGTCTGTCTGTCTGTCTGTCCGAGTATGTCACAGCCACTTTTCTCCGAAACTATAAGAGCTGTGCTATTGAAACTTGGTAAGTGGATGTATTCAGTGAACCGCATTAAGATTTTCACACAAAAATAGAAAAAAAGCAATAATATTTGGGGTTCCCCATACATAGAATTGAAACTCAAAAATTTTTTTTTCATCAAACCCATACGTGTGGGGTATCTATGGATAGGTCTTCAAAAATGATATTGAGGTTTCTAATATCATTTTTTTTTTAAACAATAATATTTGGGATTCCCCATACATAGAACTGAAACACAAAAAAAAAATTTAATCAAACCCTTACGTGTGGGGTATTTATGGATAGGTCTTTAAAAATGAAATTGAGGTTTCTAATATCATTTTTTTCTAAACTGAATAGTTTGCGCGAGAGACACTTCCAAAGTGGTAAAATGTGTGTCCCCCCCCCGTAACTTCTAAAATAAGGGAATGATAAAACTAAAAAAAATATATGATGTACATTACCATGAAAACTACCAACGAAAATTGGTTTGAACGAGATCTAGTAAGTAGTTTTTTTTTAATACGTCATAAATCGTAAACCACAATTTACCTTTCATTCAGTCAACTCAAATATAAAAATTAAAAAAAAAACATTTAATTTCATAAACGATGATGACGAATGATGATGATGATGACCTGCAGGTTTGTACGGAACCCTCGGTGCGCGAGTCCGACTCGCACTTGGTCGGTTTTTTTCAAAAAGAAAATCTTCAACGTTAAGAAGTGTTGAAGTATAGGCGTTATGTGGGCGGTATGTTGTTAGTTATAACGTCAGTCAAAAGTGGTGTTTCTAATCTTGATTTAAATTTTAAATGAATAAGTTTTAGATTTTGTTAGGTGTACAAGTTCGGAAACGTACTGAGTTCTACTTGGTAATACATCAAACTTATACATACATCGTTGTAGCTATTGGCGTATAACAGTGAATACTGAATATTATGTGCAACATTCCTCACGGTACCGATCGATGCACATAAGATGAATTGACAGCTTCCATGTAGAAGCTTCACGTAGTGGGTAGGTACGTTGGAAATGTACAAAATATTTCCACTTTTTCCAGCGATAGCTACTTTGAAATATACAAAGTTTTATTCTGATGTACATGTCAGAGAACGTACTGTTTCAGTGACTCAGTTCATGAAAAAATGTAACTTAACCACATTGCATAACATGAACTAGGTCGCCTGACCAAACTTTACTTGAACCAGAAAAAAAAATCCATCCTCATTTGTTACAACCATCCATTGTAAGGTTGACAACTCTTTTACAAACTGAAAGCCTTACATCAAAAGGCACATTATCTTGATATACAAACGGAAGGCCATATGGGGGGTGGTCAGTCGCCGGGCGGGCCGGACCGGCCGTCCGAGTGCGTCCGCCGGAACCGGCCGGCTGCCGGCATGCCGGCCCCTTCCTTCCCTTGTTAGCCGTCTTTAATTTATGTACTGCGTTAGGAAGCCAGTCGATTGTCCTGCTTTCATTCCTGAATTAACGTTTTTGGAGGTTTGTGTGTGGACGAAAATTGCGTGGGAAATTCTGTTTACTAGACAATAACGAATTGAAATTGGTCTGTGACGCAGTTGGTTGTGGGTTCCCAACTCAAGCAAGCGCTTCACTTTGTGTAAATAATTTCATCACCACTGCTCTCGAAACGGCATAAAGGTAGACATCCCTGCCAGGGTCGCGAGATCTGTTCGAAAGGGTTACCGTGGCCCTGGCATATGGGCAATTGAAGGAACACGGGTGGGTTTTAGTCAGTAAAAGTCTGACACGCCCTCCCGCTTCGCCCAGAGCGGGAGACGTCTCTTGATGATTTCCGAAAAAAAAAAAAAAAAAATTGTACTCCTCGTGAGGAAACATGTTTTAGAACCAAAAATTCGAAGACATTTGAAATCTTCCTTAGTCCCATTGGGAACATTATAGAATGATTATATTAAATAGATAAACTTTTATTATATTATTATTATGATTAAAGATTTGGAAATTGTTGTATACATGCAAATTACCTAACCGACTCACACATTCATTAAATTGACACGATTCTTCAATCAATTTAGTGATTTTTAAACAAAAATGTATTTGGAAATTTTGAAACTGTTCCGTGTGTTCCGGTTCGAAGTGAGAATTTACCTATAAATACTTACACAGCTTACACGTGGTTGTGCCTACACGTGTAACAGAACTTTTCACCTCCACAGAGTTATAGTATTACAGTGTAAGTATTGGTATCTACCTGGTCATTTGCAAAACAATGTACATATAGTAAATAATGTAATTTATACTTAGGGGCGTCGTAAGAGATCAGTGATGACTAAGGGACTTACTATAGAATGGGCAGCAGCGTTCTTTATGCATTTTACCACCATACTGCGATCGGCAACCCGCCTGCCAAGCGTGGCGATTATGGCAAACCCCCTCAAATTGGCGTAGGCCTATATCCAGCTCTGGACGTCTTGCGGATGAAATTAGGACTGTAAAAAATGCTCGGATAGCCACGATAGTGATACCTTATAGTTAATAATAAATAAATAAATATCTTAGGACAACCAACACACCGTTATCTGATCCCAAACTAGGCAGAGCCTGTACTATGGTAACCAGACAACTGATAAATATACATTTATATTTCTAATAACATACATATTATAGATAAACTACACCCAGACACAGAACAAATAATTGCGTTCATCACACAAACATTTGTCCTGGGTGGGAATCGAACCCACAACCTCAGTCTTAGCAGTCAGGGTCACTAACCACTAGACTAACAGGCCAATTATAAGTAAACGCTTTCTTTTGTTTTTAATTTCGTTCTTTTTACTAAACTGACCCCAGCTAGGTATACAACGCTTCCGACAGCATTTTCCCTCATCGATATCACTGTCCCTTGTGCTGTCTGGAAAATCAGGGAGATTTTTTCTTTTTGTTTGTTTGAAGTTATAAGTAGGTACCTTAATGATTGTCCATTCCCTGTCCTTCAAATATCGAGTTTAAAACTTATACCAATGATAATTGTTTAAATCGTATTTTAGCCAAAACACTCGTATTTAGTTTTTTCATTGCAACTGACCTTAATATAAAATTAGTTATTATATTTAATAAGGTTTTTTGTAGTTCCGTATTCTCGTTGCGCGCCATGAATTTTTATGTGCGCCGAAACATTTTTATTTATTCGCCTAATTATATGAATCTCGGAGTTATCGGATGTCAAGATAAGGTTCTTGAGATTGCTAAAAACACTTCACATTGTGTAAGGTGTACCTAAACTCATTAAAACATTACTAAGCCGACACGCTCCGGTGCACCGGCACTCCTCAAAGGGTTTTGTTCAGACGTACCTACTTGGAAAATAATGTTCGGGTATCACAACATTCATAACAATATTTTCCTATAAACAATTATTATTATTAGCCGTTGATGTCCTACTGCTGGACTAAAGTCTCCCTACTCTCTTTCCACGTCCCTCTGTCCAGAGCTGCCAAGGACCAATATTTATTGACAGCTGATCCCGCCTTCTCCGTGTGGGCCTGCCGCCTGCCGCGATGTCTCTTGTTATGTAGCGGGACCCATCGGGTCGTCAGTTTGACCATTGATTGTTTGACATACGGCAGACGTGTCGAGCCTAATTCCATTTAAGTGAATGTGTTAAATTATTCACTTGATGTAAGTAAAAAAAAGTTTACGATGAACTAAGTTGTGACAATACCTTGGTAGTCAACTTAACCTCATAAATATTATGGAAATTGCAAAGTGTAATGTTAAATTGCTTTAACTGTTATTTTAATGAAAAAAAAAAAAACATGATTAAATTTTAAAACATGTGACCGTTAATTTTTACACGTAGAGATTATAAGTACGTAAGATTTCTAAAATAGAATTTAATAGCCATTAACTGAGGCTATTAACAAGCAATTTTACAGTTTTATGCTTTTAGATAACTTCTTAACTTGCTAGTTTCTGATTTAAAATGCTTGTTAGAGTTATTCATTTATTAATTAATACTACTAAAAGGCACACCGCCCCTAACAACAACTGAATTAACTATATTATTATTTTTTTACTATGTATTAGGCACTTTGGATGTTATAATTTTTTGGCATTTTTTTACACTGACTTTTTTTCATAACTTTATTGCATAAAATTTAAAATGGATGAATTCCCTAAAAAGTATTTCTGGAGTTTTCGATTCGCCCACAAATAAATTAAATTCGTACGATAGCCTTTAGAAAGTTCTGCTAATGTTATAGATGTGCTTGTAATATTAAAATTTGTGTAACTCATTCACTCAAAAATGACTGAACGGATTTGGATGAAATTTGGCACACGATATTTGGTTTGTAACCTGGAGTAACACATAGGGTACTTTGATCCCGGTAGTACGTTCTCGCGGGATAATCTTCGAACTCCACGCGGGCGAAGCAGCTGGCATAAACAATATAATATATACAAGAGTGTATATTATAGTGTTTGCATATAATTTAAAAGTGTCGATTCTCTAGATTTAAGCAAAAATTCGTCGTAATTTTTCTTTGTGGGTATCTTCAGAGACTCCATCTTTGTATCAAAGTTCATGTACACAGCATCACATGGCAGCCTCGCCCCTCGAAGGGGGCGTATGTCGCCGGTCAAGTGCTCCACAATATAGATTGATAACACGCCCCGGACTTACAAGCTTCGTCTTATCTCCTCCTCTGACGTCACTAGTCACTGCTCTCTCTTTATTTGCCGTTTGATGGTCGTTTGTCTAGCTTTTTTTGAAGGGGTGAAGAGTGGGTGATGTTCTTGAACTTACTTTATGAGTAAGCAATTGGTAAAGTATTATGTAGGAACTTACTTGATGTAGAGAGTGCACCTGCGAACAAAATACATTTCATTTACTTTATTTTTATTCAGTTTTTGCACTAGTTTTGTTTCAATTTCTGTCAGACCCTTGGAAAACTTATAGGAAAAAATACCCTAACATACTAAAACCTGTTCCTAATATACTTAAAACTCAAAGCATTTGTTCCAATTAAAGCATTAACGGGCACTTTGGAATTACCAAATAGTCAGTCAGTTAGAAATTTGAAACTAGCTGTCCATTCTAAACCGTAGACCGCGGCGAAGAACGGGCAGGAAACCTCAAATACACTCTTTCAAATAAATCTATCATAAAATCCTACAATTATGTAAAAAAAAAAATACATAAAGGAACAATTCAAAATAGGGTAATGGTAGATAAGAGATGACTAGTCTCAACCGACGGCGCCTGTTCACAAACGTGAGGCGTGCATCAGCACCTTCCACTCAAGTATTTTGTAGAAAACCGAATAATCCCACACACGCGACATCGTCAGTGAGACATATCAGTGAGCACGACATACTCTCAACTGCCGTGCTCTTTCATCATCATCATCACCATTTCAGCCGAAAGACGTCCACTGCTGGACATAGGCCTCCCCCAAGCTCCGCCGCTTCGACTGGTTTTGTGCTTCCCGCATCCAGTGGGTTCCTGCGGTCTTCACAAGGTCATCGGTCCACTTTGTGGGAGGCCTTCCAAATACTATATCAAATCAATCAAACCATACGTGGGTCACATTGAAAGTTAAAAAAAAAAAAACAATGTTGTAGAATCCTGATAATTATGAGTATTGCTTTTCGAAGTAGTCTCTTTTTTAAGCACCGTCGCATTCGATGGAACTACTGGTTGAAGCGGAGGGCCCACTCATCTTTAGGGATCTTCCACGCCTTTTTCAAACGCAGCCACTGCATGATCAAGTTTCATGAAACGAATTCTTCTAAATTTATCTTTTAGTTTCGGAAATTAATAAAAGTCACAAGGTGCCAGCACGGGACTGTAAGGGGGATGACGATGGTAAAGACAACATCCATTGCGCAGATTCTCTTTTGGTTTCAGGCAATAAACCCAGCTTTCATCACCTGTGAAGATGTCAAATGCAGCATGTGATACCTCCGTCATACTTTCAGGCATTGAGCGGTACCAATCTAAGCGTCGGCGTTTTTGATCTTCCGTCAAATTATGAGGTTTCCATCTAGTACAACGCTTTCAGAAGAGTAAATGTTCATGTAAGACTTTATGTACTTGACACATAACAATACCTAAAGCTGCCCGAATCTGTTGATTTTCCCTTTCATCATTAGCAGTACAGCACTTGTCCTTCTTGCGATTCATCAGCGAGTATCCTTCGACTACGTTTAAAATCATTAAAGTGACGTGAGCATGAGATGGGGCTTCGTGATGAAATGCTAATCGACTCTATCGTAACATTATTATTGAGTAAGACCGCAACGAAAGTCGTAATAAATTTTTGAGTGAAAATGTTATCTAGTCAAATTCATTTCGACGCACGACGGACACTTTTTAAATTGACGTCAATTTTTAAAAACGAGCGACATATGAATTCATTAAACATTTACAGATTCCCAAAGAGGAGAGGAGATTTTCATCGGCTGCTTTTTTACTGGTATATTCTAATAACTTTCAGTGTGACCCCGTACATCATATCTTCATAATAAACGGATGCATGGTACTCACAGTTACAAAATAAAAAAAAATGCGTCTCAAATACAAAACTATAGATTGCAATGTATTTGAGAGATGGAGAAAATTTTACTATCAAAAAAAAAAGTAATCAATATCTATCGTATTCTACATTACAAAATTTATTAAATAAAAAAACCGGCCAAGTGCGAGTCGGACTCGCGCACCGAGGGTTCCGTACAAACCTGCAGGTATTCACGGCTTATGCATAAGGTTTATGTTTATGAAATTAAATGTTTTTTTTTTAAATTTTTATATTTGAGTTGACTGAATGAAAGGTAAATTGTGGTTTACGATTTATGACGTATTAAAAAAAACTACTTACTAGACCTCGTTCAAACCAATTTTCGGTGGAAGTTTACATGGTAATATACATCATATATATTTTTTAGTTTTATCATTCCCTTATTTTAGAAGTTACGGCGGGGGGGGGACACACATTTTACCACTTTGGAGGTGTCTCTCGCGCAAACTATTCAGTTTAGAAAAAAATGATATTAAAAACCTCAATATCATTTTTGAAGACCTATCCGTAGATACCCCACACGTATGGGTTTGATGAAAAATTTTTTTTTGAGTTTCAGTTCTATGTATGGGGAACCCTAAATATTATTATTTTTTTCTCTATTTTTGTGTCAAAATCTTAATGCGGTTCACAGAATACATCTATTTACCAAGTTTCAACAGCATAGCTCTTATAGTTTCGGAAAAAAGTGGCTGTGACATACTCGGACAGACAGACAGACAGACATGACGAATCTATAAGGGTTCCGTTTTTCGCCATTTGGCAACGGAACCCTAAAAAGCAATAAATACGTACCTGTCACAAATAAGAGAAGCGTCTCTTCCAAAACATTTAACTTTTACCTAATGAACCCCAGTGGGCAGCAGGTTATCTACGACATAGTCATCCAACTTATAATATGCTCGTCTGCATAGCGTATGTTTAATGCATGTTTTAAAGGAGGTGGGTAAAGATTAGAACATTTTTCGCCTATCATAGTCATGAAAATTCAAAGTATTTATTGACGTCATGTTATTGTGTTTATGTGAAATTTAGGCATCGACCTTTACATCTATTCTAAAATAGTAAGAAAAATAATTGCAAGTCTTATAAAAAAAAAGTTATCAAACTTGGCAAATTCTTTGAAGTTTTGTTCTTTTGAGCACTTTTTCTAACTTTCATTAAAAATAAACTGTTATGCGCTTTATGCACTCCTCCTTTTCTCTAATTTAGTTGAACAATACTTAGTGGTATTTAACCACAACATTGAACACAGTACTCCATAAAATAAGTGTGTACCTAGTTTAGACAATTTGAAACGTGGTTGTTCTAATTTGTGATCTATATAATATGTTTATGTATACCTACTGACAAAGTGCCGTCATGATGTTACTCCTACTAAGCAGTTAGCTTAGAGATTCGCGCGTATTTAACATTCAGTATCTTCAATATTATGAATTTAGTTTTCTTCTCATTTACATACATACATACACACATACATACAATCACGCATTTTTCCCATGGGGGTAAGCAGAAAGTAGAGAACGCCACCTGCTACGATCCTTACATACTCCTTTTGCCTCGTTTAAGTTCATACACGTACGCCGGTTACTAGAGCTACGCACCTGACCCTTCTGAACAATATCACCAATAAGGTCACTACAGGTTCTTCTCATTTAATTCAAAATTATTTACAGTAAACTGCACCCTAATAATAACACAACGCGTAACACATAATTAATCGGAATCAATTTAATGGAATCCGAATCTGAATCATTCTGAAGGTTATTGCTAATTAATTCTTTCAAATGTTTGAAGAAATTCTCTAATTAACAATTTAAAATGAATGTCGTGGAACTGTCAACATGAAAGCGTTTCCTACTTAGTCTATTACGCGATTACCTTTCTAATAGAGATAAATATAATGGACTTCAAGCATAGTTTTATTTACGGCAACAAGATCATATGCATGTCTGATTAGTTTAACATTATTTGCGGTCGGTTTTTTCTGTAAATGTAAACTGTGCTGTTCTGATGACAACATACAAGACAAAGTTCACAAAGATAATAGACAGGGGTCTATACTTCTTGTGAACTTTGTCTTTCTACCGTATTAAGTACATCTCATTGCCTCATAAAGATTTGCTCCCCTCCGCTAAACACACACCTAACAGTGTTGGTCAAATACGGTGTCAATGCAATTTAGATTGATAAAGATGAACTATTGACACCGCCCACCCTCGTGTCATCTTGACACGGTATTGTTTTCTTGATAGAAGTTACTTTGAAAATGTTGTTGACAGTTTGTATAAGACAATGTTAACAAGTGATTCTACTGTAACCATTTAATTTATATCAATAAATCGGAAAACAGACTCAGACACGGGTAATTCTTCCTCCGACGAACTTATCTACCAGCAGGTCTACTACTACAATTTGTACGCCAAACTTAGATGAAGCCTTAGTTAAATGTAGCATTTAGTTGTCATCAATTACTGTTGAATATGAGAACGAAACAAACATAATGGCCTCTGCCACGCTAGCCCACCGTCTCACACCACAAGCCAACAAACAATAGCTTTCCTCACCTTCTTAGGTCAATGGCGAATAAAAACTGTCCCCAAAATCCCGTGTCCCCATTAACCAACAGGGCGGGGATCAGCAGAGCCGGTGTATTTAGCAGTGGACTCCGTATCGGTCGACATATCGGCCCCCGACGCCTGGAGCCGTTTACTGCCATTTAAGTGCCTCCACTTATGTCCCTTAGATTTTCCCAACGGGTGAGTTTCATTTGGACGAAGATTTGGCGTTTTCTGGAAAAGTACTTTCAATTTCTTCACTAAAATTCGCCAAAATAATGTGTGACAAAAAGTTATTTAAAAATTTACCCCTGTCATGGTCAATCAGCTCATTTGCTTATCTATGCAACGGAAACTGATATAGAATTAAATTTGTAGGTACTACCTAACATTTGCACACCGGTATAAAGAAAAGGCTAGCTTTAAAACCAGATATATTTATGAACTGTAAAAGAACTGTTTCAGTTACAGGGTTGAAACCAAATTCTACTATAGTGTTTCTCTATTATGTATGTAATGTCTTTGTTGATCTATAATTCAGATAAACAACTGATCACTTTTTATTGAAATACGGAAAGAAATAAGGGTTTCGTTTTTGCCCCCGGATCCTTAGTACCTCCCAACAGCTATCCTATCGCTTCTAGTGTCCCCTAATTCCTGGTCACATTTCCCGATGAGGGATTCCAGTGTCCACTAGAAAACTTACGCGTAAGACTCTTGAAGACTCACACGACGCAATAGACGTTTTATGAACCATCGCCGTATCAGGGACGAGCCCATCTCATACTTGACGAGGATTTTATTTGCAGCAGGCAATTAGATGCTGAGTCGGCTGGAGGTCGGAAGTAAGGAAAGTGCGATGGATTCTTTTATTTTCGAGAGTTAAGACAACTGAGTATTTAGTTTAGCTTTGATTTTTATATAAACGTATACCGATAAGAAAGAAATATTTTTATCAGGGTGATTTACTATAGTTTAATTAGCTCTTGTATCAATCAATACAAAACAATAATTGCCCATAATATATGGGGGAATGTTCTCTGAATACTAAAGTTAGTTGTTTTATTTAACCAACTCCTCTACCAAAAATGTCTCATTAACATGAATAATACCTTTTCGATATTAATCATCAGATTCATCAGTTTCCACAAAGAGTTCCCAGAACAATGTCACTACTAACGCGCTGGGTGCGTGTGCGCATTGTTACGCACTGCGCCCACAAATTAGTCCGAGTAATTACGTTACACGGCGTAAATTCAATTTCATGATTGAGGAAGTAGCTTTTGAGGTCTAATTGTCACCTCATTGGTAGGAATGGTCATGCTTGTGGACACCAAAGGGTCAGGCAGAAGTGGTTAGTAAAGTGATGTTTATTTTATCCGAGTGCATCTTATTAGTCATCAGCATCAGCATCATAATTTTAGCCATAAGACGTGCACTGCTGGACACAGGCCTCCCCCAAAGGAGGGGGAGGGTGGCATAATCGCCACGCTTGGCAGGCAGTTTGGCGATTGCAGTATGGTGGTAAAATGCATAGAGAACGCTGCTGCTCGTAAAAGTATTGGGTCTCTATGGATATCGAAGGCTTTTAACAGATTGGTACAGTCCAACTTAAGCCAAAATTGAGAAAACTGTTGATGATGTAAAAATATCTTGTTATAGCCGGTTGTTATCCATGTAATTTTTTATTGAATTGAATAGAAATTATGCTCATACTTTTTCATTCAAAAGATCTTTCATAACGATACCTACTATTTTGAGCACCTTAACAGTCGGTAAATGATAACCCGATGTATGCAAATTTTCTCAGTAACCTCATAACTATCCTTTGAAAGAGAAACTGTGGAAAGTCGGACCAAGTGAGTAATTCAGCCGTACTTACGGCGAAAGTTATTCGGTGTCGTCCCCGTCTCATGGTTTGTTAAAATTTTAATAAATTGTTATTGAAAAAATATAAAAGAGCACCATACGAAAGGAGCAAGATAAATCACGGTACTGACTTCTTTTGTAACATCTAGGTACATGTCAGTTTTAGCGTCAACTTTTTCTATACCAATTCGACGGTTATGGTAGATATATTTTGTACTTTGGACTCCAGAGTCAAAATATACAAAATATCGAAAATTAAGGAACAGCATGTAATTTTTATTTGGGTGACAGAATACTTCAAAGGGGAGTTTCTATGGAAATAAGCAAAACCATAATAACGTATTTTTTTTTAATGTACAAAATTTTCACTGCAGATAAGAACAGGTCAAACATAAAACTAAACCAAAACAAGATTTGACGGCGTCTGCGATAATTTAGGCATTGCACTGCACGTTCATATTAAGATGCAATAAATCGCAGCGCGCGCGCAGCGTTGCGTATGCATCACACTAGTCGCGGCATGCGGCTCCACTCGCGCCGCGACCACATTAAACGCGCGGACAATCGCGCGCCACTCACAGAGGTGCCGATAACTTATAAAACCATACACGAGAGACCAACTAAAAAGACCTACTTTTGTTTTCCCTTTACGCGGCACATTTTGTCATTATTCGTGGCACGTGGTCGCGAATATATAATGTTTTATTATTAGAGGTTACGACTTCACGCCTTTAGCGGCGCACTCCGACTGATAATACTTTCATTTGTTCCGAGAAGCAGTTATCTGCGTTGGCACCGAGCTGGCGTGCTGGCGTTGTGCGCCGTGTCGTGTGCGCAGTGTCGTTTGTCCGCAGCTTTACGGACGATAAACGTTGCGCTGAAATAGTCGCGTAAACACGTCGCGTTGTCGCAACTCACTTTACTGCCTACATTACATACGTGTCTACTAATTGCTCGGGTATAATACATGTAATAGTCATTCTGATTTTATTCTTGCCCATAATCTCCTTTAAGTTGTCCTACATGAAGTCTAGCAGTCTTGCATAAAATCTTCTTGCAAATATTCAAAGAATAATTCCTTCTCTAGTTGTAATTTTAAATATACTGGATAAGTTTTTAACCAGAGAGCAAATTTTAACAAATTAAACTTAAACGAGTTATAATAACCATGCAATTTTTATTTTAATATATCTTAGTACAAAAAAAAAAACAGTTATTGTTAACGAAAGATGTTTATTTTGAAACAGGTTTTTATGGTTACTTGCGCGCGGCGACTAAGATGAACGACCGAGCGTAGCTACAAGTACCTACCAGCTGTTAAATCGGTCAACATTCTAAGAAGTTTGGTTACTGACCTATTCCTACTGTCGATATCATACTACGAAATATGTAGGGTGTCCACAGCGTACTGATTTAAGGTCAGATGAAAATTTTAAAAAAAGTATTGAAATAATTGTTGAAATGTGTTCTGTTGCTGATACTGAACCACCAAAAAAAATTGCGCACTGGTTAAAAAAAAATCTGTATGTTAACTATCAACATTTAATGTCACTATATTAAGTTCTGCTACTTACTATCATGAATTACAAAGAAAAGTCAGGACCATTTAGCTGCATTAACATGACCTACCCGTAACCACCATTCTTCTAATCGCTACTTACTTAATTATAGGTCTCTCTTCTCTTACCAATTTCGCCTGTGCTAATATAGTAAGAAGTTTGATCTGTTTAAAAAATTAGTGAGATAAAGAAAAGTAACAACTTTAATTTGTCTCCTAACCGAACCTTGAAATGTACCACAAAATCAATTCCCACAGCGGCTCTAACGATGACAAAATTGTAACAAAATAAAGTTTGAACCGTTTAATTTGGGCATTACACGCGGTTTTTGATAAAGAAGATTAGCATCAATCATTCGGCGTCACTCGGCGTCATTCGGCGTCAATCGTTTGTTGGGCGCAAGCGGAGCGCGGAGCAAATCATAGTGCTGGCGCGTCACACTGACACCCACATCCCGGTGGTGACGGACCCTTACACACAGTCGTAATGTAGATGGGACAGTAGGCAGAATTCGTGTGAAGGAAACCTCAAAAAAGGCTCAATATGTTTTTAACCGACTTCAAAAAGGAGGAGGTTATCAATTCGGATGTTTATATGTTTTTTTTTTTTTTTTTTTTTTTTATGTATGATCGGCCATAACTCCGTCATATATAGACGGATTTGCAAAATTCTTTTTTTGTTCGAAAGGGTTTTATTTCGAAATGGTCCCATATAATTTTCATATAGATCTGATGATGAGTTCGGGAGACAGACACCGGAACTCTTTAAAAAATGACAGGAAATCAACCGCGATTTCTGCTATCGCATAAATATGCATTGTTTGTTTGGAATTAGTGCAGGGTGAATACCACAACTAAAAATTTAAAAATAAAAACTTTTTTGCAAAAAAAAACAACCGACTTCCTTAAAAACACTACAAAGTGAAAAATAACTTTAATTTCGGAAGTCGGTGGCAAAAAAACCATAAATACAGATCCTAAGACACCGACTACCGAAATTAAAGTTATTTTTCACTTTGTAGTGTTTTTAAGGAAGTCGGTTGTTTTTTTTTGCAAAAAAGTTTTTATTAAGTATGTGCAAATTAGCGATTTTGTTTAAAGTTACAAAATTTGACTTTGCTTTTTTTGTCGTCTAAGTTTGGTATGGTTTAGCGGGGTATTTGCGAAACACTCTAAAAGTATACGAATGGCTTTCATTTTGATAGGTCAACAACATTAATTGCGTTATTAACGTTATTGAAAGATGAATCTACATGTTTCAAACATGAAGCGAAGCCATATATTAGCAATATCCTTCAAAATAATTTGAGTGCTGGACACACTCCACTCTCAAGGGAATCACTTGTCATTTCTGCGTATATTGATCAGTGACTGCGCCGGCGCAAGTCAGCATGTTGTGGGAGACGTCGACAATGCACAGGAAGTGTCGACCAAACCGAATCACACGCGGACATGCCACTAATTTTATATTTATACGCTCCCTTACCTATTGTTCCAATCACGTGAGGACTTGTTGTATTGTTTGGGTGCCCGACAGAAAATATAACCGAATCGTGTCCATGAAAATGAGGGATTGGTACCTTAATTATAGAAACAAGTCAATAATACCAAAGGACCTATTAGAATTTCAAATCCAGCGTTTCGAGTTTCACACTTTCGTAAAACACAACTTGGAGCCATAACCGATGTTAAGAGCTCATCGCTTGCAGTGAACACAGCCTGTAAATAACGCAATGAAATTCAAATACCAACACCTCTCAATAACATTTATCTAGTCGTAAACAAATTCGATTATACAACATCATCGGAACATTATAGCGCACGTCACAGTGCAATATGTCCTGCCCACATTTGAAAAGCAATTTCAGCACAAAACGAATTCCGTACAAAGGGACCAGCGATAGAAGTGGAGTGTTCTGCGAAGACAGCAGGCGCGCCTTATCGCGGCTGTAAATCAATATATGATTACAAATTTAATGCTACTGTTGGACTATAAATCAGAGATTTTAAATTACGAGGTACAAGCGACGTATCACGACGCGTGAGGCCCCCTAGTGCTGCGCCGTTGTGTCGACACTCGATAAATCCGGATCGCGGCGCTCGCGTGTTAGGGATGGACTTATAAATAGAATCGAGCCTGTTATAATTGTTTGATATTGATAAATCATTGGCCGCAAACTGGAGTGTTCAATTGAAAATGACTAAAATGTTTAAGATTATTTTTATGGGAATATTTTTATTGATTTATTTTAATGTCCGTCGACTGCAATTTATTTAAAAATTTGTCATCGTGTAATTTCGAATTACTTCCAAATGTAGTAAATGGACGCACGCATGCAGTTGGTTAGCTTGGTATCATTAAATTACATATGAGCTATCGCACAACGCAAAACCGTCATGTATGCACAAAATAATTATACATATTCAAACAATGTTTCCCCCCTCACTGACAGGAGGCCTGTCATCCAACAGTCGGAACATTATAGGTCGATTATGCTGTAAACAAGTTCTGTAAGCCCTAATACTGTTTTACTAATAACATATTTTAGCAAATCATGTTATAGTAAAAGCATTCTATCGATAAGTGTTCGTCAGCGCTACGCCCTACCTGTCAGCAGTATTTGCGCGTCACGATGATGTAGTGCACAATATGCAGTGTTCGCGACTGTACCGTTTATGTGTCTACCATGTTCTACGATACCATATATTTCCGTTTTATTGCTGCGAGCGATCGGGAAACAGACGCGATTTCTGACCCATAGCACTTTTATACTCACATGTAGATGTTATCTTTAAAAATTGCATCAGATTCAATTGGTCTTGTTAGAACCTGGTTGGTTTTCTTTATTTAATCGAATAGTTTCCTCGTTTAAGGTTTTTATAGCTAAAATACCTTCTACAGTAATAGCAATCTGTCAGTTTCTGTACATCTTGTATTTAAATAATTGATTGAGTTTTAAACCTTCATTGGTTGTCAATAATGCACCGAACAACAATCCCGATAATAACTCACTTTGCAAGAAAACTCTCCGATACAACTACATATGCATCGAAACTGTTGCAGATAAATAACTCGTAATATAAATATCTGTCAACAATGGGCTGCCTCGATAATTTACCGCGCAGTGCGTATGCGACTGTACCGCTCATGTGATTGGGAGACTTGTAGCTTACGATTTAACTTTACTTCCAATACCGATCTAGTCTTGTGGCTTGGCTTACAACTAGACTGCTGACCATTTCAAAGAGAAGATTGAGAGAGAGAGAGAGAGAGAGAGAGAGAGAGAGAGAGAGAGTTCGATTCTTGGAAGCTGGAACTGAACTTTTTGCCATTTTGAGTGTGGCTCAATGACTCCTGCTACAACTTTGAAGGCCTGCACAATCAATTCCGTGTACACTCGTGGTACTCTTTCAGTATCCAGTTAATCAGAGCTAGGTAGGAAGGAAACTTTATCGTGTCAACCAAACTTACTTATCTATGATATTTTAAAAATATTAAATGAGCTTACTTTTGACCTTCATCCCACCTGATGGAAAACCATGGATGTCAAGGTAATTTGTCCACCCTGTTTTCAACCACTCATCAAACTTATGAGTGAGTCAAAATGACCTACCTATTTAAAAATAGGTAAACATTTGTTTCATGTATTTAATAACTTCAACAGCTAACTATTACTCGCCAGACTAACTACAGTACACCCTGACATATTTACAAAGCCTATTACATATATTAAACAAAGAGCAGCTAAGTGAGCCGTAAAATTATTGTTTTAACGTATTAACAAAGTAGGGTAGGCAGCAATTATGGGCAGTACATCACGGTTGACAGGCCAACACTGTGGTTAAAGTAATACACTTACCTGACCTCGAGCGTCATGCGTTCATGTAGCCAGTTTAATTTTATATGTCCTATACTGTGTTTTTAATTCAGGAAATATTCGGTGAAGTTGAACATAAATTAAAAGGAGCAAGCATAAAAAGCTGCGTATGATCAAATATTACTGTTAAATTAATATTCTATCTATACCCAGTGTAAGAGGTATCGCCTCACCAGCGATTACCATGATCATGTCTTCAATAGTCATAGGTACTACTTACATACATGATTCTAGTAGAGTTGAAATTTTTCGACGGTTATTAATTAAACATCCGGCTGTGCCATTACATTACATTTTCAGCGGTATGATATTGCACTTTTGAATGCATTTTGTTAATTTGATATCCAACAAAAAATTTTAGTGCTAAATTTTATCTTCAATCTGTTACACCGTGTATATCGATTGTAAATGTTTTTTAGCTTACGCTTTGATAATGAAAGCCCAATAAGATTTACACACTTTAATTTTTGAAACCCAACCACTTTACTTTTTGAACACTAACCAAACCTTTTCATCGCTAAATATATCAATCAAAGTATCAAGTTAACTTCTACATACAGCCAGACATCGAAAAATGTCAACACATTTCCTCATAACACGGCGCTCGCGCATCTGATCACGATAACACCCGATAGTAGCCGACTACACCCGAAGATTGATACGCATAACGCCGAATTAATTGGGCAAAGGGATTCTTCTCCCAATATTAATTTGCTTGCGTTATAAGAATATTTATTTTGATTGAACACTCTTATTTCGTGTATTGGTTGCTCGTTAAATGGCAATGTTGATAAACGAGACTTTTTCTTAAGATAAATTGGTATTGAAGCGCCTGCGGTATTTCTTCTAATTGCTAAAGTAGTATTGAACCGAGAAGAAATATGTTAATACTGGAAAGTAGAAAAGATATGTTTAATATACCTAGATTTTTTATTACCTCCTCTCGTAGCGATTGGAAAATAAAGTTTTCTCCATACTTAACTATTCATTTGATTGAAATGCTGATTATGAAAACGCTATTTCAAGACACTTTAGGTATGTAGCTAATCCATAAGCTTGACCTTGATTTTCCGCGTCCAATGTAGTGATCCGTTGCTGTTAGCCGGAGATGACGGGAAGCTAACAAAATAATGCAACCGATTTGCGCGTTCAATGTAGTAAAAACACTTAATTTCATCGTTAAATCATCGCTTGCCCGAGGCAGCGACAATTTGTCTGTGTCCTGCACGTTACAGCAACGGCTACTTATCCACAATCTACTTTTGGCGCGAATCAATCAATGGTTTAACACAAAATCATTGACATTTCCCATGACGTACGAGCACGGACGAGCAGAGCCGATGTGTTCATCGCTACGAGAAAGTAACATGAATTATATCAGATAATCGGTCGAAATTTCGCAGGAGATTGAGAAAAGGTTAAGCTCAAATTAAATTTTGATTTATGAATGCCAATTTACCCTTCAATACGGTTTCGGTAACGGTTGCAAGTACTGACGCTTGAAATCATCGGGAGACTTTATTGATAGCTGCTCTCTCCACAATGCTTGGAACTTGGTCGATCACTGTGGGTTTATCCGGAAAATGATTAACTGTTTTTGAAAGGTTATGTTTATCGCCATAACTAATGTTCGTGATTCTACGTATGCTTGCCATATATCAGAAAAAAAAATAGGTTGCTACGGAAAGATTTGAACGATTTTTGAAAGAATCGAATTAGATACCATTCGTGACACACGATTCAAATGTTTGGACCCAAAACATTGTGTACAACAAAACAACGGCTGTCAAATAGGAACAATAAGATTTAAAAGCGAGAAACACGTCGCTGGGGCACAGGCACGGGCGCGGGCGGACCACACCGCTAATGACTTAGCGAAACCAACCAGCTCCTTCCAAAATTAAACAAGGTAAAAAACCGAACAAACGATCGATCACCGTTCCTCTCAAACAAAACACAGAAAAAACCACGTGAAACGATGTATGGAACAAATTAAAAGCTCAGCGTGAGGCGTCCTGCCTGCCTGCCGGCCCGCTGGCCGGCTCACGGCTGTTCCACGGTCCGCGGTACACGGCTCAGGGCAAATATTAAAGCTGTCAGTTTTGTGTAATTTGAAGGCTCGTTTTCGACTTATAAGTTATGATATTGAATGTTTTGGGGGCATGTGCGCGCGCGCCGTGTGAACATCCTTTACCAATAATGAGCTTCGAGTAAACATGAGAAAGTTCCTTTATTTTTATTGTAAATTGAAATAATATCTAAACAGTCAGTGTCTTTTACGATATCCGATGACCCCTATAAATACTTGTAAGTAGCTCTTCAAACACGCATTGATATTCAATCCGTACTTAAGTATTTGTTCAACGTATCGTCTTCGAACTGTGGTACGCAATAAAAATACCATCGAAACGAGCTGTCATATTCTAAAATACCATGTATTACGATAAAAACTGTTAGGTTGCTAATAAAACGTTGGAAATGATGGCCGATGCTCCGACAACTCCATTACTAGATACGTCGCTGATGACAGCCGCGCCGACCGCCGCCGCTCACTTCGCCAAAGTGGACTCAATTACTGAGTGAATTTTAAGATAGTCGCAGATGGAGTGATAATGTAGCGTCAGGTGGGTTGTGCCGGTGCACTCGACTCTCATTCGAACACTTTTTCAATACAAAGGCAATAAAAAGCCGCTAGTCACGCACTAAATGCCTCCCCGAGTCGACTCACGAGGCGTCGGCCAAAAGAAACAAACAGAATTGTTAGAAGCGCACACTCATGCACCCACAAAATTATTTTCGCTTCGTAACACGTGTCAAATTTCAATTTTACTAACGTCGAAATTAACAGTGGGCGTAAACAGATTATTGATATTGTAGACGATAAAAAAGTAATCGATGATCGCATAGAGCGCTCTCTTATTGTGGGGAAAAAACAGCTATTGTTAGGTGTTTAGAGGAATGATTTTTTCTTGACTTCGATTAAATGGACGCTAGGTTTGTCGAAAAAAATTGACTTCATCAATCAGAGACGGTGTTATTGGGTACAATGGTGTTTCTAGCAATCGCCACGTGGAATCTGCCGATTCCTGGAACATGGCACAATTTTTCACTTTTTTAAATGAGATCAATTTAGTGACTTGGTGCGATTCTATCAGTTTAAAAATTGGTCCCTTTTGAAGTTTCGACATGTTTCATTCAATGTTTTGATGTGATTATTCCCAGGATGTTCCCAATTCTCTGGGTGAAATCAACAGCAGATAAATGCTGATATCTTTAATTTTTATTGTTTCTTGTCTGAAAAGGTTGACAACGAAAACTTTGTTGACACCTAAGAATGCTAAGTTAATTAGCATAAATCTTTTTCCCATTCGATAATAACTCAATTACAGTTGTAATGGTTTGAAAGAAAGAAATAATAATGTTGTTTTGACACAGTTCCTAAAACACAAATAATAAGTGAAAGTAATGTTTCACATAAATTTTTTGCAGTCATGTTTTAATCTCATAGCACCTTACTGTTTTATTTACAGTTATATTAATTAATGACTAAATATCATAGTAGGTATTTAATTAAAAGACTGATAAATAAACATAAACAATAAAATATTTAATAACAATCGTGAATGCGAGATGAATGCGCAACAGTTGCGGGCGCGACGTGCGTGCGACTCCGACGCGTGACGTACGGACGACAATGTTCCGCAAAACGATATTAATTTTAATTAAAGCCTTCGTTAACTTTGATTAATTGAGGCGACGTCCGAGTACACACAGGCGAAGTATGAGAACTTGTCTGAACACTCCTTTAGAAATGTTTTCGCTCTTGCTTTGCAGGAAGATTCCATAATACATAAATAATCTATACATGTATACAGCTGGGTTTCTTCATTTTTATTTTTTTGCATTTTATGGCTATCATCACTTCAGTAGTAAGACATCCACTGCTGGACATAGGCCTCCCGCAGTTTGGGGGGGTTTGCCATCATCACCACGCTTGGCAGGCGGGTTGGCGATCGCAGTATAGAGGTAAATTACATGTAGAACGCTGTTGCCTAATCTCTAGTAAGAGTCTTAGTTGTCTCTTACGACATCCACGGGATGGTGCTATTCTTTACATCCGTCACCACACAGAACGGACTATACTGTAAACTCAACTGACTCATCATCATCTACCTACCTTTCCCCAACTATGTTGGGGTCGCCTTCCAGTCTAACCGGATGTAGCTGAGTACCAGTTGCTCAAATATTCATTTGATATTTTCGTTTCGTTACAACAGACTTTTGCCTGAATTTTGCAGAATAACTGTAATGCACGTCATCAAATGCAAAACTGTTTTTAGGGTTCCGTTGCCAAATGGCAAAAAACGGAACCCTTATAGATTCGTCATGTCTGTCTGTCTGTCTGTCTGTCCGAGTATGTCACAACCACTTTTTTCCGAAACTATAAGAGCTATGCTATTGAAACTTGGTAAGTAGATGTATCCTGTGAACCGCATTAACATTTTCACACAAAAATAGAAAAAAAAAAACAATAATATTTGGGGTTCCCCATACATAGAACTGAAACTAAAAAAAAAATTGTTTCATCAAACCCATACGTATGGGGTATCTATGGATAGGTCTTCAAAAATGATATTGAGGTTTCTAATATCATTTTTTTCAAAACTGAATAGTTTGCGCGAGAGACACTTCCAAAGTAGTAAAATGTGTGTCCCCCCCCCCCCCCGTAACTTCTAAAATAACGGAATGATAAAACTAAAAAAAATATATGATGTACATTACCAGGTAAACTTCTACCGAAAATTGGTTTGAACGAGATCTAGTAAGTAGTTTTTTTTTTAATACGTCATAAATCGTAAACCACAATTTACCTTTCATTCAGTCAACTCAAATATAAAAATTAAAAAAAAAACATTTAATTTCATAAACATAAACCTTATGCATAAACCGTGAATACCTGAAGGTTTGTACGGAACCCTCGGTGCGCGAGTCCGACTCGCACTTGGCCGGTTTTTTAAGAGTTTTTGACGTTTGATTTAATTATTAAGCAGGTCTCTTTCTCAGAAAAAAATAATCTTTTCTATGTATCAATGAGACGTGCCCTTTCTCTAGGAGTTAACGTTAACGTAACGGAACAATCGATTAGACATCGAAGAAGTATATAAAATTTTGGCCCTTATACGTCAACAGGTTTCTAAAAGGACCCAGTTTGTTATCGTTACGGTTTTAACTTACGCAAATAGTGACAAGGTACGGTTGTCGATCGCTGCTAATAACAGTTATTACACTATCTTAGTTATTTGCATTCTTATCTAGTTAATAGACCAGACAAGTACCGTGCCTTCATCTGATGTTGATCGTGTATTTCTTCCAATCATCGGGCACAACCACAAAATTATAAATACTAATATAATACTATAATAATGTTTGTTCTAAAGTTTAACCTTAATAATAAATTATTTAAAAACTTCGTGACTAGTATCATTTATATATTTGCAAAACCTATAATCACAAATTCGTGGTTATTTCTTATTACGAACGCCCACAATATTTCCAAAATGTCGGTCAAATCATATTAAATGTTTGCTCAACGACAATACTCTATTTAAACACGAACTGCAACGTTTTTTCGCCACAATTGTTCCCCTCCCGTAATAATACTCTAATCATAGGTTTGACACCCCGATACACCTTACTCACAAACTGTAGACTATCAATACAACATGCTACACCACCATTGCTTCTTTTGTTACAACACCTTTATCAACCGTCTTTACATTACATGCAATGTATTGAGCCATTAGCGATATATTCTAGTGGGTATGAGGAGTGCCTCAGGGCGTAGACCAGAAAGGCCAGTGTTGAAAGCCGAGGCTGCTAATACGAGGATTGTGGGGTAGGCAGGGGTAATTACAGCAAATGTGGCGCATTTGTGTTGACAATACGACTCGGTTATCTCAAGCGTGCTGTTGTTAGACGGAGAAAATAAGTTTAATTAGGAATAGAAGCTATGGACTTTATTTCATTTTTTTTAACAATGTTCTCTGTGAAATTTTCTTTTAAAAATACTCTTCCGATATCATCGTAGTTAGATATGTTACGTGCAATGTAGCCCTCTTAACCTACACCACCCGTATCATCATACGTTCAACTTTCAAGAGCGTTGCATTGACCATCACGTACAAAACAACATTGCTTTAACATACATTTCTAGTGTTCTCTCACTGTCCTCTTCATCTATATTTACTGGTAACAATCAGTTTTGGTTGAAAGTCCTCAATGCCTAAGTAAACAATAGTCTATTTCAGGACCCCGCCTATAGGCGCTTGCTCTTGCCATGAACATCCTTCATCATAAACTCTACCTCCAGACAGCACTTCCTCTCTTCAATTATAATTCATACAAATTAATCTCCAGCGCATTGCACCATCATCCTACCTGCGTATGTCATAACAATTGACAATTTTTTCTCCGGCCCACTGACAGGATGCGCGCGCGCACGAGACAAAGGCATTAGCATACCTCACGGGGCGCGGGGTGTGGCTGTATTAATCATGTCCCGCTCGTGCCTTGCGTCTGCGCATGATTATGGATTTGTTTTAGGTATTGGTTTATCCGTGATGCGTTTGTGCCTAAAAGATTTGGTCCTCTATGAAGATTTGTATAGATTGCATAAAATCTTTTGGATTCTCAAGATAACGCATCTTAAAACGAAAGCTAGAGCGGCGAAAAACTTGAAGAACCTAAAATCTGCTGTATTGTTTTACGATGTGAACTCGTTCTAAGTGATGTTTTGTAATAATTGAGCCGTCCTATTCGATTGTCATAATATGTATTGAGGGAGTTTCTGTTTTATTTCATCTGTTTATAATGTAGTCATGTGTGCGATCACCATCACCAATACGAATGTTTTCCATAAACTAAATCATCAACACATCCTTCATAGCAAGTTGACAACTAAAGTACCAAAATAATTAGCCTATCCTTCATTCACTATCCTCTTAGTCTTTGATGGAACAATATGTACGCCGAGTCATTCGAAATATTATAGACTTAAATCAAGTGTCTGTACCACACATTATTTCCAATAACCGTTTAAAATAAGGTACTTAAAGATCTGATAAATTATTGTAACTATTTGTTTATTGATTATACTTTTCCATATATTCATTAGGGAACATTGATTCTTAGATAGCTTTGAATGGCTAGCAGTTAAAGGCTAACACATGATGACGTCGGTTCATTATAGTAGGTACTTATGAGTTATGAATGAACGTCCATACATCGAATCTCTCATTCAAACATCAAATCAGTATCAAAGACATGAATGGTAAGGTTCGTGAATGGAGCACATGAAAGACTTTTGATGTACGCATTATAAGCTACAAACCACTTACACTAACTTATTTGGTACTTGAATCAGGAACAGACAGACGAATTTCAACCTAATCTACAAAACAATACGGGATTATTTTATTATTCCATGTGCATTTTATAAATTGGTTAACGCATCATTTGCAAACTCTAATACAGTTATGGCATACTAATATGAATCTTAGTAGTAAAGATATAAAGACTGATTTGGATGCAAAGTATCAATGATCTGTAGATGTCAAATGTGTCAAGTCATCAAAATATGTACTGGGTGATGAAGATGATGTCTGATATGGACTTACAACGTTACAATAGGCGTTCGGAATCGATTTGAGATCTCCTGATTAAAGAAAGTGTTATAGGATAGTATCGATTGAAATATTGGAATTATTACAAGCTCTTAAGCTGTTGAGGTGCAGGGATTTGATTGAATCAGATCTAAGTCTAGTTAAGTGATAAATAGATTTTGATTCAGAAAGTTTTTACTTAGTCACTCTCCAAAGTTTCTGTTTCGTTTCTTATTCCAGCGCTAACATCATATTTTAAAAACTTCCTAAGATCTTCTTTCTTAAAAGAATAAAATGACGTCGTCTTTGTAATAACAGAGTACAATTGCCGCAAAAATTTCGATCCTTTATAAGATCGGGCTGTCATTAAAAATAATTCCTGTGAGCCCTTTCATACCTTCACAAACCTCATTGTTTATCGATCTTGCGGGCGTTTATTAGTTAAATTTAAGGGCTATTATGTTATCGGCGCTTTGGTCGTCGACAGATCTTTGTTCCCGTAAGCACACAGGAACAATATGGCCGCGTCTTGTGCGGCCTGTACTTTTTGCCTTTGTCTCACGTTCGCGCCGTCCAGCCGGACACGATGCACGAATCCATGGATGTATGTGAGTCATAGGTTAATGTTTTAATTTCTGTGCTGGCTTTGTGTGCACTTAAAGCTGGTGAAATGCTTTCTCCTTCTTGAGTAGGTACTGGCTGTAGTTCTTGCTGCTCCTGTTCTTACTTTATATTGTTATCATCTACTCCTACAATTTGTTCATTTTGATCAGTGGTTTCAAATGATTTGATTGTTTTTAAACTCTATTTTATTTTCTAAATTGTTTCTTTAAGGTTGTATACAAAATATTTCCAAAGAACTCCGCATCAAAAATCAATAAAACATCATCCAAAATATTGTTCCATTCTTAGCTGAAAGTGTTGGCAACGTTTTGTGAGTTTGCGGGCGTGTCTGTGTTGTCGCGTCTCCGAACAAAGACGTTTAATTGTCGGTTATCCGCCGATAAATCCCCGCAACCACTCATTACTTGACTATCGAAACGATGTTAATTGAAACTTTTGCTTTTTTACAGCTCGGCGGGCGACGTGCGAGTGTCTTACGTGTGCTCACAAGTATGGCGCATTGTTACATTTTGGGCGAACAGATTGTTATGTGATAAGATAACTGATCGTTATACATCGAAATGCAATTTCTGATTTATTTCTCACTCAGGAATTAATTTCTTACTGCAGGGAAAAATAATTAAGGAAGTGCGTTACATACAGTGGAATGAGGAATGTCCTGTTGGAGTATTTCTTGATAATTTTGGTAACACAGATCAGATTAGATCATTGATAAATTTTTTGCATTTCAAATATTTGTATATATCTAACAATCAAATAATGATTAATAATGTAGATCAAAAACTTACACCCTCATAGAATCCAATTAAACCCACACTGCCTTACATCAGTCACCAGCACACTCCACAAAAACTAAAGAAATAGCAGCATACATCATCCTCACCTCCTCGCCAATCGGACATTGATTTATATAGATGCTTTATTTGATTCGATTGTATCATCAGATTGTCATAAATCGAGCCCCCGCGGTTCCCCTCCGATACCGATATATTTCCCGATACGGCTCAAGTTTTTCCTGATGTCATTATGTCTGTGTTGGTGATAACTGAATCTGTGGCAGTATTAAGGAAACATTCAGTTTTTGCCGTGTGATATGTTCTGATAGTGTTTTGGATTTAATGGAGTTGTTTGTTTTATGGGTCTATAATTATTGTATTAATCTTTTTATATTGCAGGTCAAAACTGATAGGGCCAACTTTTCATGTTAGTAAGGAACTTTCATTTCAAATCAGTTGAGACACAAACATATAATTATTGGTAATGTGTTGTAGCATTTGTCACTACATTAATCAAGTACATCTAACATTTGCAACCTGTCACTTTGAAAATTCTTGAAACCATATAGGTATTGTAAAAACATTATTTAACAAACGTAAACAACGATTTCTCTAAGTTAGTTCCAGCACCGTACTCCGCAATTCATCCCCAGCTCGTCACGGCGTTCCCTGACCGCGGCCACATTTTTTCTTGTCCAAATAAATTAATACAGGCGTCTTGGGACCTCTCCACCCGGCGACTTGTCAAATTAATTTCTTCTCGCAAGACAATTTGTCTGCCGCTTGAGGGCAGCGGAAAAAACTTCGGTATCGATTGCTGGGCGATTAGTCAAGGGGTAGACCCTAGTCGAATTGGTTCTGGAGCAACTCTGAACACAATCGTTTTAACAAGATTTATATGGTATATGTTTTGGATCTTTGTTCATTGAAACTGTTTGTTATTTTTAGTATCAAAATGGAAGCAGATTTCCATACGAAAACAAAATTACAACCAGAAGCTAGATCATCTACGTTAAACGATTTTTGACGCAAGTACGCACGCAAACATTTCTCTCAATATCACCAATTCCACTAAATTTCACCCTCCCAAATCTTCTATACCAAATTTTCCCAGTTCCGTAAAATTAGCATAAAAACTCAGACATCTATTTGGGAGGGCTGTCAACCTGAGACCTATCCTAGGAAGATCAGGAACTGAAACGTTCAAAGAGAGGTCGCAAAAACTTTTTATAGCTAATAAAATAAATAGGCGGTCGTCACGCACGGCCGCATCCAAGCCTCCATTGCCGCCCAAAATTAAAGTGCGCTTTTTTGAAAGCACAATCTCCTCGGTCACAGTCGATAAAACCGCTCCGTGCCGATTGCGGTCTTCCCGAGCTACGTGGAACTGACGCTTAGGGTTACGACGAATGCTGCTGCTGTTTAGAATGGCGCTTTTACTGTTAAACGCTGAATTTTAGCTGGGGTTCATTCATATTAATCTATCAAACAATGAGAATAATCAAAGTTATTAAAGATACATTCAAATCACTTAGTATAAAAAAGAAAGTCGTGGGACGATTTTAATCCTTGATCTTCACCTTTTTGAAGATGGTTAAAAAGTGCTCGGATCGTTGTCCCCAACCTCAAGCTAATCATTTACCACAAATTCTACCTTCTTTTCCAACCCACACTATCGTTTACCCAAATGGACGATGGCAGCGTTTGCTCTCCCGATCCGACCGCATCCTTACTCCAGTTGGTATTGGGGATCGGTAGCGGCTCCGGGGACTGCGGCGCTTCACAATTAGCCCCGCTAATGGCTAAAGAGTTATCTCCCAGGACCCAAGCACACAACACGAATAAGAATTTACTTACTGCAATTCTAACGTGTGCTGGTAATAGTACTAGTAGCTTGCTTGATTAGAAAAAAAATGCTAAAGGGAAAAGTTGTAATGTTAACTTTGACTGTAGGTATGTACATCTTTTGATTTCCCTTCATTGCAAGTACATTGTAAGGTAACCGAAATAATGTAATTCTGTTTATCAAAATGTTGAAGGAAAACAATAACGATCTTACCTTTTTGAGATTGTATTCCATTAAGTTCTACAACTTTCGTGTCAAAACATAAAAAGTTAAAGCAAACCAGTTACTGGGGTAAAATAACAGTGTCCACAAACCCACAAAACAGAACTCTATTGAGAATAGTAAAAGAACAAGCGCTGTATAAATCAAAAAGCGTGTCTGACGTGAAATGTGACGCGATGCGACGTCAATATGAGCGGACGTCAGTTGGCGCTGACAGCCGATATGAACGAACCGCGATATTGTGGCGTGTAGGCTGAAATGAGACTATACAAACACAGGTTTGCTTTGTGTAGGATACTGTTATTTGCTTGAAGTTGTGGTATTGGTTTCAATTTTTTGATAAACATTTTTACTTGCTCTGGACTCTACACATTTCATAAAAGTAGAGATAAAAGATGAATCTTTCATCCAAAAACAATCAAAGAATTGAGTCAAAAGTAAAAGCAATCTAAAATTCAAACAAAAATGCAAACCAATTAAACGAAAATTGAATCAGTCAAATAACCAAAACAAACCAGAAATTGTTCCAACCACAGTTAGCAACAGAAGTTGAACACACATGAAAAACCGCGAAAGTCTCGTTACACACGTAAGCGACCCCACAGCAGCGCTGTGCTACACTGTGGGGGAAACTTCGCGACCCTAACACGACGTTTTGGACCACGGCATGACAATTAACTGGCTTGCTTAAATGATGGCGCTGAAGTTGTTCAACTGTTGTAAAATTGGTAATGTTTATGTTTGTGGATTATTTTGGTCTAGGAGCCTGGAATGTTACCTGCACATACCTTATTGTAAGTTTTTAAAATTGGCCACTTTGCTGTTTTAAATTCAAAACTTGGTTAAAATCCCTATGGATTATAAAGTGGACAATAAAGTGTCTGTTTGTAATTTCAAATCCACAGCTTTTCACAAAATGCATATGAAAGCATATGCGGTACTTACACAAAAAATAGATTTTTTAACTTTTTGTCTGTCTCTCTGTCCGTTGGTTCCGGTTAATCTATGAAACGGCTGGACCGATTTTGACGGGACTTTCACTGGCGTATAGTTGATTTTTATAAGAAGTAACAGGCTACTTTTTGTTTCGGAAGCTCGTTCCCGTGGGATAATTTCCAATGTCCACACGGGAAAAGCCGCGGGCAGCAACTAGTATTACTTAAATATAAGAGCAATAATTCATCCAAAGAACAAAACCATTTTAGGCAGTATTCCTATCAAATACATCGCATTCCAAAAAGAATTGCATTTCTCCACGCCGCGCCGCCGTACCTACATTAGTTCCCTAAGTCCGGCTCCCATATTATCCATTCCGTCGCGTACCACGTAGTTCCTCCATCCATCACTCGGATCATCACGCTGTACGCGTTATTCTCGCTGCACTCGGACCCATCCTCCCCTCTGTCCCCTCCTTTATTTATAATTTGATTTCAACAAGCTGTCGCCGCATAGAGGTGCCTTTTGTGTGCTCTTTCCTTTTAATCAAATTTGATTTTGGTTTTGAATGGATGTTTAGAAGTTTACGAGTATTTTGGTTTTTGATTTGCTAATTTTGTGGGGTATGAAACTATTTATTTATTTGTGTTTCTTCTTCTGCATACGCAAATATTTGAAGTGCTAATTGTAGTTTCAGAGAGTGTTTGGAAGGTTTCAACTTTAATATAACTGTATTCATTCTAAGAAACTACGCAGTTAAGTTTATTAATAGGTATTAATGAAGTTTCTGTGATTATACTTTTAGCCCTTTACTTATCTCATATAATTATCTAAGTTTCTTGCCAGAGAATTCTTAGGTATTTTGCAATAACCAGACTTTTTTACGTCATAATTATTTAAATCGATATTTTATTATTTATTTGTAACTCACGACTACAAAGTCTTCCGTGACTAATGCTGCACGATAATGTACCTAGTTAATATTGTATTATAGATTTCATTTACAATACAATACTCTTAAATCATTAATCATTAGAGGTACTCCAAAACTAAAAATCTGCTCGTCTCGGATGCGCTCCACCCGGCGCTGGTCTCCTCCTGAGCCAGGGCCGCAGGGGTGCCTCGACGAGTAAATTAATTAGCCACGGGCCCGAATCAAGGAAACAATAACCGCAAACAGAGGGCTGCGGTCGCAACATTTGTGTCAATACCTTCAACCCTTATATTGTCAACGGGATGAAATTAGACAGCCCTGTACTAGCGATATTGCGTAGATATTGTAACGTTATGTAACTTTGAAGAGGAGAGCGGTATACTGATGAATTGGGATAAGTTCTGACTTTGTTTGAATCCAATGACAATGTATTGTTTTTGTCAAGTAAGAGAAAACTCCAGTCTGTATCTACGTAGTTCTATATTATTAGTATCATATGCTGTGAGAGACGTCCATATCTATGATATTAGAAACATGAAGAGTCAGTTTCTTTGTTTGGTTGAGCGCGCTAATCTCAGGAACTACTGCTTCGAATTGAAAAATTATTTGATAAATAATCTCCTGAAATCACCTCCTCTCCTAAAATCCTGCTGGATAGCCACAACAGATTATTTAAGGCTACATAACATCACGCTGGAACTCTAATGAGTCGACCGAAAAGAAAAAGTCACGAAAACAAAAAAAAAAATTGTGATTTACGATTTATGACGTATTAAAAAAAAACTACTTACTAGATCTCGTTCAAACCAATTTTCGTTGGTAGTTTTCATGGTAATGTACATCATATATTTTTTTTAGTTTTATCATTCCCTTATTTTAGAAGTTACGGGGGGGGGGACACACATTTTACCACTTTGGAAGTGTCTCTCGCGCAAACTATTCAGTTTAGAAAAAAATGATATTAGAAACCTCAATTTCATTTTTAAAGACCTATCCATAGATACCCCACACGTAAGGGTTTGATTAAATTTTTTTTTTGTGTTTCAGTTCTATGTATGGGGAACCCCAAATATTATTGTTTAAAAAAAAAATGATATTAGAAACCTCAATATCATTTTTGAAGACCTATCCATAGATACCCCACACGTATGGGTTTGATGAAAAAAAAAATTTTGAGTTTCAATTCTATGTATGGGGAACCCCAAATATTATTGCTTTTTTTCTATTTTTGTGTGAAAATCTTAATGCGGTTCACTGAATACATCCACTTACCAAGTTTCAATAGCACAGCTCTTATAGTTTCGGAGAAAAGTGGCTGTGACATACTCGGACAGACAGACAGACAGACATGGCGAATCTATAAGGGTTCCGTTTTTTGCCATTTGGCAACGGAACCCTAAAAACAAAAACTCGCACGGGCAGACGATTCGGGACGGGGGAACAAAACAATTTGACGCGACGAAGTCGCGGCCATTAGCTAGTCCAGGATAAAAAGACTAGTCTTTGCAGTTTTTACTGATAGAATAATTTTACTATTCTTACGATAGGAAAAACCTTGAACCTAAAAAGCTCATCTGCCCTAATTTGTCTCTCAATTCTACAACAATTAGTAAGTACCAATCTTGTTTCCACGTGTCCTAATGAAACCTCCTCGGCCGGGCCCTACTGCCCTACGCGTATTGTAAATTTTTCAAACATGTTCACATTATGGCCAGGATTACGGTTAATTCGGCGTGTCGACTTTAACGCGGTCTTATATTGGGCCCATATGGCGTGCTTGCTCCCCTGCGCCATAGCCCGATATTATTGGTGGATTAATTATTAATCCCTTACTGTATCGAAAATAAATCAACGGTGATCGGTCACATCGGGTAGATTTTGAGAAATAACAGTGTTTGCTTCTGAACTGCAAAAAAAGCTATTTTAGCAAGGAGCTTCTAGTTTGATAAAGACTCCAAGGATAGTAAAAAGTTCAAAGTTTCTGCACTAAACATAAAACTTCTGTCCAGGGATTTGATAGCATTTGCATTTAACCTATCGCAGTATAATTCAATATACGAAAGGTATCTTTTTATGTAATTTGAGTCTCATATCAATATAATAAGTAGGTAATATTCTCACAGATCACTAAGGTATTATTTTCATTGTCTCCAAGTTATTTACTATCAAGAGAACGAGCTCCATTGATCTCCAGTACAGCAGACCTTCCCTAATACTCTACGTTTCAGTGAGAGTGACACGACACACAAATTCAAGAGCGCAAACTTTGCTCTCCTACCACTTTACAGCAGACACTCTTCTAAACTTTATAGCTTTGCAATAAGGTCTTAATTCCAAGTTTATCAGTTTATGATAAGGTTGTTGAAACTCAGCAGTTTTTGAATACGTCACTTGACTGATGTTTCGCTGACTAAGTTTTAGTTAACTAAAAGGGTTGGAATGTGCTTTTAAACACTGAAAGCTTAAAGATTTACCTTTCCAACTTGGATCGATCTGACTTTTATTATGCCATGTGAGTAAAACTCTTTATTGTTCAATGGACAACATTTTCTTTGAAATGTTTTAAAGGGGTTGTAAAAACATTGTCTTATAGTCTTATACATCTTATACATCATCCACTTAATGTCAATATCCCTCTTATTCTGGTTTTCTTCCACAGTAATAAGTACTACAGAATCAGATGGCATTCTGAAACGTGACAATTATCGGATTTTAATGTTAATAATGAAAACCAGTTGCTTCATATCTGCGCAATAAATATTCATAATAAACAGACTGGAGCTGCCCCGCAATAAATAACGAATTATAACTTATTCAACGATATCTATAGCTGCACGTGTTTCTATCACTACAATTACATTTATAAATAACGTCTTATAAGGTAACGCGATAACAGCAGAAACGTTATTTTATCATCCAGATACAGACTGGTCTGTGGTTGATGTTATAGTACCATACTTTAAACAAATGTGGAACTAACTAATTTATTAAATATCGTATGGTTTTCCTATCTAGGAAAACCGTACGATATTTAATAAATTGGTTTATTTATATTATTATTTATGTAGGTACGTACAGTACCTAGAGTAAAATAGATACGGATACGACGCTGCTTATTTCTTAAATCTCTTCATGAGACCTGGGAAAGGAAAAGTGGAAAAGAAATCTAGACAAAAGTCTGTGAGAGCTCACTTAGTCAGAAGAAGAAGAAGAGGAGGGGGGGGGGGGGTTCGTTTAACTTTTTTAGCACTGTCCTCCAAGATACAGGACTCTCCTAGTTTGAAGGGCAGGGGTCTTACTAATATGTAATAGCCATACCTATCTATAACTGAGACAATACTGATGTTACCTAGGCTAAGTGTTTTTGTTAAATAAATAAAAAATGATTCCTTAAATGATTACTTTTCTGTATCCTCGCACTTGGGTTAAGAAGCAACACATGAAAAACTATTTAAAATTAACTGAACATTATTCCAAACACTCATCTTTTAATATTCAAATGCGCTGTAAATATTGACTCATCTCACACAAAACCACTGACTTCGCTAAAGTTACAATGCACCAATTTGTTTACACTGCAAACTAGTTATCCGTCTCTATTGTTGATTTAAAAAAAATATTTTACCCTCCTATGTAAAGGGTGAAATTAAACTGGCGCACGCATTTTTTAGGACCGCAGAGTAAAATACTCTAGCACTCTTTTTTGTTCATTTATGCAGTATGCTAAGCTTGTGTGGAGCTATGTTGTTAGTCTGTGGTGTAGTATGGGGTTGTTCGGAGACAAGCGTGACAAAATTGTGCATGGGGTATGTGGTGATGCAACCCTTCAGCTTCGCACCGCGGTCTGCGGCCGCTGAGGGACGTTCTGTCGCAGGAGTGACGTGTGTTGATACTTCACTGTGTAAACTATATTTTTACAGTATTCATATGGTAGTACCTAAGTACTTACTAAGTACCTACATTGATTTATTCTTTGAGTTATAGGTTTTACTCTTTTTTTGAACTTGACATTTCAAAATATCTTCTTGTCTTTTTAATCAATACATCCAGTGTCTAACTACAGTGCTTTAGGCCACGTTCACTCCAAATGCAACGCTTACAGTCAGACGTCAAAATCAGCAGTCAGTAGGCTTGACGATTTTGAACTTGACGCTCATAGCTGAATATACGTTTGGTTTGAACCTGGCTTACCGTGAATATTATTATCCCTTCTATTATTATGGGTTCCATATTTACAGTTTCGTATGTTTAATATTTCTAGAAATACTTTCAGCAATTCCGTACATTAATTTTGGGTAAAACGAATTTTAGAAAATTTTATAATATTTATTCAAGTATTAACGTACTTGATCGCGCTATACGCAGCCCCACGTGGAAGCGTGAAATTCGTACAATAAATGCCTTTGTATTGCCGTCGCGGCACCCTGTTGACTTTTGGACACGCCAATACCGCAGTCACAATCAATATAACTGTGTACTAGACTAGACCAGACTATTTCTACCTACTCCTAGAGTAGAAAATCAAATTCTTAGGAATTCTTACTAATCTACAGAAGATAGATAAGCTTTACAAATAGTCTTGTTATTTTTAAAGAAAAACTTATAACTCCTTAATGAGAACTTTAATTTTATTCGTCAATGACGAATACCTCTTTCAGTTTTAAAACTTTTGGTTTTTGTGATCCATAAAATAGATGAAACTAAAATAATTATTTATTTATTTATTCACTGAATTTTTTAGACACTAAAAAATTAAATAGTTTCGCTACTTGTCAAGTACCACAATACATTTTATAAATAGCTATTCTTTCAAACTCACCCAAATCGCAACAGAATATAATCTAACATCCCAATTGCAACTCGATTTTGTGGAACGTAATCAACACTAGATAGCAATAATATTAATGACATAAATAACAAGTTAAGTATGCACACTAATTGAGATTAATAGTTTCTCTAATTGACACTACGTCATTTGTCTTGTAATAGTTATTTCATACAACTGTCAAAGAATGACGGTTGTTCCAAATATAGATATAGACACAAATGTTTAGTTTATTAGTCAAATCTCTACATAATATAAAACAAAGTCGCCTCCCAGATCTGTACGCTTAGATCTTTTACACTACGCAACGGTTTTAATGCGGTTTTCATCAACAGACAGAGTGATTCAAGCAAAAGCTATTTGATCGTCATCACTTCAGCCAAAAGATGTCCACTGCTGGACATAGGTCTCCCCCAGTATGTGGTTTACCATAATCACCACGCTTGGCAAGTGGGTTGGCGATCGCAGTATGGTGGTAAAATATATAGAGAAAGCTGCTGCCCATTCTCTAGTAAGTCTCTTAGTCGCGTCTTAGAAGTGTCCTTAGCCCGAAGCTAGTTGAGACTAAAATAATGTTCCCAACTTTATTAACAGGAAGACATAACTATTTTAATCACAAGACCCCACAGCAAACATCACAATATTTATACACACGCAATTACAACTTCTATATACACATGAATACAGAACGCATTAAGAACAAACTTACTGCGCATGATTGTCATTTACTTAGCACATAAATCTACCTGCAGCAACTAAGTTACATAGTCTGCTTAATGAGGAGTCAGCAAACTAGTTCCAGCGCATACCTACCGCTTATTGCGCTTATTGCACTTATTTGTCGATATGTAAATAAGCGGTATTACTTATTGGCCCTGATTGATTTAGCTGCTGAATATTATTGCGTGGTTGCCCGTCTAATAACTATGAATTATATTGTTATTGTGTTAAGTATGAATAATTAGTAGCAGATTATGGTAAGTTGTTGATCGCTGCTCATATTTTCGTTAAACTGTATTCTCCTCAATGTTTGTTTTATAGTTGTATGAAGTATTTATATTCTTGATCAACGGTCAAAATCATTTGCTTCTTAAGACTCTGGTTGTAGGTTGTTTGTCTTATTTATATTAGTAATCGTCATCGTTTCCGGGCTATCAAAACCGTTAGGTCTTAATTAAAATGCTGTACCTAGACAACAACACCTTTACAGAATATAATATCATGATTATGTGAATGTGATGAATGATTCGATAAAACCTACCAATACGTATATCTACCTCAGACGGAGACGTAAGCGAAATGCAGGCGCAGTGACGGCGTTGGTACTTTGTTCTGCGGCAGACGAGCGATTTTTAGACTTTTAAAATTCATCACAGCTTTATTACTAATTATTATTATATTCTTTATTTACGGACAACAATGATCCAGCGTGTTAAACAATATTACAACTTATTACTAGTGTTAGTAATTTAAAACAAAATTGACAATAACATAGAATAAACAGTATTGTGAAAAGGACATTAGATTTGATTAGATTATCCTTCTCACAAAACTTTTAATAATCGGTGAGTCGATACTCTCCGCCACAGTTTTAGACAGTTTTTATAACATCTTTAAATTAAATAAAATCAGACTGATGATGTCGCAATAGTCGAGCAGAAGAGAGGTCTCAAAGTAGGCGAACGATGCCTGTTCACATACTACGAGTGGGTTTTTAAATATATTAATATTCCATAGTCAAAATCAAAATCAAAAGTCATTTATTCAAACTAGGCTGAGAGTCAGCACTTTTTGAACGTCAAAGTTACATGAGACAGTCCCCCCAAAACGCCCGCCCTTCGACACTTCCTAGTGCTTTAGCTGGGAAGAAGTGGCGGAACAAACTCCCCAGCAGCACAGCTGTCTGTTAAGTTAGAAGAACTTGATTCTATACAGTATTGTGTAAGTTATTAATATTATAAAACAAAACATACATTATTCGCCATATGTCAGCTAGCACACGCCAATATACCAACAAAACATTGAAAACTAAACTCAAGCTGAAATAAATAATAAAACAAAATCGTAAACAGAACTTAAAACCTTAATAAAGACTCTAGGCATAAAGGGCGTGCCCGCTTACATATACGATGCAAATGATACATATACACAATAAATGAAATGAAAAGAAAATAAAAATAAACTAACAAAAGCAGTTAAATAAAAACAACAAAAAAACAATTATATGAACTACCCATATAAACTGTCAGTAGGAAGACTAATTCTGGATTGAAAGAACATAAACAATGGTGCCGATTCTGTTGTACACCGAACTAAACTAACTAAACTATCTCTAAAATTCCTTACTTTTGGCTATGAGAATTTTAAAGCTATTCTGCAAGGAAAAATCTCTAAATTTAAAAATTATTTTGACACGACTAAAAACGAATTTGACAATCAACATGTTTTTTTTTTTTTTTGGTTTCGGAACGTGGTTCTTGTGTGCGCTACGCAATGAATTTTTTAGAGACGAAGGCGCGCGCAAGGGGGCAGCCTGGACGTGTTTTATTTGGAATTTTTCACTTTTTGTTTGAAAAATTTAAAAAAATATTACCCACGTGTTGAGATTTAAATGTTCCGGGGTTTCATAAAGGGGGTCGAAAATTTCATTATTTTTGCGATAGGACACGCCATTTTCGAGATATAAGCAAAAGAAAAAATAAAAAATACACCACTGTTTTTGCACGTGAAGGCGAGGCGTTGGTGTGAATTTTTGTTCATGCCACTAGTTTTATTCCACACCTTTTTAATCGCGATTTAAAATAGTCAGATTTAGTCAAAATAAATTATTATAGTCTAAATTTTTGGTGAAAACCGGCAAACTCAGAATAGCAAAATTGTCATTTTCACTAAACTAATAACTCAGTGCAATCTTAGTGCTGTCAAACTAAAATATAGTTAAGTTGGGTCACTTTAGTCTATTTCAAAATAGGAAATCATCGTTTGACAGGAATGAACCAAATTTTAGTGATTTTTAGTTTAGTTTAGATAACTTTTTACAACAGAATCGGCACCATTGTCTGTATAGCATAGCACAACCTGCATTGGGCTCGCGTGGTAGATTACGGCCCAGTCTATATCATCGAGATGAGGCCTGTGTCCCAGCTGTGGAAAATACGAACGTAGGCTGATGATGATCTAAAATTAAAATTGTGTCAGTGCTATGATTGGTTAAACAATATTGTCAAATATAAAATTGTTAGGTTATAGAAATTGAATTACGTTATCAACTGCCATTACAATAACTAGATGCCTCGATCCAGCCGCGAGTCTATATTCCGATAACTACAAACTCGTACGATTCGCGCCGCCTATCCTCTGTCTTATAATTTCAATAATTTCGCTTCAAAACGCGACACAGTTCCGAACACCAAGTACTTATCGATAATTACGCTTACTTACTTAACTTACCCACTTGATGTGACAACTCGATTGATTTTATCAAACGCGCCTCTATATAGAAACCTGCCGGCACTCCGGCACTCCGGCAGGTGCAGGGTTCGGTGCCCGATTCAGTATTATCGTTAGGTAATTGAACGAGGGATAATACTCCTGTTATTACGGCGAGTTAATTAAATTTTTCGATTGCGAAATGTATTGGTTTCTATTTATATATTTGTATGTTGCTTTTACGAGTATGTTGGGCGTGTAGTGCGGTCGGAAACAGTTTGTAAAAAATATAGTACTTAAAGTGTTATAGTTTAGTTTCTTATTTTATTGATGATGATGTTCATCAGTATTTAAATGCTGATTGAAATGTGAGTCCTTTTTTACAATTAACAAAAAGGTTGAGCACATAGTTAAATAAATGAAAACTACACTAGGATTCCCGTAAGATGTCTGCATCATCACCCCATGTACGTGCGATGGACTAGCAAAGCTTTGTTAATTGACTCACCCAGTACGTGCCTGTTGAATGTATTGTGTTATCTGCAATATGACTTCAGAACTTTCTGAAAGGTTATCCCTGTGGGCAGACTGTTCAGATAATCATGAACTGACTATGACACTTTTGCACAACAAACAACTCCTAAAATTAACCGTACATTTCTTAATTTGATCCGTTGAGCTCCCAGTGACAAACGGCTGGTGTTCCAAGCCTCAATAATTTGCGCCTCGCTCTCTCAGAGTCGCGGAATTCAGTCGTGATTAATCAACGCTGGCAACACTTCATCGCGCGATTATAAGCTTTTAAATATAGGCGGGGGTGCGCCCGGCCCTATATAAATTAGCTAGCGATGAAAACGCGCTGTTGTAGAGAAGAGAAAGGGTTAGATAGGCGTTTTGTCGATTTTCTTCTGTTGCACAATCTCACTGTAATTCTACAATAAACGCATTATTATTATAACCTTCTAAGATATCTTTATCCGTTTTATAATCTTGAAAAGTATAAACATGAACTAGTGTTGTTTTAATTTTTTTCACTTCGAAGCATTATCATGACGGAATCAACTAATTTGACTGAAAACAGAGTTTAAACCAACTGCCAAAATATTTAAAGCGTCCATGCCTTCAGTCGATCATCATACTGCATCCTCCAAAATGATCGACAAACGCAGCTCCCATCACTATTCAACCCTTTCCCCAGTCCGCGGGCTGCAGCCCGGGGCGCAACGAAACAGTTAACTAAATTAAAGTGAGTGTGAAGACCGCTGCAGGGTTAACTATTCCATTTCGTTTATTGCGCACAACTCTGTTAACCCTTCAACCCGTTAATAAAGATATAGAGGCCTATTAACTGCGACTTAAGTTTACTTTTATAATCATCCTTATAGTTTCTTAATATCCGAAATATTATAATGAGTTCGGATATTTATGCGGATATTAGAAGTTTTCAACAACACGTACCGTATCATGATTAATGTACCTAATTAATGATTAAGTGTGGTGTGGTAATTATTTGTAACTTTAAGCACGCTAAAGTTCCTGCTTTAATTAAATATGGCAACTGTTTATAGAACAGGGCTTAACCCAGGGTAATTGGGTAGGTTTGTAGAACCTAACTGATAATGATAAGTGACCGGAAAGTTACTCTACGACAGGATGTTACACATTTGTATATGTAATTACCCAGATGATTGTGTGCAAATTATAAAAAGGGAACGTTTTACCAACGAAAGGTATTAGGCAGCTGCTATTGCAAATTCTGCGGGTACTAACTAGCCTTAGTAATAAATCTATACAAGCCTAGAACATTGGTAGTTAAACGACACCACTTTATTCTTCACGTACTTAATTGAGTACAGCTTTTTCATACAGTGGCATAGACAGGCTAAATCCAGCCGCATAATCATGACAATCTACAAACATCAGAATAGGTTTAAAGTCAACCCTTTCATATTCGGATGTTTTATGTATTAGTATCATATTTCTAAAATTACACACGGCTGACGATACGTAAATGACAGCTTCATCGGAATTGTTAATGTCAACACGGCCGGCTCTGTGCGGATATTTTGCTTTCGGTGCCCATCACTACGAGCCGCTGTATTCATACCTCGGACGGCCACGGTATCCGTATTGTCGCATATCGTGAGTAAGCTACACGCAACGACATCCGATAATGGATTTGTTTTGATCGGTCATTTATTTACATAAATACATAAAACATTGTCATTTGCGGATTGGAACGTGTCAAATCGATATGCCATTACTCAAATACCCAGCCTAGCCGGCTGAAGTGCGTAATTTTAGGAATTGACAGAAATGTTTTAACCAATAGTCTGATGGAGCTTCATTGAACAGTTAATGGATTCAAAAATATTCGTCTGCTGCCGTTCCAGAAATAGTCTGTCCGAATGTAGAAATTAAGTAATAATTGAAGTAAAAATGTTCGTAACACGAGTTTTACGACATTTTTTTACGAGGTTTTCGTCGTAATCACCAATAACCTTAATCAGTAGTTAATACAATCTGGTCCTGCGTGGGCAGAGATGATTCTGAAACGGTACTTACACAAGAAGCACCCATTCACCTACATTACCATGTACTAGTGCGGCGGAGCTCTAGCAGGCACACTCGTTGACCTTCGCAGGGTTAAGTGACAGTCGCCACTAAATCCGTTTAATATTTGCTTTCTATTAACCCTGTGATAAGACGGGGGTATAAAATTTTATTACAACTGCAATGAAATAAAGTAACGTGGCGGTATGAGGCGGCGCTTCTGTCATGACGCCATCTTGGGTATTTTGCGAAATCAGCGGGAAATATTTATAAATTAGGATGATATTACTTTCCAATTGAAAGCGTTGTGCAGGTTAGTACAGAGTAATTTATAGTGTAATAGCATTAGATCTAGAGATAGTTTGAAAGTGCAGATCACAACAGTGCACTCTTACAATCATACAATATCTAAAGCCAGGGGTAAGGTGGACATTTATTTACGAAAAGTGCTTTTTAAAATAGAGATTACAAATCTTGTTGCAAAATTGGACTGCTTAGAGCTTTTTTGAGCAAAGGTGGCCCAGTGGTATCGGCCCCGCTTACGAGTTGCAGGTCGTGGGTTCGAACCTAGGTAGGTGGCATACTTTGTGTAAATAATTCACAATCAATCATCACCACGGGTCTCAAAACGGTGAAGAAAAACATTGTGAGGAAACCGGCATGAAATAGAATCAAACATTGGATGACATGTGAGATCTACCTACCCGTACTGGGCCCACGTGGTAGATTACGGTTCACTCCCTCTCATCGAGGGGAGAAGTACCCACTGCTGGAGCACAGTCCAGCATTGGGAACAATATAGGCTGATCATGATGTGCTTTTTAATATAGGCTGTACCCTTATATTGACTTAGGTATCTACTCTTGGTAGGTAAGACTGCGTTAAGGCAGACAGGCGCGACGCGATTCTGGTAGAACAATTTCCAAGCAGTTTTAATAGAAATTGTTATACTAGAGGCGCAATATACCTACTAATCTTAGAGTAATGTGGTATCTAGGCGGTAGGCTTAGCTAGTACGTACTTGGAACAGGAGTCGCGCCTGAAGGTCGTCACGATCGTGCCAAGAGCGCCGCACTCTAGAGAAGTTACAACGCTAGAGGCAACTCGGAATGTCATTTATGAAAAGGTACTTAGTCATATTTATTTTGATCTCGTACTAAATACCCTCAGTTTATTTCATTTCATTTATTCAAATTAAAGGTAAGATAATATTTACATAATATACATTACAGCATTTAAATAATAATATTACTACTATTTCAATATAATTTACCTAGAGTACAGGCAGTACTTTTTACGCTAACCGACTTCACTCGATATAGCCTGAAAGACTTAACATATAAATTGCCGTATTGACTTTCAACGATAGTTCAACTTAGTCCGAGCAGTTATCAGTAGATCTACCGATAGTAATGTGTGACCATATACGTGACCGTGTCAATGAACTGGGGACTTGACGGTAACTATAACTAGATATTGGTGCCGATTCTGTTGTACACCGAACTAAACTAACTAAACTATCTCTAAAATTCCTTACTTTTGGCCAAGAGAATTTTAACGTTATTCTGCAAGAAAAAATCTCTAAATTTAAAAATTATTTTGACACGCCTAAAAACGAATTTGACAATCAACGTGGTTTTTTTTTTCTTTTGGTTTCGCAACGTGGTACTTGTGTCCGTTACGCAATGAATTTTTTAGAGACGAAGGCGCGCGCAAGGGGGCAGCCTGGACGTGTTTTATATGGAATTGTTCACTTTTTGTTTGAAAAATAAAAAAAATATTACCCACGTGTTGAGATTTAAATATTCCGGGGTTTCATAAAGGGGGTCGAAATTTTCATCATTTTTGCGATAGGACACGCCATTTTCGAGATATAAGCAAAAGAAAAAATAAAAAATACAGCACTGTTTTTGCACGTGAAGGCGAGGCGTTGGTGTGAGTTTTTGTTCATGACCACTAGTTTTATTCCACACCTTTTTAATCGCGATTAAAAATAGTCAGATTTAGTCAAAATAAATTATTATAGTCAAAATTTTTGGTGAAAACCGGCAAACTCGGAATAGCAAAATTGTCATTTTCACTAAACTAATAACTCAGTGCAATCTTAGTGCTGTCAAACTAAAATATAGTTAACTTTAGTCTATTTCAGAATAGGAAATCGTCGTTTGACAGGAATAAACCAAATTTAAGTGATTTTTAGTTTAGTTTAGAGAATTTTGTACAACAGAATCGGCACCATTATGTATTGCATTATGACAACAAGATATGTGGCGGATAGCCAGAAACCTTCTCGACGAATAATAGAGACTTTGTTTCATACTTAGTAAAGATAAAGATAAATGATTTGCAATATTATTAGTCAATGGAATTAACTATACTAAGGCACACATTAACCTACCCTTCCGAAGAACACAGGCGTGATGTTATCTTACCTTACTGGAATGATAGACAGAAGAGCTCGGTTAGCTTTGTTCCTCATACACTTATCGGAAAACTTTTCATTCTCCTTGTCTTCCAATACAAGAGACGTACATTCTACAATATATATGACAACAGAAATAAACAATATTACCAAATTCCCTGACAACAAGTAGTACCTACCTTGACACCGCACCGTTAACTGTTAAGGCACATCCAAGGAGTATCGATTCAACCCACTTCCAAATGACACGACAGACAGTGGCTGCTCCGCCCACGACAAGGCACGCCATCACAAAGACATGTTCTTGGTGTCACAGTAGCTAAACTACTTAGCAGGAAACATCAATTATTGTTTTTACAAGATGCTTGACCTAAATCTCGCTGAATACTTCCAGTTCTTCTTTTGAAACTGTTTCCGAACTGAACCAATCAAATAAAGTCGGTATACACAGGAACAACGACTACTTCATCATCTTTATTTCAGCTGTAACACGTCCACTGCTGAACATTTGTCTCCCCAATTTGGGGGAGTTTGCCATAATCACCACGCTTGACAGGCGGGTTGGAGAACGCTGCTGCCCATTATCTAGTAACGCCCATAATCACCTTTTACGATACCCGCGTGAAGAAATGGGATGGTGGTATTCTTTACGTCCGCCACCACACGGAACACGACTACCTGGAGGACAGAAATTGACAATAATTCTGTTTTTGTAAGAATCCAGGAACGGCTCATTTTCCAAGACCTCATTTTAGAAACTATACATTAGGTATTTTGGGAAGTTTTCTTATTAATACCTTAAATAACCGCTTCTTCACTTAAATTCAAACAGTATAACGCTCCTATAACGTTTTCCAACTGTTCACAAAGATGTATAACCGAATATCGGCGACACCTTCCTTCGTCCCACGCAAGGAGCGCACGCGTCGCCTCAGTTTTTTCCCGGTAGTTAAAGGTTAATAGAAAGTTGGTAAAACAATGGTGGGCCACAATGGGCATTGTGTTGCGGGCTGAGTCACGAGACCTGGCCCACGTAGCGTCGGTGTCTGTTACTTGTCACTTGTATGAGCTTTTCATTTTATGGGTGTCAATATGTTTGGAGGAAATGGGAATAAACCGAAAACTGTGCTCTTAACCTTCAACTCAACCTTTCAGAGTCATCTGACTAGGTTATGGGAAAACCCGGCAGTAATTTTCACATGCAAAGATTTGTTTTATTTAGCTTTGTACAAAGTAAAAGGTGCAAGTAGTTTTAGAGGCTCATAGAATTTTAGCCCCAAATAGGTTTACGAATGAGCTCTATTACAAAACCAGAAGCTCATCTAATGATTAATAATACGGAATTCTTCACCACCATAGTAACAGCAATCAACTCGATATGGCCAATCGATCAGCCATCAATACCACACGTACACCGGCTAGTTAGTACAACGTATCATAATAACGAGTACTCCGGTAGCCGTCGATCTATCACTTGTTTACAATAAAAACCAGCAATTATTCATCGCTGATGAACTATCGATGATTGGATCGCTTTTAGAGATGCTTCACACTGGCGTCACGTAAGGGGCAACGAAGAGTTACGAGCAAGTACTAAAGTAATAGAAATGGTCATCAGTAGTTTGTTAAAATTAAATATTAAGTAGAGGAAGCCGGGGCATTACGGGCCCCCGGGGTAAGATGGGCACCCTCTCTTTCCCGCGGGATAATAAACCGAGACGCTCGGAATTAGTCTGATCGCGTTCCAGTCGACCTCGCGCTAGCGAAAAAAGTGCTTGTGAGCGTGTAGATGCGCATCGTACGTCGACAGAACGAAATTACGTAAGTTGATGCATTTGATATAATTTTTTGGTTTTAAGTCTGTGCTATAGCTAATTCACGTTTGTGTTAAATGCCCAGTTATTAAGTAAATTGCTACGTTCAATTATGTGTCTAAATAACTAGAAAGAGTTGTGAACGAACCATCACATATTCGTTTGATTTGGATGTCATTTGTTTTGTTTGATCTTGAGGGCATTTTGGGTGGGGCAAAATGGGCAGGGTGCCCGTTTTGCCTCGGGTAATCCTATTAAGTTGATCTTTTTTCTGCAGATACAATTATGGTTCGCCACTACCAAAGGAAGACAGAACGTGCCAAATGGAGCTTGGAGGATATGAAAAAAGCCGTAAAGGATGTGGCTAGTGGCAGATTAAGCTGTAAACGGGCCGCTCTTGAGTACAATGTGCCACGATCAACTTTGCAGCGAAAACTCGAGGAGTACAAATCAAAACAACAGTTATCACCAATAAAACTGGTTGTTCCTGCGTAGCTCTGGACCAGGTCACAAACTTATTAAACCATTTCAAGAAGATTTCCTTTGTAATCCAACCTTTCTCATTACATTCTGCCCAAGAATTGGGAGGTCGATTCATTAGTTCAGGCTTCAGTCTCTGACGGGGAAATATGAACATTGGCGGCATGAAAACCCCTGTAGCACTCATTCAGATTTCGACTGTATACAGTTGCCCACGCTCTGCCGATGACAACGACCCAACTTGTTTCCTAGCTTTGATGGCCACTACTTTTCCAAGGCTTTTTGCTACAGTTGTCACGATGCCTAGTTGACACGCTAGCCATGTTAAAAATTTAGAACTCATCGATATTGCCAGATAAATATCGAGCAGCCTCCTGTATCACCTTCTCCGGGTCCATCAACAATGCTACAGCTATGTGCAACTCCACCGCCTGGAACATCTTTCCATGTCATGTCGCCTGTAGATATCATGCCAAAATCCAAAGCACGTGTCCAAAAACGAGTCATTAAGAAACGCGGAAAAACGGCATTAATAACCAGTTCACCTTATAAGAAGGATATAGAAGAAGCCCAGACACGGAAACTAGTGGCTAATGAGAAGAAAGGAATGAACAAAAAGACGAAGAAGAATGATAAAAATAAAGAAAACGAATCGAAGGAAGATGATGTAGAGTGTTTGTACTGTGGATATTTGTACTCAGAATCTACTGAGGGTTGGGTCACTTGCCGTGCATGTCAGAGATAGGCCCACAGTTCTTGCGCCGGTGAAGAGGATAATGATGACGAATCCCTTCACATTTGTACTTTTTGTGCTCGGTTTTAAACGTACATGCCTATTATGCCCCGCATATGACCATTTTACCCCAGACACGGGGCAAAACAGGCAGCTTATTATTATTTTTTTAAGTTCTATTAGCACAAAAGACTGGTAGCCTAACAATTTTTTTAAAGATTAATGATAATAAGGGATAATGAGACTAATAAATGGCTGTTGATTTTTTTCATTATCTTGTTTTTCTTAGATTTTATTCATGATTTCCCTTAAGGGGCCCACATTGCCCCGGTTTCCCCTACTCTGTTAAAGAATTGAGAGACATCATTCTTCATCCTTTTGAGGCTATCATTAAACCTATAATTTTTTTTAAAGTTGGTGATTCTATCAATAACGTTTTCCTCAAAATTCAAAAAGTCAATAAACAATTAAGTTCACTAACTAGATAATCGACTGAGTGTAGACTCTCCCTAAAAACAGATGAGTACTGCCAGCTATATTGTTTTAAAATGAATATCAGATAGATTGCTCATTGTTCGCGAGCCTCCGGTGTCTGATCAGCAGCGGTCAGCTGATTAGTCTGCTCATTTGTAACCTTCATGTCATATCTGATAAGTAAGCAGTAGTAGAAAAAAGTTAATAAGCTGTAAGCCCACAGCGAAAATAAAATGAGGTAAGTAATTAGGTGTAGACCTACAATTTGCTGCTGGTATTCAGTGTAAATTATGGAGTGAATCGTTTGGAATTTACCGGTAAACATCGCTATTCTAAGAATTCGCTATCTTTATTAGGATTAAAGTTCTAGAATATCGTGAAGTGTGAACAAACAATTTTTTTTATTTTTGTCTTTTATTTTTTTACTAGCTACTCATCCCAGCTTCGTACGGTAATTACTATTTAACAAAACATCAAAATTACTCTATTACATAAACCATTCGGAATAAATTCTCAAAATGATAGTCAAACCCGCATTAACATACGTTGCGTGGTTTACAAGAACAACGTGGTCACACAGACAGACACGAATAGCGATATTCATCATCATCATTTCAGCCGAAAGACGTCCACTGCAGGACATAGGTGTCCCCCAATTTGAGGGGGTTTGCCATAATCGCCATACTTGGCAGGCGGGTTGGCGATCGCAGTATGGTGGTCCTTTAGTCGCCTCTCACAACACCCACGGGAAGAAATTGGATGGTGCTATTATTTACGTCTGACACCACACGGTACAACGATACCGATATTAGTGTCTAAAATATACAGGTCTTTCATACTGGAAAATACAATGCTACTTTTCCGGATCGGCCATCGAACTTGAAACTCTACGCCCACTTACTTGTCCTTGCGACGTCTCTAGTGAAACAGTTTGTGAACAAGTAGGTAGGCAGCCATCTTTCGGATCATAAAATAAGCAGTTACAATAATTTAACTGTTACTCTGTTAGTGTAACGTATTTTTGTAATCTTCCTACGTTGTCTCGAGTTGTTGTCAATGTTTATTGTTGAGCTCCAATCTAAACAATATGTCGGCTGTATAACTTACAACGCTGTATTTTACGTTGTATTATTGTAAGTATTTTTTTGTGTGTCGCTTTCTTGTGATTTTATTCTCTTCTAATGTTATTTATTGCGTTTAATCATTTTCAGAGCTTGGAAATACCTAATTTATTTGAATTTTTCAACCTATCGTTCCGGCTTTTCAATTTACCTACAAGTTAAAGTAACCAATCAACCCTGGAAATACCTTCATTAGTAAATCACCCAGTAGCAAAAACTAATTTATTAAAACTACTTTCTACAACTTAGTTGAATACACATAATTAAACTGCTTATCACCGTATCAAAATAAATAAATTATAAACAAATAGCAAGTATATTCTCATTACGCCAATGCGCATGCGTTGTCAGTCAATCCTTCATCTTCAATCAATCAGACCTTTTTGTCGGGTATGTATGACCCCGACTAGCCACACAAATACACAACAACAGAATGTAAACTCCATACGAAAACAATTCATGCATGATTATGTTAATCATGTTGATCCGTGAGATGCATGTGAACATGGAAAATGACCCAGAAAAAAACATTCAAAAGGAAAATGGGAATTTTCCTTTTTTCTTTCTAAAGCATTTTCGGTCACTATAAATTACAATAAAAATTTAATTTAAGTTGTAACATTTTTCTTTTCCGCTGTGGAAACTATAATGTTAAGAGTAGGTTTTGTCCCATCGCAAGTTATTGAGAGTAAAGTGGGTCTTCTGTAATTAGAATTTTACAGTATGGTAGTTTTCAGAAGTCAGTGGCTATTGTAGACAAAAAGTGTCGATAAATAGCGCGTGTCGATCGATAAGTGCGACGAATAAATAAACACGAACTTATTATGGACGGGCGGATATTTGATCTTAGTCCAATTGAATGGGCTGAATCGATTCCAATAAAAAAGTAGCTAGATTGCAATTGTTTGTAAGATTATTATTAATGTTTGTCTGTCAGCATGGGGTCTAGTTAATTTTTTGTTAACATATTAATATTATGATTGTGTGCTTTAATAAGCTTGATCCAATATCATATTTCGCTGCTTATAATACTAGTCTGTATTGTCCCACTGCAGAACAAAGGTCTCTACATATAGGTTGGAACAAAAAGCTTTATCAGATAACTTGCCAGTAAGAGTGATTATGATTATCACTCCTATTTTAGACTATAGGTACAGGGAGCCCAGACAAGTGGTAATCACTTTCAAAGCATTTCGTATTTTAGACTATAGGTACAGGGAGCCCAGACAAGTGGTAATCACTTTCAAAGCATTTCGTATTTTCTAAAGCACATTTAACCGGGATAGACATTAGCTACCGTAAAGCCTATGTCAGCCCGATAATTCCGATATGTCAATAGGAGGCTGACAAATTCCAAAATACATGAGTTTGGAAGTTCCCATCATCGTTATCATTGATCAAATAAATCATTAATTGGTTTGCAAACATGGGTAATACATACCACGACAGAGTAACATTGATTGAGTATTCCTCTGTTGAGCCCCCATGATTCCACAGGACGGTGCGGTCAATAAATATCATCGGAAAGTTATGCATTCGTAAGTGAACCAACTACCAAAATAGTCATAAAACACTTGTAAAGTTGGAAACCTTTCCTCAAAGCCTGCTTAGACAAATATTACCTCATTGTCGTCCAGAACACATTACATGTCAATAGCGGTTACCCAGGGGTGATACATGAGGAATGTCCGGGGCTGGCGACCATGGCGTGGTAATTGTTTCCCTACAGCCGGGGCTGGCCGCTGGCGGGATAAATCACTGTATATCAGATAACACGGGAATAAAAGTGTGAGATGGGAGCCCGATGGACTTTGCCGCTGCCGAGGGCGGCAACTAAACAGGCGTTTTTGGTTCACTGATTTTTTCTAAGAAATGAATAGGAATTACTTTATTTCTTATTATAATTGATACTAATTGAAATAATATTCATGATCAATAATGGTTTTGTACATTTTTAGTTGACCTCGTTATTGCTTTACCTCTTTTGAAAACAATTTTCACCATGCATTTTATTTGTATTTAAAGTTTATTCCTTGTTAAACTAATTAATGTATCCCTATCTTATAAACAATAATGTCGTTTTTGTATTAATCATAATCACAAGCGAAACTTCGTTAAACAGACAAAAAGTACGAGTTGTCTCGATAGCCGCGTAATTCAAGGCCACTCAAGTTTCAGCCATAAGAAAGATGTTAAGGCGGGCGGACACTGGTTGCGAGACAAAAAGTGGGCGATGTCGATTACTGACCACTGTGGGACACGTAGGGGATGATAGTGAGATGGATCTCCTATTGCGACATTCGGAAGTGAAAGAAAACTATGTTTAATAATGATTAGGTACTGTAATTGCCTCGCATTCACTGAATTATTCAAACCAACCACATTAATTTATTGAAACAAATCAAAATCCAGTTATTTAAGGACTTCTTTTTGGCTAATTATTGATAGCTGTTTGGAAAGGTTAAATAAAAACGTTGCAATTTCCCTAAAAAGTATAAAGAGTCTAACTAGTTAAATATGGTGAGCTCAAGAGACAAAAATAATACAACTGAAAGGAAAGAAAACTCCTACAGACTATTTTATATCTTACATCAATCATAGGTAATAGAAAATCTGAACCAAACTAACTCCAGGTGTTTTCACCTACCGTCAACCGTTTAAACCAGACCAGCTTTAGCTGCCAAATTTACCTTTTCAGACGACTCTCATTCTTATCTCTCAGTGAATAATGCTTATAATCACCTAGTGGTCACACCTAGACCGCTAACGGCCGGTTGGAACCAGATGGAGGGTTCAAATCTCGTGGGCGGTTGAATCTGTGGCTGATTGGCGCTTTTTGCGAACACTTATTGAATACGAGCGAGCGAGTCTCTTATGGGATTATATGGGGATTTTATATCTACCATCGATGTTTCTATAGGTTTTCTTAGTGAGACAGTTTTCCTTGGATTTAGGGACTTGTTGCTTGAAGAGTAAAATTAAGTTTAATTATTTTTTAGAGGAGAACTAGAACGTTTTCAAAGAACTTTATAAAATATCATAAGAATAAAAGAGTGTCCTCATTGACACTGACAGTTCCCTGCAGATTGGTGCCATTTGATATTGGAATCTAGACACGAAACACTTATTCAGAATTCAGTGCACCAGCCAACATTACTCACTGCACCGACAGCCCACAAGTCTACACGCCACGTCCACTTCTCACTCGCCAATCCGAAAAGCCTTAACTTTCCTAAACGTCCGCGGTTTAAGAGGACGTTACAAAAAACAAATGAATCAATTACCGCCCGGCTGCCAACAAAAACGCGGGGCATTTCGCCCGGCCACTAATGTAACCTCTAATTCCGCTCATTTGCAGGGCATTTGTAGCGCATTTGCCATCGGTTTTGCGGCCAGCCTGTTTTTTTACGGCACTCAATGTGCCTGCGGTTTGAACGTGTGTCATTTGTGAGCGTTGTTTGTGGTCACAACCTTTTTGCGGCTGTTGTGGTATGTTCGACAAGTTTAGTTTTTAGAGTTTTTGTTGAATGTTGGTTTTGTATGCGTGTTGTGAAAGTGATAGGTTCAGTCGGACAGCCATTTTATTGTTAGAATTATATTCTGTGAACAAATAATGACTTTTGTTTGTTTTATTACTGAAATATTCAATGAGAAGTTATTCAACTGACTTCATGACGACTCACTATCCAGAATCACCAAGTTTTCTTCCTGAACTTACTCCTACACCTGTACCTCACCACCGCGCTCATTACTTAAACAAAACATTATCACAGCACACACCATAAACAATACAGCGCAAACAAACTTAATTCAGAGTAACACAATAAATATGAAGCCGAGCTCCAACTTTAAACAGTGCCATAAATACGGTCGCTCGTAAAGAGGAACTAGACCTGAAAGTTTGTGCGGCCAGCGCATAAATCATACAATCTAACCCTCCAAAACTGAGGATTCCGGGGAGTGTATGAGACGCCCACTCCCCCATATGTCATTTCGGTCAAGCAGCCGCTATTTGTCTTGCAAAAATTCGGAAAAACATGTGAGGAATGTCTTGTCCCCTTCGTCCGAGAGCGGAATGTGTAGGGTTACACACCTTACCGATGTTGTGCCAAGATTAAAACTTGGGTTATTGACGCGAGGAAATAGATAGGCGAATAGTTTTGGGAGTTTCAGTCATTTTGAATGAATAAATGTTCGGGCATCTGTTGCTTTCATTCCTTTTGTGAGTTACGAAGCTTGGCAGTTAATATTTTTGCGCTTTTTGATGCAACGCTTTTCCCTGACAATGGTGAAATAGACACCTATTTGGATCAGATAGAAATCATCCCTAAACTTCAACAAACCTAACATCCACTTCACTGAGTACTCTAAATTTTCCATTCCCTTATATTATTTTTCATTTTATACGAAAGACAAATACTTCACAAATCAAAGTCCAAGACGCTGGGCTGAATAAATTGCCCCGTAGCCCAGCGCCCTGATTGCGGGCTACGTAAATATCAACAGAAAGTACGCCAAACAGACAAACAGACCGACAGAACGGCTCTGTTTATACACTCACTCCTTACGGGACGCTTTTCGGTGAAATCTTGCGAATACTTTCGAATGCGGACATTTTGAATATTGTTTGGTGGAAAGTTTTGAGAGTAAATGTTTCAGGCTTATTGTTATGACTTTCAGGTATTATGGCTTGCTTGCTGGCTGGTATGAAAACCATTTCTTTTTTCTAGTGAATATTTACTTATCCATACATCCTGACAAACCATAAAGTTCCAAATCTGCAGTTCTCAAAGCACCACGGCATTTTCAGTCGAAAATCCACTTAGATTTGTCAAAGAAAAACACTGCTATTTTAATAAAATAACTTTGAAAATCTATAAAGAAACTTCAACATCAGCAGAGGCAAAATTATCACGATGTTATCGCAGTAAACCTTCTCCAAGCATGTAAGAAACAGGCCAGCATTAAGCGGGATCGCAGTCAGTTAGCGCGCGCCGTGTGATCGCAAGCCGCGTCCCGCCGACTAATGTGCCGCAGACGGGCCGCAGTTAGCACCCGCGTGAAACATCCACTGAGTTGCGTTATTATAATCTCGTCTGTTTAGTTTAGTTGCTTCATTTGTCCGATGTCTCATTTCTTAAAAAATCTATTATAACATTACGTACGTTACCCAGGATTTTGTTTGGAATTGCCAACACGTACTGAGTCTGTGTGTGGGTGATATATGTATATAATAAATAATTTCTAATCAACGAGCCATAGAAGGCATCGCTTTCCTTTGCTTGTATTTTTTCTCTCACCTTACATACCTATCAGACTATTCAGTTATTTAAATCGGCTCAACAATTTTCACTATATACCTAGCAACTAATAGGGCCGTTTTTAAAATCGGCTCAGAGTGCAGGTGGCGTGTCCGTTCCGGTCCGGTGTCCGGTACAATCCGATCGTATTTGCGTAAGCCGGCCGCCGTCCTAATCCACTCCGGATTATTGACGAGACGTCCAGCGACCACGCTTATTAGTTGAGGGTTCATGGCACAACATTCTAGCGGAATAGAGCTTGTGAAGAGTTGCTGTTTACTGTTCAATAAAATAATCACATGTGTGATGGATGTTACACAATATTATGTTTTTTTTTTATCAAGAATTGTACGAACGCCCATGTTTTCTTGACTGTTGATCACGATTAGTACTTGTGTCAGTTCCTTATCGTTACTTCCCTAAGATCAGCTACTACCTTGCAAGGTTTCAAGGTCCAGTCAAAGTATGCCGATTTGTTATGTTGCGGCAAGTTTTACATTATCCAACAGTGAAGAGAATGTTGAAAAAAATAAATAGTGTAGTAATCTTTCATCTTGTAACCTCTTCCGCGTACTTCTTGGTCCAATCTTGTCTAAGACGCTGGTACAGCCAACAAGCAAGGGTCAGCCGAGGCATGCCAATTTGCTTTGTCCTTACTCACCTCGGATAACGCTCTATTATACGGAGACCTTTGTGTCTGTAGTTTAGAGGCATTTTCATTGGCTTTCTCTAAATGCCTGTTGGCGATAGTTGTTCATCAAATTGGGGCTTTGATGATTTGGGAGGGAAAGGGAAATAGTAAGACATCTTCAAAGTGCATAATAGTAAGCTTTACTACGTATGAAACGGGTGACCAGAACAGCATTAGATAATCTTCTGTTTTTGTGTTTTCTAGGTAGCAAGTCTTTAGTTCCTTTCTTCTTTCTGGTGTCGCTGCAATTACTTTATTTTTAACCCCCGACGGAAAAAGAGGGGTGTTATAAGTTTGACGTGTCTGTCTGTCTGTCGGTCTGTCTGTGTGTCTGTCTGTCTGTGGCATCATAGCTCCCGAACGGATGAAGCGATTTCAATTACATTTTTTTTGTATTAAAGGTGACTTATGTGCGAGTGTTCTTAGACATGTTTGATGAAAATCGGTTGAGCCGTTTAAAAGTTGTGGGGGGTGAAAGTGGGGAAGAATAACCGAAAGTCTACAAATATACTCGAGTGGGGTCTCAAATGAAGGCGCACTGAAAGAGAATGATGTTCTTAGCTTCGCTTGATGAGAAAATTGGTGGTGGGAAAATTGGGACATGGAAATCCGATTGTCACGTGAGAGTATCAATGACTACATCTCAGTCTTTGCAATTCTGCTAAAGATGATTTGTCATGTGGGTTATTAAATAGTTTTGTTTGGTCGAGCTCACAAATTGCTACACCATCCAAGGAAAAGGCCAAGCCTATGTAGCCTTAAGCAGAGTAAAAATACTCTACTTAAGGCTACATAGGCTTGGCCTTTTGCGAAAGTTCTTTTACCTAAGTAAACCACAGCTTTTTCAACTGTCGTCCCTTGCAATTTATAAGTTAAATCGCCCAACATAAAATGATAGGAAACATTGTTCTTTCAATATTTCCATATCTTCTAAGACCTTGAAAAGTTACATTATGTGGCCTTATCAGAATCCATCCATTCTCGTCAACACAACTCCGGCCGATAGTGGCATCATCAAATTGAATTGATATTGATTTTGGAAGCTTCCCATCTTCCTGTTGGCCACGGCGAAGTTCTATGTATTTACAACTTAACAAAATCTACATTATAATAAGTATACCTATAAAAAGTATAAAATAAAAAATTTAAAAAACCCCCGACACAAAAACCTAAGATCCCTTTAAAAAGTAAAAAATAATAAAAAAACTCAATCTTAAAGTACATAAGTATGTATTAATAATTTAAAAAAAAAATACGTCGCGTTGGGGGACCGCTCTGCGAGGGCAGACGACGTTGACGATCGTATCCTAAATGCAATATTTAGAAGTAATTTTATAAAAGTTTTCTTCAGTTAGGTAATAGACTATTTGTAATTAAATTGTTAGGTTTGGAGCGGTCCCCCAACGCGACGTATTTTTTTTTTTAATTATTAATACATACTTAGGTACTTTAAGATTGAGTTTTTTTATTATTTTTTACTTTTTAAAGGGATCTCAGGTTTTTGTGTCGGGGGTTTTTTAAATTTTAAATTTAATTTTAGTTCTTATTAGCCCAAAACTTCGCCACCTCTATATTATGAGAAACAGAGGCCAGGATAGGAGGTGCAGCATAGTTTGTGACACAGCTCCACATCCACACCACGCTGTCCTTACCAGTTCGGAGTAACATCTTCTCACTCAGGGACTTCAGAAAGTATCACCCTACCCTGTAGAGAGATGCTCCTAAGTCTTTAAGCTCGGCTTAAGATATTGATGGAGGAAGTCAAAACGTTAGCATTACGATTATAAGCGTCGCGTCATCTTCGGAATATGAATCCCCATTTTCTTAAAATTACTCGGAGCTCTTAATCACTTTTTACTGCAGTACGTAGAAACATGTGGCAGGATAGTAAATAATTACCGACACGACTTGTGTAGCAATTTGTGTCATAGACTCACTCACAGGCGATATATTCATGTGCCCAGTTACATGACTCAAACATTTTGTAGGTAAGTAATTGTCATTTCCTGTTCTATGGCTTTTCTTATTGCATTCTATGGTCAGCTGTAATTAAAGGAATTCGCGGCCACATATTTAAGCTTCGTAGCTACTTAACGTGTTTGAAACGTGCATCCGCTGGTAATATCCTTTTATTGCTATAAGCTATAAGAAGTGAGAACATTTTATTTTTTGGTTTCTCGCAGGCTCTTAGAAAAATGTATCAGTTGGAGATGATACATTAATAGCTGCTCATTACATGTTATTTATGTGCATACAATTATATACACTGTGTATCATTTTGAACTTGGAGAGTTATTTTGTTCATGTACATTTGTAATAAAATTGATTCTTTAATAACTATAAAACTGGGTAATACTTAGCTTTTTCTAAAATGCCACCAAGTTAAAGTTTATCAGAAACATTCAGTAGGCAAGCTCTCACATTTAATCGAAGAAGATCGAGTAGTATCAGAAAGTAATGTGAAGGGACACTTTCAAGGGGACCGTAATGATGTACCGGACAACTCTTTGGCACGAATGTATCAACTGACATATACATAGAGTTGTTAAAACGAAACAAGCTGAATTCGCTGGCCACTGGAACTATAACAATAATCATTTTATAGAAGGTACGCAATGTGAAACTACTTTCGCTCTTTGTTGTTATTATCGGCAAGGTGCACCACAAACTATCCCTGAGCCATAATTGTATTTCATTTTAACGTTTACACTATCAATATTATCGTTTTACTCACTTTATAGTTGTCGACATAGTCTTTCCGGTAATAAAGCGTAATGGATACAAATTAGTAGAAGAATATTACTTTATAAATTAGTAAGAAACCGTATTAGTAAGGCTTTTCAATTTATGTCTCTTTTTTGGGAGGAAGGAAGGAAAATTTGCTTTTTTTTGTAACGAGTATGAAATTTACACAGATACGAGTTTCATAATGGTCGTATTATTATTATCCCTTTGTCATTTCAGCAACTAAAGTGGTATTAGTATTACAAAAGATTTCATTTAGATTTATCTTTTATAGATAGATAGATCTTTCGTCCTTTTCATCGTTACAACAACTCTCTAAATATCTATCGTGGAACTATCTCCTCTCAAAAATGCGAGTTGTAGTAAGTGTGAAGCCGTGACATGTGGCCCCTGGGCCCCACCGCCATCCGTTGTATCTGATGACCGGCCGGTGGTTATCACGCCGTTTAGCGAGGATATTGCTTGCGCTGGTTATTGCCCAGTTTAAGTGGACTATCAAAGAAGTTGTTTGATAATTTTCTCAATTTTGAGCATTGGGTGTTAGTTGATGATTGTTTAAGAATTTTAATAATCCGACAGATTCCAAGTCAATACGGTACAAATACCTAAGCTTTCATTTTTGCCATGAAACTGTGAGCAATTATTCCACTGCCTTTCTAAGACAACCTAGTCAAAAGTTATCGTTACCCAAGTACCAGTTTCTTCGTCTTAAACGATATTTCTAAGACTGTGTTGTGTCAGATTCCTACAAAACAAATGCGAAAAGTGTTGGAAGTCTCTCAGAAGTTTGAACATTCCACCCGACGGCCCCCGCAGCCCCCGCGGCCCCGGGGTCGTTTATGGCGATCGGTTGGCATCTGATAGTCGCCCTATGTGCCTGCATGAACCCCTGAAGATGTGTTATCATTTTATTTAGGACTTTTATAAAGAGTAGTTCCGGTAGGGGTGAAGTAAGGTGGATGGACAAAGTTCAAACGTGTAACGGAACGGTAGTTTATTTTGTCTTGATGGCTACGACAGAAGTTAAGTGTCAATTATAACGTTTAGGTTCTATGTTGAAATATTGATTACATTTAAGAATTTAATAGTATCAAAACACAAACTGATTTTGTATAATTCGTTATGAATTATGAATGAGGGCAGCCATTAGTGCTATTACCGAATAACTACAATCTGCTATCGCCAATCTGTCTGGTCAGCGTAGTAAATATGGCGAGTTTCCAATCAGAAACTATAATGGTCATTGTGAAACTTATGTTTAGCGATGAACGGTTCTTAGCTTAAGGCCATTGGCTAGTTCCTAGGTCGAGTACGAAAGTGATAATATACGATCGAACCTTTACCCTCGCGTGCAGTTAAAATGGTGACTATAAATAACTAGTTATGATCTACTTGTAAACAGTCCTGAGCGTGGACATGTCCTCATCGGGACGGCTCGGCTAACAAACGCATACTGAGTTAACTGCGTCGTAAACCTCACGGTTTTAACGTAGGTGGGCCGTACAATATTAGCATGTGATAGGAAGTTGCAGAAAAGCCATTCCTTATAACTCAACTAAGATATTGTAATTAGTGAGAAAAACTCGTAAGGACGATAATTGGACAACAGCAACAATGCGAACATGAGCAAGCCCCATTGCAAAGTCAGAATTTCCAAAAGGTCCTTATAGACTTTTCTGATTATTATAGAAGTATCTATACCGCTGAACAATTTAACTGCTGTGTTTTTATATAGACTGTACTTTCGGGTGTGAACGAAAATACAATGCAAATGACACTTTAATTACCTGATTACGGCGGAGCAAAAAGGAGGGTAATGATTTTGTCCGGTATGTATGTATCTTTTCCCTCATAACTTCTTAACCACTTATTATAATTTGAAAAATGAGGTATCATTAGAAACGTTTCGATAGTCCACTGGTATAGGCTACGTGACCTCATATTCAATTTGGCGCCCTCTAGACGAAAGCAATAATACATTCTAACAGTTGTAAGTGATTATAAAGTTAAAGGTAAAATGGCACATTGCTTTCAAATGAAAATATTTCCTTGTTTCCTACTTTTAGAACGTATTTTTCATAGTCGGGTTGAGTTTCTGAACTTACTTTGTTTTGTCAGTTAAGTTCATAAGAAGACTCCTCGCATGATTTGGTTGCAGCCTTGCATTCGGTGTCTGTTTCAGTGAGATCGAATGCAGCGAACCTTCTGCACCTTTTAACTGTTGTATGTAGATAAGGTAGTATTTTTCCTGGTCACCATTCCTGAGTGTTCCACAATGCTTTACAGCCGTAGGTTCTGTTCAAATATCCACGTCGCTAATGCAATGTATCAGTCGCGCTTTCCACAGACCAGTTGGAGCAAGCAATGATTTGCTGATTGTAGCTAAGGGGTTGCGAAATTCAGTTTTGCAGGAATAGCTAATATGTCTTCCACTGTCAAGAATTTTTTTAATGAATGAATCTTCATATTTCAGCTGCCGTATACCGTAGGCTAGCGCTGGAAGGGTATAAAGTATGGTTTATCTTGAACATCATTATCTAGCGGTGAAAGAAACCAAGAGCAGTGATACCAGCCCCAACTTACGAGGTGTAGGTTGTGGGTTCGAACACAGGTAGACGCTTTACTTAAAGTAAATAATTTCATCACCACTGCTCTCAAAACGAAGAAGGAAACCGGCATGCCCTAGAATCAAAAATTCGAAAACATGCGATATTTGCAAAACCACGTTGGGCCCGCGTGGTGGTTTATGGCCCACTCCCTCTCAACGAAAGGAGGCCTGTATCCCAGCAGTGGGAACAATATAGGCTGATTATGATGAAAGAAACCATTAGGAAGATCAGTGCCATAGCTGGTGGTAGATCAATGCTTGTTTAAGATTATTATGCCGACCAATCTGCTTTTCTCTTGGCAGACACTAAAAAAAAAGGTTTAGCGTGGCCAGCAAAAAGATGGCGTGGAATAGAACGAAACATATTTCTGTAAAACATAACTTACAAGGGGATGCAGCTATCAAACGTATCAGTATTACTAGCACAATTAGCTAACTGTCGGTTAATTTACAGCTCCGGCTAACACAAGAAATACTAAAACGTATAGAGTCGCCTATAAAATTATTGCAGCCATTACTTACGCATAGAATTAAAGGGCAGAAGGTTCAGTCTAAACAACCAGCAACACTTCCTCTCACAAGTTAGAGATGAGTGTAACTTAAAGTGCCTCGTAAGAAAATAAGTACATCTGTTAATTGGTATTTATACGTTGATCAAGTTAACGCTGAAAGCAAAGCTTACTAATTAGAGCCAGAATTTATCTCACGAGTAAGCTGAAAATATTTTAACGATCACCTCATGAAAACCTTTCTCGATACTGTTACATTTATTACTAAGTGACGTTAATCTGACTGCGTTCAACTTGTAATAATCAATGTTTATGAAGAACTTCAGCTCTTGAGAAACAAGTATCTTTTTACTAAGTTTAGGTTCCAACTGCCTGCTGGAACCTCCTTTTTGGCTACTGCTTGTACACACGGCTACATATCAAGCTGTGATTTACAGTATAATCTGATCTCACGTTGTATGGGATTTCCGTATAATGAGAGGTCAGCTTAAACTGGAAATCTATAGCGTGATATCTAGCTGTCTTTACAATCATAATTAGTGTATATCTAACATTATTTGTTTATTGTGTACAATAAACTTATCATTATTATTTATGATTTTCACAAATACCTGCTAACAAAGCCTTTGAAAACATAAAAGATTTTTTTTTGTTCTATAGTGGTGAATATCGTACTGGCCCTTTCAACCAAGTGACAAAAGAATCTGTGTTATTTTTGGTCATTGTTTCGATTTGATATTCTGAACATAGCTAATGTACTGTCTTATTAACTTTACATAGTAACAGGTGTGTAATGCACGAAATGCGTTTGCGCATATGCGTAAACATGCAATTACCGACTGAGTAATAACACGCTCAATTTGATTAGAATTTATTCAAGTGTATTCATAAGAACTGCATATTAATTATAGTGCGCCTAATACGAATGACTGATGGTTCATTTTGTCAACAGTTCTGATTATAGGCGTTAAATTCATTATAATTAGTACTGAAAGTATTCTTTTCTAACTCTTGCCCCCTAGTAGTGATCTTATTCCACTGAAACTTAAATCTTTTCGTAAGTAAATATTTCCATATTTTTTTATTCAGTAGTGTGAGAGTATAAAGAGTCAGTCGGCTAATTAATTAAATGTAGTATCATACCTTGACTGTAAAATAAACAAAGCACTTTCTATTCGAAATAAATAAAGAGCTTAATTGGTGAGGCATCCCACCTGCGATCAATCTGACTGCAGGTGGGATACATAAAAAAGCTCCCATCGATCTCTACGTCTATGCGGAACTTTTGAATTTTTTGAATCTGTTATTAAATAAGTGACCTTCACATTATGTGCAAAAATCGAAATGGCGAAAATTTACTTATTGGTGGTGACCTGAATACTAGCTGCAATCAGACTGCGGAGTGTTGGTTACGACGACCATCGGTATTAGATATAGCCCTCTTTTTACAAACCACAAACTCCACTAGCTCATCATGCAATCTTATCGTAGCTTCTTGGCATGATATGATGAAATATTGCGATCAAGAACATGTCCACATTGCTCACGGCTTCTTTTAGATTTATAACTATAATCAGCCCATTTACAAGCTTCTCAGAACCTATGTTTTTACTTGGTGCTAATCAAGCCATCATTTTTCCCACTTATCAACTTTTTGTCACACCAAATTGAATAATCACCCCATTCGAACCCGGAAGCAGCTCATCACGAGCTATCTGTCAATAAATCTACTACGATTGTCAAGTGGAAAACTGTCACCGTTTCGTTCCACTAATCAGTTGTTCCGTGGCCGTGCGTTCTGCGCCGGTATTATTACCGCCGGCGGCCCAGGAAGGTGCGCCAACGGTCGCCGCGCACCTTGCGACCGACCACCTTGCGTCTCGAATAACGTACTGTGTCCAGATACAACAAGATATCAATTAGCACAACTCATAAAACAGTATAAGAAATGCATTTTTTGTGGGGAGAATTAGGCTTTATAGTTGCAAAGCTAAGGTTGGAGTTTCACTGGTGGCTAGCTTCAGGGGTGAAGGCGGAAAGATGTTACCACCCTACATTAAGATTAAGGTTATTTAGCTAAATATAAAGCGTGTTTTTTACTGCTCTATATTAGTGGACACGGCTGTCTAGTGAAATTAGTTGGGTTCTAATTTTGTTGTCTAAAATCCGTTGAGATGGTCGATAACCCCGCGCCCGCCGTAGGGGTCAGTGAGACTGAAAGTGACTCAAATTGGTTTATTTACGTCACGCTGTTGGTTTTTCTATTGTTCTATTGACGTGCGTATGAGGCAGATGCGTCGGTCGTTAATTAGCGCCGTACGCGTGTGCAATATCAATGGTTCGTTATGATTCAATCTGACAGCAGCTTCTTCTTTTGTTTTATAATTGGAGCCGCGTGATTGATACGGTTATGTTTAATTTCACAATATATTTTATTCGGTTTTGATTGGTGTCGCTAAGTTCAAGTTGTAGTGTTATGTTATTTCTGTCTAAGTATAAACTATCTCACCTGTTTTCTTATTTGTTGCATAGGACATTGTGAATGTGACCAAAGAATAGAATACACAAATACATGATACCTGGCGGTAACCAATCAGATTGCTAATTCTACTTTAAAAAATGATTATGACTCAATCAAAAACTGAAATCTACATGTAACAATTGAACCTGCCAACCCTCAAAACCTGATGAAGCATCACCATCTTTGTGCCCGATCAGTCGTGACGAAGTGACAGCATAATACACGTGTTTAGTAACGAACTCGCATGCACTGTCCGGCGCGCGACGTGACGCAACTGATTCGTAGTGTGCCATTGTAACCAACCAGTGGCGACGTAACAAGATGATCCAGTGCGTAACTACAAGTATTGCTTATGGAAATATTTGACGCAAAAAGTTAATGAGCTTTGTTTTTGTTGGAGCAGGAGAGGGTTAAGTATGACCAAATAGTGCTCGCAGTCTTTTATCGTTTTTAGGGTTTCGTTGCCAAATGGCAAAAAACGGAGCCCTTATAGATTCGTCATGTCTGTCTGTCTGTCTGTCCGAGTATGTCACAGCCATTTTTTTCCGAAACTATAAGAGCTATGCTGTTGAAACTTGGTAAGTAGATGTATTCTGTAAACCGCATTAAGATTTTCACACAAAAATAGAAAAAAAAAAACAATCATATTTGGGGTTCCCCATAAGTACATAGAACTGAAACTCAGAATTTTTTTTTTCATCAAACCCATACGTGTGGGGTATCTATGGATAGGTCTTCAAAAATGATATTGAGGTTTCTAATATTTTTTTTTTAAAACAATAATATTTGGGGTTCCCCATACATAGAACTGAAACTCAAAAAAAAAAAAATCATCTAACCCACACGTGTGGGGTGTTTATGGATAGGTCTTCAAAAATGATATTGAGGTTTCTAATATCATTTTTTTCTAAACTGAATAGTTTGCGCGAGAGACACTTCCAAAGTGGTAAAATGTCCCCCCCCCCCCCGTAACTTCTAAAATAAGGGAATGATAAAACTAAAAAAAATATATGATATACATTACCATATAAACTTCCACCGAAAATTGGTTTGAACGAGGTCTAGTAAGTAGTTTTTTTTTAATACGTCATAAATCGTAAACCACAATTTCATTCAGTCAACTCAAAAAAAAAAAAACTGGCCAAGTGCGAGTCGGACTCGCGCACCGAGGGTTCCGTACAAACCTGCAGGAATTCACGGTTTATGCATAAGGTTTATGTTTATGAAATTAAATGTTTTTTGGAACGAAGTTCCTTATCGCGCGTTGTGAAAGGGGGCTAGACGGAAAAAAATCTTACGAAAAGTTGTCACGACATGCTTTAACCGACTTCAAAAAAAGGACGAGGCTTCTCAATTCGACCGTACATATTTTGTATGTTGTTGTTTTTTTTGTTGTGAGTAGAGAGGGAGAGAGGGGAGAGGGGAGAGGGGGAGAGGTGGAGAGGGGGGGAGGGGGAGAGAGGGGGGAGGGAGAGAGAGAGAGAGGGAGAGTTAATGAAAAAATTATAACTATTATGAATTCTGGAAAGGAACTTCGTTCCATCCGGGTGTCCCTTGACACCTCTAAAGTTTTTTAATTTTTATATTTGAGTTGACTGAATGAAAGGTAAATTGTGGTTTACGATTTATGACGTATTAAAAAAAAAACTACTTAATAGATCTCGTTCAAACCAATTTTCGGTGGAAGTTTACATGGTAATGTACATCATATATTTTTTTTAGTTTGATCATTCCCTTATTTTAGAAGTTACGGGGGGGGGGGGGGGGACATTTAACCACTTTGGAAGTGTCTCTCGCGCAAACTATTCAGTTTAGAAAAAAATGATATTAGAAACCTCAATATCATTTTTGAAGACCTATCCATAAACACCCCACACGTGTGGGTTAGATGATTTTTTTTTTTGAGTTTCAGTTCTATGTATGGGGAACCCCAAATATTATTGTTTTAAAAAAAAAATATATTAGAAACCTCAATATCATTTTTGAAGACCTATCCATAGATACCCCACACGTATGGGTTTGATGAAAAAAAAAATTCTGAGTTTCAGTTCTATGTACTTATGGGGAACCCCAAATATGATTGTTTTTTTTTCTATTTTTGTGTGAAAATCTTAATGCGGTTTACAGAATACATCTACTTACCAAGTTTCAACAGCATAGCTCTTATAGTTTCGGAAAAAAATGGCTGTGACATACTCGGACAGACAGACAGACAGACAGACATGACGAATCTATAAGGGTTCTGTTTTTTGCAATTTGGCAACGGAACCCTAAAAATTAAAAAAAAAACCATTTAATTTCATAAACATAAACCTTATGCATAAACCGTGAATTCCTGCAGGTTTGTACGGAACCCTCGGTGCGCGAGTCCGACTCGCACTTGGCCAGTTTTTTTTCGTAATGTTCAATGAACAATTTGCCTTGTGATTTATTGGTTTCTAATTGAAACTCAAATTTAATCGAATCCTAGTGGGACTTGTGGCTCAGTAATTATAACAGCCTTACGCTTGCTGTGGTTGGTCGGTGGATGGGTGACCTTTACACACTTAGTCCCCTTCGTGCCTCAGAGAGCACGCTAAGTCGTTGGTGGCAGCTGTAATTTGTGGAGCTTTAGCCTTACAGGTCTTCAGAAGTCAGAAAGTTTGAAAAGCAGCTTTATCTTGGGTATCGGTTTATCCAGTAACTGGGTTGTGGAGGTCTGATATGCAGTCGCATCATATAAAAGACTGGTACTCAGCTGCATACGGTCAGACTAAAAGTCGACCCCAACATACTATTGAAAGGCTATGCAGATGATAAAGATTTAGGTTGTGGACTGACACTCCTCATGTCGTGCTCTATGTGCAACAATGTCACCTGCTCTCTGAATTACCACAGCGAGGCTAACGCTGGCTGACGCTGTCGAAGTGCCTGAGTTCTAGTCAACACTTATATAGATATGTGAAAGTATCGATACGACAAAGAAGAAGAATAGTACTTGTCGGTAACGTAAGTAAAAAATTGTATAGCTAAATGATTTTGTATTAAGATAAGACTGATGGACTGATGTAAGTATTGCCATGCAGTCGTTCGCTCTCCTTATACAAAAGTTACCACCGTGACTATTTACATGCCTTGCAGTTTCCCGGTGCTTTACACCGCTTAAGGTAACAAATATAATGTAGTATGCAAGTATGCAGGTAATGACCCGTTTTCCAAGGCTATCATCAATATAATCACCATAATTCAACCATAAGCGTAATTAATATTGTTAGATATAAATCTATTGGTTTTGCATGTTTTGCTAACGTAGTCTTAGTTTTTACTCGCTTCATTTGATCAGGTAATAGGGATAAAGTCCCGGAATCTTGCAAGTGAACAGATATTAAGTAGTCATGTTTTGCTTCTTTTTACTCGGTGATTAAACGCAATCATTTTACTTAAAAAAAAACTGAAGCGAGAGCTGCCATAAATTCAAAGTTTCATATTAAGTATTAATTTATTTAGACTTGCAGTAGCAAACCCCACTGAACAGAGACTTATGGTGAATGTTTTCATAATCGTGGAGATAAGTAAAATAAGCACAGTCAAGCTTGCTCGTGGAGCACTCGAAGTTATCCCGAAAACTTAAAAAGTAACAATACAATGCACCTACCCATATTTATTAAGGTTGCAGGCAAGTCCGGTAAAGCAGCCTCTTAGATTGACCTGCCAGATGTCATTAAAAAAAAAACACCTACCCATCACGCATCGATACATTGATATTAAGGTAACAGTTTTCTGCAAAAAAAAAAACTTTTAGTTTACATCTAAATTAGGCATAACATAACCTTTTTATATCGACCATTAGCAGCAACGGGCGGCGGTTGACGCAAAAAGTGCAGTAATCGCACTAATCGTACGCATGAGCGCATACGTATGAACGCTAAAATATAGCGATAATTAACATATTATAATTATGTCTCAAATATCGCTATAATTACGATATCGTACACAACGATATCATCTGCGTACTGACTGCTCGTAAAATGTATCGGACTGCTAGATTTCCTGATAGGTAACTGAAGCGATGATTGGATTCGTTCGTTTCTTTACAGAGCAGTTATATCTAATTCTTTAGTTAACTAGCGATTAGCTAATCGATCGATGTTAGATGTTATAGTTTTGTAGATGTTGCTGATTTGTATTTGCTTATAAGAAAAGGGAAATATATCTCCAGAAAACTGTACAGATATAATTTGTAGCGTGAACGTGACTGAGTAATCGAATTCTAATCTAAAAGGAATTATTGTGCCCGACCGAAAATATGTGTGTTCGCCTCTAGTTCTATGTGAAAGTCGGTAGTTAGCGGAGTGTGGCTTCATTTCAACTCCCTTTCTAGGGATTACATGTGCTGTACGTACTTTGCGCTATCTTGAAAAAAATGCAATGATGACGCGAATTAAAAAGCCCAACTAAAATTCGTTCTAGTTTGTCAAGCACACCCATTAAATGATGGCTCATGTACCATATTCAGCAGAATGGCATTAAAACTTGAACTGCCGTAATTAGTACAAGACTACTAGCTTCACTTGTGAACACCATTATGTCCTATACTCATAAACCATCAAGAAAAAAATGCCGTTAGTTTTATAGCATTTCTCCTTTTTTGCAATCAAGTGTACTGTAGAGTGACGCAATTAGTTACACTTCAACCTTCGTACACTGCAGGCCAATTTAACGTATAACTTTTCTTCATTGTCCGTCGTACACTTGGGGCAAATTGAATGTTCACGCCGCGGGCTAAAGGTGCAAGCGCACATGTCCGGCCAGTAAACAGCCACGACATTTTGGCAAGATTACCTCCACGCACATCGAATTCTGTCATTAACACGTTTAAATATTCAATTAATGTACGGTTGCACTAGTCAACGATTTGCACTGAGCTTAAGTATGTAATGATTTCCTGTCATTATTTATTAAATAAGTACAATTAGTTTATTCTTTTGTCCAAACTGATCGAATGCTTATGACAATATTGTAAAAAGTAATTGAGGTAAATAAATTACTTCGTGTATGGTAAATTTTTCGAATTGTAAATACTTAAGTATCAGCAAAAGCATGAACCATTTATCACTTCCAGACAGGTGGTGGGGTTTCCAAATTTAATATGTTATTACTGCGTTACAGCAAAGCATTTAATAGTAATTAACAGCTATTTTCATACCGGAATATTTCTATAAAATTGCAAAAGTAATGCATACCGGATATACAAAATTATGATTATCGTTCAACAATGCCATTGTAATAAGGAAACTTGTAAAAAAACAACACATGCTGCATACGTATATATACAATTGTAACTTACCATCGCCACAGTGGCTAAACAGCGAAAATTACCGAAGCAATATCATAAAGCAATAGCACAGCAATTACATAGAAATTCAAGTCTATTTGCCACTTTAAACACCATATCACTATATAAAATCAACATGGCCGTAAATTTAAATGCGCGTACGCTCACTATTTCACGGTTTAAAAGTATTAAAAATACGGTGACCATAAACGTCGGAAGTGGGCCGTGGAGACACCGTTTAGCAGGACGGTCCTGCACATGGCGTCGTGGGGTCACCCCAAATGTCAACGGTCTCTTCGTGACATTTATTAACGGTTAGAAGGGTTGGCTAAAGAGAAATTCCTAAAGGCCATTTTCTTTTTCCCATCGAGGGTGTTGTTACTGGGATATGATCGAAGTAACGGTGAATAAAATCAAAAGTTTTGCCGGGTATTTGTCGTCTGGTGTTGAGTTCGTACTGCGTTCCATACTGTTCGTACATGTATGTAGAGTTGCTGTTTTCTTTGAGAAAATAATCGAAGTGATGCGTTTCAACTGCAACTTACTCGTTAAGTAGGTTGCAGTTGTCGTTGTCATTTTCTGGTTTAAGATCCATTGGCGCTCAGTACTTAAGACAGAAAATAAGTATATTTTCGTTTAATATGACACATCCGTGCAAAACGGTCATCGCCACTGAGAACAAAGTTCATAGCGCTGGTGTTGATCAACAGCCGGCGTTGATTTGATGACATCGGCCAGTACACCACATAAAGTATCATAGAGTACTCAGTCGGTCGTAGGACAGTGGTTACGGGTCGTCAGAAGCCCGAAAGTCTGACACGAGTCTTACCAAGGGGTATCGTATTATCTAGTAACTGGGTTGTGGAGGTCAGATATGCAGTCGTTCCAAGTAAAATACTGGTACTCAGCTGCATCCGGTTAGACTGTAAGCCGACCCCAACAAAGTAGGGAAAAGATGATGAGAGTACAATACAATAACTGTTCAAAATGAATATTATATGAAATGGTATCATTCCATTTTGCCGCCGTCGCCGTCGCTCGCGTCGTCGTCGCTCGCGCAGAGACAAAACACTGAATAAGTTGTGTTATCTCTGCCAGGGTCGCGAGATTGTTCGAAAGAGATACCGTGACCCTGGCACATGGGCAACTGAAGGAACACGGGTGGGTTTTAGTCAGTTAAATTCTGACACGCCCTCCCGCTCCGCCCAGAGCGGGAGAAGTCATTTGATGATTTCCCATCCAGAAAAAAAAAAGTGAGACGACGAACTAGTTGAATTCTGTGTGTAGAATATGTGACTTTCAACGTGACTTTCTATGTTGATATTGGTTTCAGAAAATAATTTTCATATCGCGATGCACATTTATCAAAGAGTCGTTATGGTCAGTTGTTGTCGTTACGGTACGATCGAGACGGAATTGACTGTGTACTTCACTAACACTACTATTTTAAAGGTAGTATACATGCAATTGGTATTTCAAGTCTAAGATAAAGTTTTTTTTTATTAATGAAGTTGCAAATAGTTTAGAAAATTATAAGTATTTGGGAAAAATGTCGTGACCTTGGGGCTTGTCCACGCTTGTATCATGTTGATGGTGTCACGATCATGTCAGTAATTTGGCGTAATGAGACTGATTAAAACTCTCAACTTTCTTCACCAGATCTTACCACAATCCGATAAGCCATAGCGTAATGGTCCGTGCAGGCGCCGTAGCATACAAGAAGCATCCCGCGGTTCCGGCCGCTGCACCAAGTATTATATCAGCCGTACGAAGCACTGCGAGACGAGTTAATTGTACAGTCGGAGGCAACCGATGCTATCGCGGAGTTTCACACTGCTTTTTATATTATATTGGTTTGTTAATTGTTTGGTGATGATGTGTGCTCAAAGTGTACGGACGAGAACGATTGCTCTCGATGTCTCTGTTGAGGAAAATATTAACAGCGACAAACCGGGATCTCAATAACAGCTGTTGATGTTTTTTAGGGTTCCGCACCTCAAAAAGAAAAAGCGGAACCCTTATAGGATCACTTTGTTGTCCGTCCGTCCGTCCGTCCGTCTGTCAAGACCCTTTTTCTCAGGAACGCGTGGAGGTAAAATTGAAATTAATAAAAAAAAATATAAAAAAATTATATCAAATACTCAAGTCTACTGTCCCTTAGAGCTGTGAAAAAATCAAACTTCTAAGCTAACGCAATCAGAAGATATAGCCGTTTATGCCGCAAAATTCTGCAAATTTTAGAAACTCGCAAGGGAATTAAAACCTAAAGGGTACTTCCAGTCGATCTAGAATTTTGAAAGGGATATGCCCATTTAATAAAGAGGTTTTGGCCAAGTGATGCCCACGAAAGAAACAAATTATAGGCATGAGGGCTGATATCATAGATAAAAAACCTACCACTATTTTTTGCATAGGACTTGGTTGGACTTTTATAAACCATGTATAAAAATTCAAGGTTATTAAAAAACACTTTTAGTTTTTTTAATTTATTATTCGTTCTCATTTAAATAAATGATAACCACATCATCTAGGAATTGAGTTCATAATACACAACTACAACAAAAAACTACAAAATACAACCTAGGTTGAGTCAAAACAAACTATAACAATTTCTACGGTTTCCTTGTCACTAAACAACTGAATTATTCAATTCAAATCTGTCTTACATAGCTATGCAATATAAGTTACTGAGTATGTATGTACCTTTTATGTTCATATAGTAACTCTCTTGTTGTGGTGCAATCCATTGCTGTAATATAGACCGAACTTCCACATTGCTTAAGGTTAATCTCTTAAATCTTCGTGTATCTACGCCACATTGACACAGAGAGGGCTCCGTGGTAACCTGGTAAGTTCGTGTAAATCAGGTTCCATATTCGTGGCAGTTCCGTCATGAGAAACAGGAACGGTATCCATTGGCAAGCCGGTGTCGTCGTGGGAGGCGGGTACAGAATCCAATGTAAAAGCAAGGTCGTCATCGGGAGCGGTTACAGGGTCCATATTCGTAATCAAAGTCGTCGAAAATCAAATAGAAAAACGCAGTAGAAAATAATCACGAATCGCAAGAACGCACACAACACCAAACAAAATGTGAAATGTCAATCAATTGTCAATTACGATTAATATTGATGTAGAGATGCGATATGAGATCGATTTACCGAAAAATCAGTAAATCAATTTAAAATAAAAAAATCTGGAGACATGGAATCGGTTCAATAGATCGTATTTAGAAGCACGGACATGGACAAACATCTTTTTTCTTTCTAAAGAAAACAACAAAGGCGAAACAACTATATAATAAAGAAAAGTTTTCCAAAAATCAATTTTTCGTAACCGGTTTTATTTAGTGTATCGATTGTGTGTGTTTCAGTAATGGTTGCCATCCCTACTTGGACAGGATTGACAATCGACCGGAACTGTTAGATAAAATTATAAACGATTGAATGTTTTTATTAAATAGGCTTTTAATTCCGGAGTTTTCATAACGAATAAGTAATAGCAATATTTTAGTTACTAAATGGGTATTTTTTTTGTATCCATACCATACCATATTGATGGGCGCAACATGGCCAAGAACGGGCGTTTCCCTTTGGTACGAAGTAACGTCTTATAGCACAGATAAAGGAAAAATTGCGAAAACCGTAAATTTTTAGTTACTAATGAAAATATTTTTTTAAATTTTAAACTTTATACCTACAGGTTAGTACGGAACCCTCGGTGCGCGAGTCCGACTCGCACTTGGCCGGTTTTTTTTTAAATATATTAAGCAATTTCCTGATACCACCTCGACGTGAGGAAAAGTAGCACAGTTTAGTACTGTAAATGGTCACACAAGCGAGTTTAAGGCACCCACAGACAGGCGCGACGCGTGCTTAGGCACTAGAACTATTTATATGAGAACGTAAAGGATTTTTTTCTGTTATAGTTGGGTCGCAATTTTGCATTGAGCCTGTCTGTGGGAGCCTTTAGCATCAGTTTCAAAATAAACAATTTTATTTAAAGAGGCATTTATGTTAAAACATAATATATTTCTGTTGCGGGCGCATAAAAGTAAACTTCCTCTTAAAATAAATAACTAAAATTCAGAATTGCTGCTTATTTAGTGTTTACGCCGAAGCCTTCCTGGTACCAAGGCTCGTATGAGGTACCCTTACTATACAGTCCATGGAGCTTATCGCCCGTTCTTCTCCATACAAACCTACTACGCTTTGGAATGGGTCATCATCATCATTTCAGCCGAAAGACGTCCACTGCTGGACACAGGCCTCTTCCAATTTGGAGGGGTTTGCCATGATCGCCACGCTTGGCAGGCGGGTTGGCGATCGCAGTATGGTGGTAAAATGCATAGAGAACGCTGCTGCCCATTCTATAGTAAGAAAACCTCGTCTCTCTTGTCTGGAATGGGTAACTAGTAAAAATTCACATCTTTCTGAATGACCGACTCCGACGTAAATGCTTTAATAAATAAAATGCCTTGAGTTTTAGTTTCTAGTTTGTTACATTTATTTCCCTGAAGACAAAGAACTGGTTGTTGTGAACTGTCACAGGCATTTCACAGATGGATCAAATCGTTAGTGGAAGATTGTAATTGGCCATCGTTTACACATTGTACTAGACATTGTAATGTATTAGCTGTAAGCTTTCCTAAATATATAAAATAAAATAAATAAAAAAAATATTATAATTATATTATTAAATGAAATTATCAAATTATTATGAGTAAAGAGCAGTCTAAAAATTATCATACGAACAATATCTTCATCACCCTCTCACCTATATTTACCGTGATATAGGTATGCTTTATACTGGCCCACCAACTTTATTATGGACAAGATAAACTTTAGCGATCTGTTTACTGACCACAACGACTCTTTATTGTTTTATATTTTAATATAAACCCTACGTGCTTACTTTTATATAAAACTGCACCATAATATTGACAAAATGGTCCTTAATGAGGTTATACCCAGCTAAATCGAAATCGCGAGTGTTTATGGAAATAGTCATATGGAACTGGTGTGGAGTATCTTGACTAAGTGGTTTTAGGAGAGAATCAGTTCTGACGGCTGTTATTTGATATCCGAGTTGTCGGAACTCCTAAAGTCAAATACCCCGAAAGAATATCTATGGCAATAGGATAATATAATACCTCATGTTATTAAGAAAATATTCAGAATATTTTATCGAGGAAGGAAAGTTACTTCATTATTTATTTTCTCCAAAAACTATGCTAATAATATGTTAACAAAAGTTCCGGAGTATTTACTGAACAAACTAGTTTACAAGATGGCCGACTATCACGACTACTTTAATAGTTGTTTAAGAATTGTTTCACGACACTTTGATTTGTGCTCACCCCACTTTTAATGGCGGTATTCATAATGAATTGCGAAGACATTTGAGTTGAACCATTTATCTTAGTTTGTGAGTAAAAGTATTAGAAAACAACACGACATTTTTAAAGGTCAAGTTGTGTTTTTATATGTTGTTTCATTATTAATTACTTATAGGTAAACATATAATGCGCCACGGTATTCACAGATTTGCGGACTACATGTGCACACTTTTACATTCGGAATTAGATTTATAGAAAACTAGTTTTTGCCCGTGACTTCTTCCGCGTAAATGTCGGTTATCGCAGACGAAGTCACGAGAAAAGTAGTCTATGTCCATTCCTGGGGTTCAAACTTACCCTGTACCAAATTTCATCAAAATCGGTTCATTGGTTTTATCGTGAAACCTTAGCAGACGGATAGAGTTACTTTTTTCGCATTTATAATATTAGTTTAGATAGAAGAATAGATCATTATTTCTATACAAGAATCTAAACTAACATTACCACCATAGCAGGCAAGAAAATCAACTGTAAATTAGACTTAATCGGACATGTTTGAGTTTCGGTTCATAAAATACTCATTCAGTGAGAAGTACCTGTAAGTTAATAGTTTACTATCACTAATGCATAATTTAATTCAATTTATCGGTTTACCTAGTATCAGTCGACACGATAGCTAATCGCAGTTTAATTGCAAGCCTTTAATCACCCGCCATCTTTGATCATGTGCGTAAAAAGTCGCGCGGATGTGCGCACGAGTCGATTTGACAGACGGTGTAATTGATCGTTTTGACGCCTCCGCTTCATAACTTTAATGTATTACCATTACCAATGCTCATTACTTCTCTTTTTGCCGACCGCGATCGTTACTCTAACAAAGTTGTGTATCTTGCAGCAATTTGTTCAATTGTTTGTTCTAACAAAAACTGCAACAGGCTGCCTTCGCCAACCTAGCACATACAGAATCCATAATTATACGTCAATACAACACACTCGTTAAGTTTTTTCGAAGGCAATTTTACGCGCAGTTTATCTCAAAGTAATGGTGGGCCGTCACGATAGGAAAATGCATTATTAAACCCCATAACCGCTTCCAATATCCTAGAGAGGTAACACCATAATACCCTTTCGCGTAACAACAAAGCGATGGTGTAAATGACTGCGAGAGAGCGCCCCATTGTCCGGCCGCAGCGCCGCACCGGCCACTTTGAGGGTGACTTAAATCCGAAATTGGGTATTTCGAAAAATGTGCATGTGTCATTTATCACGACCCTCGCTTGGCGGAAAAAACCTAACCCTATTTAAAAAACTACCCCCCATAATCCGTCGGCGGGAGCGACGCGGCACACAAACAGTATTAAATTTTTCCACTATTAATACAAAGGCGTTAGCGTCGCGTCAATATTGGATGAATGCAGGAGCTCCGAAGATAATCCTTATTAAGAGAAGTTAAACAACCCTCCGTGAGACAACGGGTTCATCCGTAAAGTGTGTCAACTTAATGCATTCCTTGTGCCTATTAGTTTTCAATTAAAATTTTCCTGAGCTTTTCCGATGACAGATCAATGAATGTTGTCCGCTGTCTGGTCGTGAATGTTTCAGAGTTTGCTACGCTACTACTATTCTAAAACTGTGCGATATTTGTGATTGGTACCTACTTATATTTTTCATTCCAGGAATATTTCGTGTACCAGTGTCGTCTCTTGTAATTATAATTTACTGTGAAGATACAAAAAACGATCTACATATTTATTTTTTATCAGCCCTTCTCGCAATATTTCTCTGGTCATTCATAGCCGTTCACAGAAAGTAATTCGATTACAATTTCTCACTTTAATTGATGAAATTAAGACAGTCACGTGTCACAGCGAGCGGCCGGCTGGCGAGGTGCGGCGCGCGGTACAATAGTGCGGTTAAACTTTTCAATATTTAGGTTGGCTCGCGAGCGCCGCACGTGCCGCCGCGTGCCTCGCTTTACCCCGCTCTCCCCCGAACGCTTTATTTTTTATTATTTTCATAATTCATATTTCACAATAACAACTGAGAAGGCGTTTCGCACGGTTAGCTTATGAAACCACTTTCGCGATTCCGCGTGGGGCGGTTGAGACTTGGGCTTACCGCAAGGGCCACTTATGGGCCCGTTTTTATTTATATTACAGCGTTGCGCTGCGTCGCGTTTTGTGATCCACTTTATCAAACGCTTTACAGAGATCGCGGCGCGCGGGGGTTCCAACCACTAGGATAATAATGTTGGTGGCATTCTTCTTGTGACGTCACGATATGGCTTATTGTGTTTTTTGGCGTAGGATTAGCGAGCCGCGGGCGGTGAGCCATAAAAAGCCGGTTTTCAACGGCAACCAACAAATACTAATCCGGGCCATTTTTGGTCGAGCATTGATGTTAATGCTTGCATTTATGTGATTTCGCAATCGCCCATCATTCCCGTATTCATTTGATTTGTTGTATGCTTTATTAAATCATGATTTCAATTTAGCATTTTATAAACATTCTCTTTGATTGTTTCGGTATAATCTTATGAGCAATAATTCTATTTTCATTATTTCTATTACCAACACGGCTCCCACTTACGCCACAATCATAAAACAGAATAAGAAACAGCGGTTAAGAATTGCAATTGCAAAAACTTCACCCCACAGGACTGACTCACGTAAAATGTAATGGGAAATTACTGTAAAATAAAAAAAGAAGTCTCCCTTAAAGTCGAACCCTTATTGTTACGGCAATTTAGGTAACACTCCCTCGCGGGGAACTAAGAATTCTTATAGAACTAGCAATATGCATGGCTTCCCCAAGTACAAGGTCATAAAACTTGAACGATTTTAATCGAAACGTTCCTTAAGAATTACTGTTTCGTTTACATTGTCTGCTCGAACGTGATCATGTTACTGATCGTCCTTAACAATTGTTTCAAGTTGATGTGCGTAATCGATTCTGATTATTCGGATTCGATAAATATTTTTATCGATTTTGCTTAATCAATTAGGTGTAGGTATGTTAGTGTCAATAAACTGAAAGGCGAGTCATCAGCTATTTGGCATTCAAAGTTCCTACGTAGTTGATTTCATAATCATCAATACGATATGAATTAAAACCTATTAGAGTGTTTTTTGCTGATCTATCCAGGTGTTACTGCAATTCGTTTTTATATTACAAAGAAATAGTAATTAAGTGTCGGGTCGTCGTAAAGTTTTATGGCAGCATTTTAGGCTTCTCAGTGTGATATTATCTCGGAGATGGCCACACCAAACTTGGGAACTAAAAACATTGATCTTATAAGTAAGTATATGTTTTTAATTAAAAGTGAGAAGATTATTGTCGTTAAGATTGACCTGAGATTGTTGAGTCTATTTCAATGAGTTCGAATTTATTGAGTCAATAACTTCAAATTTATGGATGTGAAATGAATATTTGTGTATAGCCCTATGTAAACGTTTCTTACTCGCCATCATCGTTGTTCATCATCATCTTCGTTTTGTTTGCCAAACATGACACATTTTGGTTTATATAATTATTATTTAAACCTTTGGCTAACGTCAAGGCAACTTGGTCGAATTGAGACACGAAACGTTTATTTAAAATTATCACGATTTTTTAAATGAAAGTTTACCCACAGCTTATATAGATAATTACGATTAAATACACGATAAACTCATGTCCTTCTTTTTAATCGGAGTGCAAAGACTTAATAAATCATCCAACGGCAGCATCTTATCTAAAGTCTGAGATATCCCATACCTATTCAACGCATCAGACGCACCATAATAATAAAAAGCCTTTCAAAACTTAATCCTTAAGCAATTATGTTTTTAATTGTATCGCTCAAGTTGCGCACACGCCGGTAGCCGCGCCCGCTGCGAACAAAAAATGTTGATTGAGATCGCTACACGCTTCTGTTGCAACTCACATGGGTTTAATTGAATTTCTGTTGTGATAGAAATGATGGACTTCTAGGAGATGATAATAAGCTTTTTAATGCAGAATATTGGACTGTATAAACTGGATGTAGATGTTTTATTGTTTTATGATGTAATTGGGGATACAGCACCTAAGTTGCTTGAAAAATTCGTCTACTCGACAACTTGAATGACGTAAGAGTTTTTGATCTGTCAAAATGTAAGGCATTGGTGTCATAATGTTACATAACTACCCCGCAGATGTATAGAGTCGAGATGATGTCCACTAAATAAGGGTAGTGACACGGTAGGAATTCGTGTTTTTAAACTAGCATAGATTTGTAATCTGTATTAGAGTTTCTAAAATAGGAAATTTTACATACTTTAACTAATTTTGTTATTGAAAGAAGATCATATTTTTTTGTACCTACTGCAAAAGAGTGCTATCATCATTCACATTTCACAACTCCACTCATGACTAGAGTGAGAGCAATAGAAAGAGTTTTATCGATAAAACGTAATAAACATCTTTCAAGATTGCGAAACTACAAAACATACGAGTATCTCCACGAGTCGAGAGGAACCCTAGCGACGCGAGCATCCCTTGCGTACGTGCTACAAGGAAGTATTAAAGTCGTACAACTTAACCCCACGGATGCCGGGGGATCCACTCTTTAAATACATCCGATAAAAACTAAACGACACCCCTCGCTATGCAAAAAACATCCCCCAGAAAACGTCCATAAAGGAAAATTTATCCACAAATTAATTTGTAGCGGTACGAAATAAAATTAAAGTAAGGCGCACGCCTTAGTGTATTCGATTGATGGCGCATGCTTTAATTCAAGTGAACTCCTCAGGGGACACTGATATACCTATAAGTTAATAGCCTAAATAACTTACACTAGGCTTCTGATTAAATATTGTATTGCAACTATGTAGGCTTATGCCCAAGTGACTCGATATCTTGAAGGTAAAACATGTAAGAGTACCATTAGGCAAGACTGTAGCAAACATAAGCTTAAAACATCGAGAAGTCATTACAGGATTAACTTAAGATTTTATCCGTAAATATAGTACAGTTTTTAATGTGATAGAAGTTAAGACGACAGCTCAGACTCTCATCCGCGCAATAAACATGGCACTAACAAAGAAATCGTTTTGACTCTCAATGCAATGTGGAAATGTGCGCGTACCTTCGAGGATTAAATCGGACATAAAAGCTGCAATACATTGGCAATTTCCAATACACTGTCATAAAACTAAGCATGAATATTCACACCTATAGCTAGTTTATCACCAATCTCTACTATCTTGCTGTTGTGTAACCCTGCCTTGTCTTACACAAGTGATGGCTCCCCAATACGGAATCCCAGAGGCATCTACAATTTGTCATATAATTATGACAGTCACATAATTATGTTCAGACAAAATCTTCGGTGGGAACGCTATGTCGAAATAGTAGAATTTTCGCCATTAAATTCGGCCTCGACTGCCGTCTTATATCGTACACATTGAGTGATTTATTGTACACAAACGTACATTAGATTTTTATGTTCGTATCTCGTAGGTTGTAAATAACATCGGTGGTTGTTCCCCGACCCACTTGAAGATTATTACTGATTTATTTATTATTTAAACGGTGTGATGGATGGCCCCAGTCGGATAGTTACTTAGCTTGGTGAACTTTGCCATCCGTAACATTTTATTTTTGACCTTTAGAAATTATTATATGAATGTAGGTTGTAACATTTTGACACCTCGTAATTGTTTCGTTTCTCAATGTCGGTTGTTTGTTTGTAATTAAACTAATTATTTTAATTTGGTAACGATTTTAATTTTGGTAGAAGCACCGATTTACTGATTGCGTTGGTTCATTAGCGGTTTCTTCGTTCTCAGGATTCGCGTAGTAAAGTCTGAGATTACAAATTCTGTTGTGGTTTTCGATGATATCGATGACAAAACTCGCCTGTTATTAAGCCACGTCAACGTTATATTTCAAGCCCCATCTCGACCCAACAACACGGCACACTTGAATCACCCCCACAAGACTATTGAAACTCTAATCCAATTCTTTCATATAATTGCCTAATCTTTCCTCTCTAAATAGGAGGTGCTTAATCTCGGCCGGTGCCCCAGCAAGGTGAACTAACCGAGCCTGAAATGGTTATTTTTTAACTTCCCCATTATAAGCTGGGAAGTGGAGCGGATTAAACAAGGGAGACTAGATTTAGAGCCAATTTTAAAGCGTCCGTATTGATTGTAACGTTCATGCATCGTTTGCCTGATCTATTGATGCTAGGATCTGTTGGGAGGTTTTGAAAATATTGATAAAGATAGAGAGCTACTGATTTTTTTTTATGATAGAGCATATTGTTTCGTTTATTTTGCACTGTATTCTTCAAAGAAAGTCAGACTAAAACTCGCGGTGAACAAACATGCATTTAAGACTCAGAGTCAGCGTAATTAAATGATTGCATGCTTGATTTGACCCTTAGCATATAATTAGACAAGATAACCACAACATTTGAATATTGCAACCATAACTATATTGAAGCGTGCTCGAACCTGATTAGAATTCGATTAAAAGATACAGTTTAAAAGACGACTCCAAGTAAACCACACCAGTTAGCACGTGTTGCTTTAATCAACATTCCGCGGTGTGGGAACAGTCGTTAAGTTTATTAGTGAAGTTATGGCACCTCGATCCGCATAAAGAATACATTCATGATCATGTAGCGGTATTTCGGGAATATGACTGTTAAATTGTGGGTGATAGAGAAAAATGACTTGTTGATGGTTTTATGATAATCAGAAATCAGGAGCAGCGGGATACTAAGATTCACTTGCGTAATATAAAGATGATCTTGTAAAATCTCTCTCATAAAATGACGCTTAAGAGCAAAACTAAACCAAAAACAAAATAATACTGCCCGAAGTAACAAAACTGTATAATGCACTACCTTGATGATGTAACCAATAGTGTAGTGTCACAATATATGCATATATACATTTAGAAAAATGCCCATTAAGAACACGTTAGAAAACAACACTAACAATACCGATTGTAACTCTTAATTTTTTTTTTGTTGTGAACACAGAGAATCGCTAAACTTTTAATTTTTAACTAAGTAACCTGTGAGAGATAAAATAAATCGACAGACATATAATAGATGGTTTCAATTTCGACAATATGCAGATACCTAACTCTTGCGCATGAAACAGCCCTCATTATCTGACCTACACTAGTTAAAATATTTGTAGCATCCAAAGTTTATGAGAAAGGTGCATACTAAATCCATCCTTCTGAAATCAGACATCGAACTTCAATACCTGAACAATAATGTAACTTCACCTGTCCATCAGCAATATCTCCATTGAAGGCCGTCGCTAAGTCCATCCACATCGCTAGCACAAGCACCATGCGGTATCTTAGGAGCATATGGTATCTGTGTCACACATCGCTATTGCCTTTCACCGCTCTATCTCCAGATCTGGCCAATAAAAATAAATATCTCGGCGGTTATTTACGGGTTAGTTCGGAACACGTTGTTCTGCGCTGTACCGTTGTTTGTCACTGTTAAAAACATGTTTATGGAAAAAATGATTTGTAGGATCGCTTCCCGGAATGTATGGGGAACCGTATGGGATTGAATTTGTTAGTGATTTCGAGATTTTTAATGTTTTTGGGGTAGGGTTTTGTTTGTTTTGTTGTTGATGAACGACAATATAATTTAACACTTGGAAATAAGTGATAAGAGAAGTATTTTATACTTGCAAAGAGTTGATGGTTATTGGAGCTTCAACGAAGTCAGAAGATCCAACTCGCCTTGTTTTACTTCACCATCCTTTTTCCGTCAAATCTAGCGATAGTAAAACTTATCAGGAAAGTTGGTTACATAGAGAGCGATGAGATGCACCCGTTTGTTCTGAATATCAACAGATAAATCGAATACACTCCTCAGAAAACAACGGTATTTAAAAAAATATTCCTTCATATTTTTTATTAATGATAAACTTTAAGATAACAACTTAAGTATATAATTAACACACATTCTCACATCACAGAGGATTACTCATAAATCAATGTTTCTTGTGGTATTGGTTCTTAGAGCCACATTTTGGTTTAGCAGAGGGCCCAAGGCGCCTCACGACCCCCTTTTGAAGTAAAGGCTTATTTTGAAACTATGCCAGCTATCTTTAATTGCATTCTTCTAAACAACATTTGGGCAATATTTATGTGCCAATATCAGAAAGAAACGCGGCTCGCATTCTCTAAAAGTTTTATTGTACAAAAAACGGCCTTAACCGACTTCCGATAGACTATCGGCTATAATTTCGCGGACATTAACATATTAGCATATAAATTGTCTACAATTAACTCTATACGCATGTAAAGGAGTTTAACTAAATATATGGCCAATGTTGGTACCAATGATTAACCAGTCAATGTTGCTGGCAATTAGAGAATAATAGATACCGGTAATAGAGTACGTTTTCGAGTGAATTGCGAGGTAGGTATTTGGTACCATTAGCTATGTTGGAGGTTGGCGCGGAGTCAGCCGTCGCATTCCACAAGCCTACATTCCTGCGCTGACACGTGGTGTAGGAAGTGGGCGCTCGGGGCCTGGCACCAACACACGCCCTACATTATGTGTGCTATCTACTGCGTCCATGTATTGTTGATCAATCATTCCACTTTATTGTTGTTTATCCCCATATTGGGTCTGACTACTTTTGTATTAAATGTTAAGGTAGCGTAGTTTCTTGGCAGTGAACAGCGGTAAATTTCCTATACTCACTTACCTAGCAGGATTCACGACTAAGAAAATTGTTGTTTACATTAATGATCACATTAATATCGGGAGGCTAACAGCTTTAATGGCGAGGTGTACGAGTATCTGTAATTGCTCGCAAGGTGGATTTAACACAAAGTAAGTTTAATTAAATATCACCTCATTATTTATTTGTGGGTAAAATAATGTTACATACACATGCTCACGAGATAAACGATATTGTTAATGATACTAATCACCGATACGACATAAACACATCGATGTTCGGAGTTAAGGATTGCGCTGTTGTATGATTAGTGTCAGCTGCTTGAGAGCATTAGCAGCAGTGACAAGGTTTTAAAGATTGCAAAGTGTATTAAATGGAACAGGTCGTCTCCTACGATTAATGGGACAGTTTAGTTGTGTAATTACGGAGCAACTTCTCTAAAAATAGCGACATAAAACATTATGATTTTCTTGACATTAAATATAAGATGTAAACTTAAATGATTAACATAATAATTTTTCATTTCTAACAACCTATATGTACACGTAGATTTACATTTCCATGTTTATCGCGTCGTCATTAGCCCATAGCCATCATAATGAGCAACAAACCAACTCGCACCTATTTGCTGAACCGCTGAACGTAAATACAATTGAAATACACATCCGTAATAAGTCAGTCGGGACCGATACCAGACGGGTACCAATTCGCGTTGGACGGGTTACAAATAATGTAATGCGATTTGTGTGGCGTCCTGTGGGTGTAGGTTATGACGCGTCTCGTTAAACAAGCTTTATTGTTTTTCTATATAAGTAAGTAAGGACGTATTTTTCCTTATTTTAATGGTAGTTGACGGGCGCGTGATTTTATTGGGGAGTGTTTGTTTATAAGCTTTTGCCTTAGAGGGAAGAAGGCTTAGTAAGGTAAGAGTCCAGTTGATAGGTAACTTTGCCATATTGTAATGGTAGTTCATAGTCTGAAAAAAAAAGTAGCTAGCGTGGTTTTCGTCGACTTAAGTTTGAAGACTTCGGAATCATCAACTGTAGAAGAAAACAGTATCAGCCATACCGAAACTTTAAGATATGTAAGTAGATAAAACAGAAAACAAATCAGAAAGTTAAGGGAAAACTCGGTAAGTCAGTTTTCCTATGAAGATGAGTCTTAAATGAATGTCCATTTTAATAGTTTTATTTAATTTCATTCTTCATATAACAAAAAGCAGTGTTGGCAAAGTGGTAACAACCTAGACTTGCGGGTTTTAGGTCGTGGTTTTATTTTGTGTACAAAAATCTCATCATCACTGTTCTCAAAACGGTGAAGGAATATATCGTGAGGAAACAGGCATGTCCTAGAAACAAAAATTTGAAGTCATGTGACATCTACCAATTAGTACCGGGCCCGCGTGAGAATACGACCCACTCCCTCTTACGGAGTGGAGGCCTGTGTCCCAGCAGTGGGAACATCATAGGCTGAGTATGCTTCATAGCACACACATATATCTGCATAACAGGCAGACAGTAAACAGTGGATTAGGGCGATAGCACACCGGCGGCAATGCGTCAAACCGCGACGGGGCGCTGCGCTGGCGCGGCTCGCAGTCGTAGGAGTCCGTCAAACCGCCAGGTGTGGCTGCGGCCTTATTTATGGCGCACCGTGGGCCCCAGGATTTATAACAGCCGTGTGTTAGTACAGGAGATAGGCTAATGTTTGACTATATGTTGTGGGTATTGGAAGCTGTTTCTGCATTTTGTCTAAGACTCTAAGTCTCTATTTAGATGATAATTTTCAGATCTAAGGGTGCGACTGTGATGGAAAAATTTGTTTTTTTTTTGGTACCTGACATGAAACTTTTGAATAATTTGCATTTACTGCAAGTTTAGGTATGAGAGACTTCCCGTAGGTTTTCAAACAGAAAGAACTACCCTGATTAATTTATAAAAAGATTCCTTGACAGACATTTTAGCTAGATACAAGTTAAAACTAAATAGTTAGTTGCCAATTTAATATGTGCATATGCATAGTCCGTTGGGTAGGTATTGTAATATTGATATAGTAGGCAACCAATTTTAGATAATTGCAGTATATTATTTGCACACGCATAACTTATTTATCAAGTCTTATCTTTACTTAAAATCACCGTTATTTATCAAATCTTATTTACTTATTAGGATATATGAGATTGTTATCTGGAACTTGCTAATTAATTATGAAAATGAATTATATAATAAATTATCAAAATTGTGGAATTGCAATACGTTCAACTTATATTATTTATTTTTGCACTCAAAAATATTTTGTAGGTACAAAATAAATAATTTATTTATACCTACAGAAAATTGTCTAACCTATGGGATTTTCATTGAAGGATCTTAAGATATAGAAATATAATGATGATGGTATCGTGTTATAGTTTTGTTTAATTGCTTCTATATTGCGATAGATATGTATAATCACGAGAAATGTGCAAATTATTTTGTTGCCGGTCTCCCGGCCTAGATCTCTCATCTCATTATAAATTAGTTGTTTGCGTATTTACAACGTGGAGGAGGCACTGCCACGAGCCAGTTACCGTGATCTTTGTTCATTAAACTTAACTCTTAAAACCCCTTGTATGAACTAAATACCGAATTACAGTAAATTACTATTATTTCTGTAGATATACATGATTGCAAAAGCTGTTCTAAATTGTGCAAAGAACTTTCAACAAAGTTAAGTATACAATATGTTTGGTTAAGTGGTTGATAGAGAAAACACACATCATGTTATGGCCCATTTCTTATCGATCGTTATCATCACAGACTACGTAGTACATATATATATATATATTCCTTGTTAGTCGTAAATGTCGACCAGCCAATCGTAGGCGAGTAGAGACCTTATCTTTTCTCCAGTTGAGCCTTATCTCAGTGATAAGATGAGTTAACAGTAAGTTTTTTTTTTACATGTGGGCGAATATCAATTGCCCAAAGAAAAGCAGTAGATACGGATATGCTATGCCAATTATTATACCGATTGATCCACCTTAATATGATCATTGACCGTAACGTATTTCATGATGGTTTTTTTCTCCGTCAATAGCATTAGAGTATTTTCTTAATTCCTTCTTCAATTTCTCCATTCCCTCATTAAAAGTGTAAATGCCGTGACATAAAGATCGCTTCATTACTTTCTAACAAAGATATTAGGCAGCGCGCGAATCCTGTAACCCTCAGACTTAACCCTTCGCGGGTTCATTCGCCGCTCGTTACAGGAGGGTTCAGATTGAGCCCGGACTTATAACCCGATGCAGCTTGCAGCATTTTAAGCCGAATTAAAGGAAATTTACTTGGTGAGTTATTAAGCTTTTTAGAAGGGGTTATAGAACGGTGATTTGATTTTCTTCGTTTACTGTTAACGATGGTTTAATAAGAATTGGTTTATGTTTTCATCAAGTTGCCACGACTACAACCGATGTTTCGGGTAAGACATATTGGATGAGTTGTAGATAGTGCAATTTTTTTTTCGCTCTCGGTAGTCTTTTTTTGTATGTTTAATCTATGCCTAGATGTTCTCACAACAGAAGTTACCTTAGAATTATTAGTTTTGTAGAGCAGTGTAATGACTATGTATAACTCGAACCATGCCAAGTGCATCGCTATCACTCCGCATATCAGATAAGCTGCACTATTAGCTGTACGTGATGGCGCTGGTCTATCACCTATTAGCGCTAAACTCTTCCGTATTTGTGCAGCAGCCTCAGATCCTGAATGACAAACAGATGTTATCGCACTTGTCTCATATTAGATCGATTACATCGCCGAGATTGTAATTAAGATAGGCTTGTTTAGTACTTCCTCTTCTACGGTATTTGAATTGATCGTAGTGTTAGAATTGTATCAAGTTTTCAACGTGTCCTAATTGCTTTATTGGGAACCTTAGTAGGTAAGTAAGACTGTGAGTTAAGCGTAGATCAGAACAATCAATTAAAGCTAGTTTTATGCAACTGATAGTTGATTTCATGGGGTATATATGAGATACTAAATTGAACCTCGTATATGATAACATTTTTCGCCAATGAATATTTTCTTTACGTAAGAGAGCTTTCGCCTAGAATATCCATTCGATGATTAGCGTAAAATAACGATTGAACATAAATGGTTTACATTAATTTCAGCATTTCAATACCTACTACTCATCATGCAGTGGATATCAACAGAAACAGAAAAAAGTTAGTGTAGTGATAAAGATGTGGCAACACATGGGCACATACACGAGACATCATAAAACCACAAACAACTAAAAAAGCGCTAATGATTTCATCTGACATATTAATACGTCTTAAATCTTAGCCTCACAAATTACGATGTTTCGTTAATTGTGCTCATATGGCCTCAAACACTAAAAATACTCAAGAGCCGTAATAAAATATTACAGCATCCTCGAGCCGTTATCTGGGCATGTTATTAGAGAACTGATAGAGCAGTCGCTGCTGAGTAGAGGTGACATTTGATTGACACTCACGACTTGACCAACGTTCACTATGTTGTTAAACTCCGACATGATTGGTATGTTTTTAAATTGTTGCTACTGTTTTTTGTTTGAGGAAAAAAGGTGGTTAGTTTTGCCGATAATTGTTTTGTTTAAATGGTAGTATGAATGAACATGTTTTACTTGCACTATTGATTGAAAAAACATGCTAGATTATTTTATGTGAGACATCAGTAGGAATAACTATTTCCAATATCTATTATTTCTCGTCTTACGATCTCGGATATTCACAGGTGCTCCAGTTTTTACTGAAACATCTCCTCTCACTACATACGTAACTAGAACTGTACTAACCACGCTGCGACAGGTAAAGACACGTTTTATGCCTATTTTCTCCTTATCGAAATTAAAATCTCTTCTTTGTTGTTCTCCCGCAGTGACCGCCGCGGGCGCATGGTCCGGGCGGTCCAAATAATTTAATTAGCGTCATAATTACCGCGCACGAGCACGTGACGTGCGCGCATGCACCCACTGATGCTATGATCACCTTGTTTAGTCTCTGCTGAGATGGAGACAGGTTGAGGAAACGGTTTTTTGTTCACTGGTATCATAGCCTACTCAAATGTCAGGCAGGTATCTGATGAATGAGACTGGGTTTGTTTTTGCTGCGTCACGTCACTTTTTAAGCTGGTAGGCACGTTTTACAGTAGATATTACGAGTATCATAAGGCTTTATTGGTAGGTACACTCCTTAGAATCAAAATAAGAAACTTCATAGTGACTGCTACACAATATTTACCATACATACATATTTACACACAAATGTCTTACAGAACACTACGCTCATTATCAATGCCTACTTCAAGCTCTGCCTACCCGATCACATAATAAAAGAATGAACATACAAAACAATGTTCTTTGTAGGTACACACACATCAGCTGGTGGTCATCCTACGCAGTGAATTAGATTGGAACGGGTTACCTCGGTGTAGGCAGGCCTGTACTACTGGTACCGATAATTATACCCAATTTATTATACCAATGTTACGATTGATAGCGAACAAACATAGACATTAAATTAAAGCTCTCAAATTATGTGTCTCTTACAGGACAGCAGTGTTCAGAGTACCTGGAACAGTCGCATCATGTTCAAAGCTCACACACTATTCTCAATTTATGCTATTTGTCTTCCAAGTTCCTTTGTTTTACTATGGGTTAATTTTATTTATACTTAGGACAGGCACATCAACAGTTGCAATGATGAAATAATTATGATCCAACCTAAAAACTTCTTCTTAAAATTCAGTAATTTACACGAAACATTCTTCTGTAAATGAAAATGGTTAATGCGATTTGGATATCTACCTTGACTTAGCGCTAACCATTTTCTATCTTCGACTAGGCACAATAACAGTTAAGTAACTATTGTCACTACAAACTGCTAAGAAACTACATTAGTAGATGGTATCGTTTAATGACAACAAACAGAAGTACAATAAGTGGTGGTGCAGGACGGCATTCTGCGCCATGTTAATGACCAGCTTGCAGCTCCGCCAGCGCCTTATCACGAGATATACGCGCATCAATCACCCGCTATAGTTAGAGCCTTGTTTATTTCTAAACAACCTACTTACTACATTCTGTTGAGGACAGAATAACTGATTTACTTGAGGAACCTGTTCGTATCTTTGATTTGGACTGCTTGTTCGATGTGGTTTCTTAAAGGAGTTGTTTATCTTTCAATTAATTCTTATCATGAACTGATATTTAGTCAGAATGGATAACATTCGTACCTAAACATATGGTTATTGTTTGTGAAATTCCGCAGCTTATCACAGTCGTGATAGCGCTGGAATCCTTAAGGGTTGTCTTCAAGAGCAAGTGCAGTGTTCAATAAAATATGATTCTTAATTGTGCTTATTAACCGACTTCAAAAAGGAGGAGGTTATCAATTCGGATGTTTAAATGTTTTTTTTTTTTTTTTTTTTTTATGTATGTTCGGCCATAACTCCGTCATATACAGATGGATTTGCAAAATTCTTTTTTTGTTCGAAAGGGGTGTATTCCGAAATGGTCCCATATAATTTTCATATAGATCTGATGATGAGTTCGGGAGACAGACACCGGAACTCTTTAAAAAATGACAGGAAATCAACCGCGATTTCTGCTATCGCATAAATATGCATTGTTTGTTTGGAATTAGTGCAGGGTGAATACCACAACTAAAAATTTAAAAATAAAAACTTTTTTGCAAAAAAAAACAACCGACTTCCTTAAAAACACTACAAAGTGAAAAATAACTTTAATTTCGGAAGTCGGTGGCAAAAAAACCATAAATACAGATCCTAAGACACCGACTACCGAAATTAAAGTTATTTTTCACTTTGTAGTGTTTTTAAGGAAGTCGGTTGTTTTTTTTTGCAAAAAAGTTTTTTTTTGAGAACTTATCGACCAAGACATAGGCCGGGGCACTCAGTGGCCTGCGAACTGTACGAAACTGCAACGAGCTTTTAAAGTTCGTTGTAAACTAATATGGTATCATAAAGTATTTGATAAAAACAGAGCTAAGTTTGGTCAGGAAAAAGTCATAAAGTAGACTCCCACATCCAATCGATTTATTTTCGTGGATGCACTAAATGTGCGTAGTCAATAAAATATGTAGTGCAATAATAATAAAGCACCGCGAATGTGACACAAACAAATAAATTATTATTAACCAATGACGGACTGCTTTTGGGGACCTCGCAGCATTAAGCGTGATTAGAACTGGCGATCATAATAATATAAATATCCTTTTGCGCCCCAGTGTGTTTTCTGTCAGGTAAGTTCATAAATAACAGATATTTTTGCTAAAGACGAATTTGTATAGGTACTAATACAAATTCATCAATAGCAAAAATATCTGTTATTAGTACATTATGGTACCAGGGTAGTAAAAAATTACTTTAATTTATTAATATTCGAACAAGTATTAATATTCACATATTCAAAAAATTTATCAACGTCAATCAATAATCAATAAATACTTATAAATGGAATAAATGATCTTAATATTCATTGAAATCTATTAATTGGCCGTTTATCAGTCGTTGACTAAATATTTATATTTATACACAAATTATCACTTCAAGAACGTAAATTTTAATTCTATGCGAACATTGGAATTGGAACACTTACTCGATATGGGCACTAAGACCATTCCAATAGGATATTAAGACCCGCTATGGTGTCGAAGTAAATAGACCTACCATTTTACAATTTGGCAAATCAGACAAACAGAAACATAACGTGTTACTCGATGTATCTATGTGTTTGTAGTGCTATGTCAAATCGTGTGCGGGGACAGACGGAGGTGTTATAGCCAGGCAAACGGCAGGATTACTGCAGTAGTAGCGGAAATTATCTAATACGGCAGTAGTAACAATGTAAAAGATTTCTTTTTATTATTGTTTACTTTGATTATTGTCCTGTTAAGATCATAAGAGATTATCAGTATTGGACTGCAGTGAGTTGAATTAATATTATTAGATAGGAATACATAATAAAAGAGCAGTAATCTGTTAATTCATTTTCTCAGCTATAACAACTTGAGTTATATCATGAATATGAACAACACATAAAATCCACACATACAAACCTAAGGATTATCTCCACTCTTTCTGATAAACTCTACACTCGAATGATATGTTCACGACCCAATTCAGTAAGAGTATTGTGCGTCACACGATAACTGTAACATCGCATTACTATGCGCCGCGGCGTTCGCACATCAGAAATCACTAGGTTACCGACACCACTCGATACATCCAATAGATTTTTTCTTCTACAACTGCATGATATATGTGATAGTCGTAAAAAGCGGCTAGAGTATCGGCGAGTCGTAAAAGTAGATGTTGTACGTTACGTTACGCTTTCCGCATCAATAACTCAAGATTACGGAGGGTGCGTCTAGCGCTTACTGAGATCTGTGGCGCTGGTGACGCCGGTCCGCGGACCTCATAACTATTTATTTGTCAGCTCGTGTTTGTGGGTTCCGAACAACTACTACTAAATGCTACTAGTTAATGTTTTGTAGAAGAATGCAATTTTTTTTTTATGTCTAACTTTGACAGAAGTCAAAATTACGCAATTTTGCATGTATCTTTGGCTGTGCCTCAATGTATGGACAACTAAACTAAACCATTTTAAAAAGAAGCAGCTTGTCCAGAATTAAGTCGTGCCGCTTGAGTTTTTATTTTACACAATTTCATGAAAGAAAATTGTAACAAAGAAACAGAGAGGTAACTGAAGAAAGTCATGCGTGCCGTAAGAAAAACCCCAATCTTATTCACTTGCCACCTTCCTCAAGACCAAACCACGACCGACCATCAGTAACAACAATTCAAATAAACCCAAACTTCCCAACTGGGAGCTCAGCACAGCACAGCTCTCTGTTCAGTTCCCCCCCAGCTCCGCGCGGCACGTACGCCTGACATTACTGTATATCTTTTTAAACGCGACGCGTTATTTTTGTGACAGCCCTGGCTCTGTCCCCTGTGCGGTTTTATCGCGTTTTATTGCTAAACATTCAAATATATATAAGACCTTGTTATTATAAGCTTCCGGATTTTGAAAACCTATACCTATATATCTTTTTAAGTGAGTGTCTTTACTTTTTACACCTCTCCACTCATATAAAACTAAACTAGTTGTATGGTGGTATCAAAATTTTGATCACACCGAATAACCTACTTATAGCACCAGCACACGGTATTTCTACTGTGTGCTGGTGAGTAGACAAACCTGCAACATAATGTAGATCTACCACTACTTTGCTCTTTCATTAATTACCATAACAAAAACACGCTATCGATAGCGTTCATGTAATTTGTTTAATACTCTAATACTTACTGAACACTTTTGTAAAGCTGCCAAAACTTTTTGGTAAGCTATGAACTTGTAGACATAGGACAGTGCATCGTATCTACGTGAAAAAAAAGTCGCGGTCTCCTACTAACGATGGCTGAATAATCGACATCTGACAATCATTAAAATTAAAAACAAAACAATTAATCCATCTCGTTTGGGTACAAACATCTCAGTACCAGGAACAAAACGCGTCGCTACCGGGATCCATTCAATTTCGCGTCTCTAGCAATAAAGCGTGATTGTCACGCACGTACACATTGCATAAAGCGGTATTACTGCCGACGGGCGGCCAGGGGACCAGCCGGGGGGCAGGGGGCACACCCCCAGGGTGGCGTTTAACGCACGAAGGGATTTTTTCAAAATAACATTTTTTTGAGCGGTGAAGTTCTTGGTTTTGACTTTGACGGTTATGACCGATTTTTTTTTTGTTGGTGCGTTTTCTTGGACGGGAGCGCTGTTTTCCTGCTACAGTCTTGGATAAAACTCCTTAGGTATCCACTTAATATTTGTCTTGAGAGAGTCCGATCCATTTAACTAAAAGCGACAGTTTTAGTGCCAAGACGCAATAAAATGGCTACACAAAATGTACAATTGCATTCAGTGATAGTCATAATGGAAGTTCAATTTGACATCGGCATTTTATGTGTCTGTGCCTTACCTTTGCATTTACTCCACTTTAACTAAACTAAATATGGGTTTATAGTGTCGAACGGCGCGTTTGGAACTGACCTTTTGCCCTTACTCGTAGCCGTTGGGCCATCACATACAAAAATTCTATCTTTTATCGGCAAATCGTTTTAGGTACCTATCTGAGTCGATACTGTAATGTAGACTCTTTAACACTCAAACTGCACGAGGCATTTGATGGATGAGATTAATAGTTATCAATTATAAATCTACGGTAAAAACGTTCAACAAAAAGATGGTAGTAATAATGATTTAGTTTATGTTTTGAATCTAGATCGTGTCTCACGTTTTGTGCCGGTTATTGGTAATGTGTGGCGAATCTCATCTATAGCGGCTGCCTAGTTCAGAAGATGAGAGTCCTGCGATAACATAGTTTGATACACGTGTAGTTTGATATTAACTGATATGTAGTAGATTCGGTTGTTGATCCGTAATCATCATCTTTTAAACACTGATCCTCATCATAATCTACCTTTAGCATAAACAGGTCCGTTCTTACCAGTATGATAAGGAACCTTTGGTTACCAGGATTACTCACGGTGTAGGACACACTTTCATTAAACATATATTGTCAAGTGACTCAAATTATTGTAATATGGTCATCGTCAGCCTATACTGTTCCCACAGCTGGGACACAAGCCTCCTCTCGGTGAGAGGGAGTGGGCCATAATCCACCACGCGAGCCCAGTGCGGGTTGGTAGATGTCGTATGTCTTCGAATTTTTGGTTTTAATACATGCCGGTTTCCTCACGGTGTTTTGCCTTCACCGTTTTGAGAGCAGTGGTGATGAAATAATTTACACAAAGTAAAGCGCCTGCTCGGGTTCGAACTCACGACCTACTACTCGTAAGTCGCGGCCGTTACCACTCGGCCACCACTACTCTCACACCCACCACACCACATTATGGTAGTTTTTAATCATTTCAACTATTTTGGCGAATCAATTAAATAACTACTAGTTTATAGCTTAATTAGTGTCCGGTCGATTTTACATAATGAGTGGCACTTACTTATGCCCAAGTAGATGTAGCATCTAAACCAACTAATTAAGCTTAATAAAACACAAGTTGGCTCTACTTATTACTCGTAAGCGATTAATAATTGAAAGTGGAATAAGTTAGTTGTTTTTCTCGTTATCAGCTTATAATTTACATACTACCTAGACCTTATGCCTTATGCTGTGCTTATCTACATTTTGTAGAATACAAATAACATTAGCTATCCACCAACGTATGTTGACAACGATGTTCAATAAAGATGCTATTTCTGAACGCCACGTTTTACTATCCTCTACATTTGCTTCTTCCTCTTGCATTTCTTCAAATATTCCTTTCAAATTAATTATAATATTCGTCCATTTAAATAATTTAAATACAAGCCGGGAAGCCGGCAAGTTCGGGCAGCGTCTCGCGAGCCATCGATTGACCGAATCCGGCGCTGCGGGATCGAAGCGTAATTCCTCGTGCGCTACGTGCCCCGCGTGCGTAAATACGCGCAATCGCTCACCCCATTACGCTACGATACGCTGGTATGGCGCTTAAGATATAGAAGGGGGCGATTTTCAAAACATGCCAGGCAAGCTTGTTGTAAAAAAAAAAAACTCGAAAGTTTCCTGTAGCATGTAAATCTGAAGCAATCGAGCCAAATGTGCCAATGGCCATAGATATTTTACATAGATATCTGAAAAACTTAAGTTGCAATTTTTTGGTGGAGGTACAGAACAGAGGGCTTTTGGCAGAGATAATTTAATTATCTATACCGCTCTGCTCTCCACTTTTGCTTTAGGCTTTTCGGCTCGTAATTTTAGAAAATTAATAGTAATTCTCTACATTATTAGCTTTTAGTTAAGCGTTATACCTCATTGGTGTTGATATATATTCTAGTTTCTTAGTAACTTCATCTCGCTACCTCCTCTGACATACGCACCTCCTCAACGCATTACTCGGATCGATGTCGGATCGAAGGCAGCAATCAGCCTCCTTACAGCTGGAACAGCTTACTATCCCCATTGTTTCATCCCTCCCCGTCCCCCCACAATATATCGCCAACATTTTTCAGGCACCGCCATACAACCGCCGTTAATTTATAAAGGTGGCGGTGCAGTAGCTTGTTACTTCTTCTGCAATTAAGAAGAAGGCAGCTTTGTTTAAATGTTTGAACAGTTGATGGCGGCTTGTGGAACTTCTAGTGTTAAGTTCAATTTCAATGAAAGAAATAGTTTCGTGTGGTGCCGGACGTAAAGAATATTACTATCCCATTTCTTCCCGTGGGTGTCGTAAGAAGACTTACTAGAGAATGGGCAGCAGCGTTCTCTATGTATTTTACCTCTATACTGCGATCGCCAATCCGCCTGCAAAGCGTGGCGATTACGGTAAATCCCGCAAATTAGGGGAGGTCTGTGTCCAGCAGTGGACGTCTCCCACTGCTAGACACAGACCTCCCCTAATTTTGCTCCCCCTTCAGCTGAAATGATGAAAGTAATAGTAAGTTTAACACTACAGTGAAGTTTTCCCCTAAAAGGATTATTACCTTTTGAATTTTAACCGTCTCTAAAATATCATTACTCAGAATTCGCTGTAGTAAAATTTTATTGTTCACAAACAACAGCCCAAGGTCATTAATGCATCATTTTATGTAATGCCTGTCAACAACAATCTTTAATACTCAATTTGCAAAAACAACGCAATCATTTCTATTAGTTTTGTATTTATTTTTATAGCTTTGTTATGCGCAGGAGTCGCGGGTCGTCTGCGACCTTGACGCCGGCGCTTGAGCACCTCTCGTAAGTGCGTAGTAGGTTAATACATGTACGTCATCAAAAGACGTGATGTCTAGTCTCCTTGGCATTCATCCAACGTGTAGAATCCTGTTGATTCCGTATTTAAGTTGAATAATATCATTTCACTGGCTCATCACCACATCAAGCGCTACTGTGCAGATCTAGTCCCCCGTCTCTGTTTCCCGCCATTGCTACTGACTGACAGATGACATTAGTGACAGCAGCTGCCTCCGCTTGTGTGTATGAGACAGTGTCTACATATCTATCCAGAATATACACTACACAAGGAATTCGAAGAAAATAGCAATAAATACCTCCTTTTTCTGGTTAATCTGTTGAAGATTTAATTATTTCCATTAAGATATGCTAATTATCATTCTAAGGTAACATTAGATTCCTGACTTAGGATCAAGGAAACCGATAACTGACAATTACTAAGAGACGTTGCTTCCTAGACTGAAAATAAGCCTTTGCCATCACTTCAGTGAAGTAATATTACCTGAAAATATATCAGAGCTAGCTATCAATTGCCTCCAACAATTACTAAGCGCATAAAATTAACTGGGAAATAGTCAAGTTGTTTGGTGGATCTACCCTTCTGAACTGAATCTTTCCATGAACATATTACTACTAAAGATTATCTACCTAACCTGTCTGAACAGGAACTGAGATAGATCAGATAAGAAGCGTGACGTAGGTAATGCTAAACAACAATTATAACAAGTGTCTCAATAAATCTCAACACTCGTGTCTGAGTCAGTCGGTACGCTGACTCGCTACATAAATAAATGTCAATAGGTATTATTGTAAGACTTGTGTGCTGTTATCTGATAAATGAATCTGCGTAATGCTGCTGTCCTTGCGGTAATCGATGAACTTACGATGCGCTTGGCACCTAGCTTCATTGAGCTTACAAAGCTCTTGAGGGATCGATATGAAGCTGTGACTATTTTTTATGGCTTTAATGTCATCGTCTTATTTCCTAATTCAAAGTCAAGCTTCAAGAACATATGTTGTTATTGTTTTAGGTAATATGATCATGTAATGAAGATCCTGAGAGGTGGCAATTTGGGGTCTTTAATCTCCTGAAAAGGGAAGATATGTCGAGAAACAAGTAACTAATATACCTACCTATTTCTATTAATTATATAGAAATAAATGATTCATATCGTTTAAATTACCAATGCAGTGATGACTAACTAATAGTAGTCTCAAGTTTTTGTTTCAACTCTTCTAATTACCTACTAAAATAAACGTAAGTGATTACTACGTCAACACTCGATTCAAACGTATCATAATTGCCGTGTTACATAAATATTATACATTTAAATCATTGATAAATAGTCCGTATAATTTTTACTACTAATTATGAATAATTTTACATATAAAACATAAATTCGGAAGTACTTGTTCCGCAGTTATTTGTATTTTTATGTATAGTTGTACATTAATTGGACAGATTACCATTCGCCCGTGCTCCTGAATGGCAAAAACGAATATTTTACCGATCATGCCGCGTGGATAGATCGCGAAACGAATTTGTTGAATAATTTATTAATGTATTCATATTTTTCATTTGAAATATGATTATTATAGGTTACACATGTAAATCGCCTGTTGTAGAAACAAACAAATATAAAAACAAGTATTCATTGATGAATACTTTGCCTTTAAATATTTCAATAATTAGAAATAAGTGGTTACAAATTCAGAGACTGAAACTTGAACTATTTGTGAGCAAGCTTTATGGTCACCAGAGATCATAAAGCTTGCTATAAGGATGCCTATCAAATAGCCTTTTAGCTTAATCTGGAGTGTTGTCATGGTTTCGAAAACCCACAGGTGCTCTTTGACGGCCGTAACCAGTCTACATCGAGCTTTGAACCCTATAACATAAAAACACGTTCAACAAGATAGGTTTGTACTACATTTCAATCAATATCTATCTCCAGGCACTACCGAGAAGAGGTAATTCTCACAAAAATGAACTTCGTCCCAACCACCTTACAATTATTAATTAAGACAAAATCTAATCAAATGCGCCGAAATCCTGGCGTGTCGTGCCGGTCACGCGTCGTGGTACGCGGAAGCGATTGCGATCGGCGCGTCATTAATCTGCGCGGATCACGAGCGGCGTGACTGCGCGTTACCGTGCACCGGCGCCGCGGAGCAGCCGGGCCAACCGGGCCAGCCGGGCAGCCGAGCCGGGCCAGCCGGTGACGGACGGTAGTCGCGCAGCCACTCCTAGGTGAGACATGCTTGGGAACTTTTCAGTTATTAGTAGATCGATCAATTCTGGTGGTAACACCAATCCAGCTTGTTGCCAAGGCAAAGCCACACCACGGCTGTAGCAGCAGTGTACTAACAAAATTTAGGTACCCACATACTAACCACAATTACTTATAATAATAAATTTTACTGTCCGAAATAACAATTATTATTAAATTACGATTCAAACATTCCATACATGATGATTCCTATGACTATATTTCTGTAAATACATATGGTTACGGTAGCGAATCATATTTTAATGATGATGACAAGACATACAACCCGATACTGACCGCTAAAGTGAAAAACAAAAATGCAAAAAAAATTGACTTTCGCGGGCTACATTGGCAATATTGCTTTAAACCTTTGTAACATTGACAAGACATTACAAAGTTACCCCTTTTTGTAATGTCTTGTCAATGTTACAAAGGTTTAAGGTGATATTGCCAATGTAGCCCGCGAAAGTCAATTTTTTTACACGCTTTATATTAGCTTCACTTGTATGTTTGTATATTTGTATGTTTGTATATTTGTATGTTTGTTTGTAACCGACTCCTTATAGTGCGATTTTGAGCCACTTTAAACGACCAGATTACATTCAAACTTTGCACACCTGTCAAGGATTGATGACAATGCAATAATTTCATAAATTTGTGCCATTATCCTTGCCAGGGTTACCAGGACAGCAAAAAAACTGTCACAAACTACGCTGACATACGTCTCAAAATTCGAAATACCCTAAAAAATAGAAAATAAATAATAGTTTAAAAAAACTAAAAAACACGCTTCCATGGAAAACCAAACTAAAAAGTACAAAATAATGGAAAAAAAGCGTGGGGTGCCTGATATCAATAAAAAAATACCTTAAAAGCACCCCACGCTTTTTTCCCATTATTTTGTACTTTTTAGTTTGGTTTTCCATGGAAGCGTGTTTTTTAGTTTTTTTAAACTATTATTTTTACCATTATACAGACAAATGATCATTCAGAAACACTTGAGTTCTGTAAGTTGTTTTTTACATAACTCCATACAATTACAGAGCTCCAAAAGTACAATAAGTTTCCTCTAAGCTTTGCTCCTTACTATTATAATACAAGTATGACAGATAGCATCGTGCGCAGATAACTCGTCAGCGCGCGACCGGCGCGCGGTGCGATGGCGCCCGCACTCGCTGATCTTGAGGTGTCGCGCTGTTATTTATTTATTGTTATTTATTTAGCCGTTCCTTATAATTGCATTAATCCTGTACTTCTAGCGAGAATTGTTGCATTCCTTCGTTTAGCAGTCGGTACGTAATGCACATAATGCTCGTTGAAATAGTAAAAACTAGCTGTAGGTACCTATTGTGTAGAGTTTACTTAAGCTTTTTATACGATTAAATAGTTGGCAATAGAATTTGACGATTTGAATGGTACGTACAAAGCGACATATCAAGCTATACATTTCCAGTTTTAGCTGACCTCGCACTGTATCGGCTTTTTGTACAATGAGAAGTCAGCTTATTGAGTTTATACTAGAAATGTATTGTTTGATATGTCGCATGTCGCCGTGCGTGCAATGGTATTGCTATTGCTTTTAAGATCACAGTGACGTATATTTTATAAGCCTACGATAAATGAAACCTGACTAAAACGTGACAAAATAAACCACACGTTAGTTAAAATAACTCGTATTTGCTACCCATGATGTCATAAAGTTTAATCCTCATGTTATCTCTTCCTGCCATTGTATTTTGACATTAATCACATTTTATCTTTTAGTTAGCGTTTTCTTGTAACAAATTATATGATTATATGTACATACAACGTAACCAAGTAACAGGATGCCCATCTATCATGCAATGCAAAATACGTTGACACCTATATGTTCTACAGCGCTCTACGGTTCTACCGGTTCCATTATTCGCTCAACCGTTTTTAAAATTCCTCACGACTAAACATCTGCACCCTGGTCACCTTTACATCAAACACACAACACGCAGACCCTAATGTCCGACCTCAAGATCACCCCAATCCCGGCCAAATCGAACCCATTCTAAATTCCGTGCATTCTTGGAAATCGCGTGAACATCTTCGTCCGAATAGTTATAAAATACGGTAATGTTGTCCGGAGGCGGTCGCCTGTCCGGCCGCTGTCCGGCTGTCCGGTCCTCACAGGTGCATGGGCTACACGCACGGAATCGGAGATATGCGGATGAGTTGCACATATCTTTAGGTGATGGCAAGTTTGTGGGGTTATACCACGAAAGGTTTGGAGCTCGAGGCTGTGCACATTGCTAGTGGTTTATTTTTGTTTAAAATTTATTCCTTTGCAGAAATCACCAAAAGTATAAGCGTACTCCTACTAATTGAAGATGAAGGCTGAATCAAAAAGTTTTCATGGTGATACGCATCCTGTAAAACTGAGAATTTCATTTAACATGAGAGAAGAAGTCAATCTTATCATATTCGCCAGGTCCACATACTACGCAGTGCCACACGAAGTTCATCCGCTGCTAAGTCTGGCACACGCGACTGATCTGCGCTGACTCCGTCCACTCGCATGCTCTGCCATCGCCGCGGGACTAGTGTCCTACATGCGATTATATTTGTGTTATTCTCTTTAATGTCTTAAAATATAGCACGTTTTCCTTTTAGGGTGGGTTTTAATTTTAATATGAAACTTTCTTGTCATACCATAATATAATAATAATAATAATAATAGCCTTTTATTCAGATCCATATTGCAAGAAAATTATGTGATGAAAATACATAGAAAACTTAAATTTAATGTACGGTAATTTAGTCTCTTATTTGAATTTTACTTATTTTCTGTAGATCTGTTTGCCAGTCGACAAAGGCCTCCTCCAACCTTTTCCACTCCTGTCTTTCTTGAGCCACTCTGTTCCATGTGACGCCTGCCACTTGTCTTATGTCGTCATCCCATCTTTTTTGCGGTCTGCCTCTTTTCCTTTTACCTTCTCTAGGGTACCATCGTGTCACTATTTCGCTCCATTTGTCTTTTCCTCTTACCATATGCCCTGCCCATCGCCATTTAAGCCTTCTAATTTTGCACGTTATGTCTATGACCTTTGTTTTGCTTCTTATTACACGGTTTTTCACACGGTCTGACTTTTTCACATTCATCATGCTCCTTTCCATTGCGTATTGGCATGTCATACCATACAAATTAGTATTGTAGGGCAATTCTGGACCCAACTAACTCTAAGCCAGGCTCTAGAGTTCGTTGGATAGGTGTGATTTATCCTATGTTGATGTCTGTCACTGTGAGGTTTAATCCGTTGGAGTCCCAAATGATAAAATCATCATCATCATTTCAGCCGAACGACATCCACTGCTGGACATAGGCCTAATTTGAGGGGGAGGTTTTGATATAATCACCACGCTTGACAGGCGGGTAAAGTGCACAGACAACGCTTCTGCCCATTCTCTAGTAAGTCCCTTAGTCGCCTCTAACGATACCCACGGGAAGAGAGATGGTGCTATAATTTACGTCCGGCACCACACGGAATGATGGAATACCTGATACATATTTCAACAACTTCTTTATGATCATCTTCCTGCCCGTTACCGATTTGACATGGTACTCCAGTAGTCAATATCTCAGCAGTCACCGGTTCTAGCGGTATCATCCAATATACCCAATAAGTTCCAATAATGGTACAGCTGCATCATGATCTGCTTTTAATTCACTTTGCTTACAAAGTTGCGTTTTACCAAAATTGTGACTTGAGGCATTAAAGACGTTCGTGTTTAAATTACAAGCTTTCCTGAGAGGATAAGCGAGTTGATCTGTAAATGAGTATAAAATAGCGCGCGCTATAATATGTGGCAGCCCGGGGCGCGCGGTTTATGAGCGGGCGACATGCGACCGGCGCCTGCGCTGCCCTGAGCGCTGCAACTAACTACCGCGACACTTGCAAATGCAGGAATCATGGTTTTTACGTATTTTTATGATTTTTCCAGACGTATCATAGACCATCTCGTAGTGAGGTCAATCAGGGAGGCACCAGTCTCTTACCTGTTTCTAAGAGTGTCAGTGAAATTACAAACACATGCGACATTTAACTTTACATATAAGGCTGGTAGGGTCGGCGAGAGATGTCGTGCGGTGTCCCACAGGGATCGGTCGTGGGGCCGCATCTGTGGGACATCGGGTACGACTGGGTGCTGCGCGCCGACCTCCCTAACGGCGTCAGCGTAGTTTGCTACGCTGACGACACGCTGGTCCTGGCGCAGGGGAGGTCGCACGAGGCGGCGGCCGAACTAATGACACGCGGGGTTGCGACAATCGTCGAAAGAATCCGGCAATTGGGACTCGAGGTGGCCTTGCACAAGTCTGAGGCCATGGGTTTTCATGGTCCTCGGAACGCGCCACCTGCGGGTTCCCAAGTCACGGTGGGAGGGGTTCACATCGGCGTCGAGTCGACGATGAAGTACCTGGGACTTGTCCTCGACAGTCGGTGGAACTTCGTCGAGCACTTCCGACGTTTGGCTCCCAGACTGGAGCGGGCTGGGGCTGCGTTAAAGCGGCTCCTGCCCATCCTGGGGGGTCCAAGCGCCTCCTGCCGGAGGCTCTACACGGGGGTCGTGCAGTCCATGGCCCTCTACGGGGCACCGGTGTGGGCGCCCTCATTGAGGCTGCGCCCAGCGCGCCGCTTGAGTGCGGCCCAGAGGGTCATGGCCATTCGGTTAATCCGGGGATACCGCACGGTCTCCTGCGAGGCGGCGAGCCTCCTTGCCGGAGTGCCGCCATGGGATCTGGAGGCAAAGGTCCTCGCCCACATGTGGGAGTGGCGCGAGGAGGCGAAACGCCGGGGCGAAACTCCGCTGCCGCGACAAATCGCGGCTCGGCGGACGGAGCTCCGGCAGGATCTCATGGCGACATGGCGGGTACGATTGTCGCAACCCAGCGCAGGGCACGCCACAATTGTGGCGGTAAGTCCCCTCTTTGAGGAGTGGATAGAGAGGCGCCACGGCGTCCTCACCTTCCGCCTGACGCAGGTTCTCACCGGGCATGGGTGCTTCGGTGGGTTCCTGTTCAGGATAAAGCGGGAGGAAACGCCCGGGTGTTTCCATTGTGAGGATCGTCTAGAAGACACGGTGGAGCATACGGTGGAAGTGTGCCCTGCCTGGGCGGAGCACCGCCGTGTCCTCGTGGAGGCGATCGGCGGCGGCGACCTCTCGCGTCCGGCCCTGGTGCGAGCCATGGTACGGAGCGAGAGGGCATGGGAAGCCGTCACCTCCTTCTGTGAAGCAGTAATGCTCGCGAAGGAGGAGGCAGGGCGCGTGAGGGAGTGGCAGTCTCTGCGCCCTCACGTCCCTAGCCGCCGCAGGAGGAGACGCCCCGGGCGCCGGGAGTCAATTGCGGACTCCCGGCCACCGTAGGCGCGAGCTTGCGGGTGGCGAGCAATGAGTAGCTCGCCGTCCGGTAAGGACCAAGCTCGGGTCGACGGCACGTAGTGTTCCACGCGCGCCTTAAAGAGTTGTCAGCAGTACTGAAGGGGTCTGCTAGGACCGATGCCTGCTGGGGTCGCGTGATTGTTCGAAAGAGATACCGTGACCCTGGCACAAGGGCAACTGAAGGAACACGGGTGGGTTTTAGTCAGTAAAAGTCTGACACGCCCTCCCGCTCCGCCCAGAGCGGGAGAAGTCATTTGATGATTTTCCATCCAAAAAAAAAAAATAAGGCTGGTAGGGTCGCGAGATTGTTCAAACGAGATACCGTGGCCCTGGCATATGGGTAACTGAAGGAACACGGGTGGGTTTTAGTCAGTAAAAGTCTGACATTTGATGATTTCCCATCAAACTACAGGCATAACTCATACATGGTGCAAGCGAGTAAGGACATTAATATTCTTTGCAAAGAATTCTCATTTGACCCATTTACCACCAAAACCTCTTCTTTCTTTTTTAAAACTGTATAGTGCTTATTGTACCTTATATATATAATCTGTTCTATCGTGTTTGTTAGTGATCTTAAAATCTCTATTACTTTTTCTGTTTTTACCCGTGAGAACCTGTAATTGGCTTTATGTTACTTATACAATTTTTATCCATTTGTTATAGCTGTTGGTTCTCCTAAGAATAAATAAATAAAAAAAGGCTGGTAGCACATCGTCAAACATTAGTGTAAGCGTCAACTCAAACATCGGTAACCACCTCCCATCAGTCATGTTAAGCCAACTATTTCGGTTTTTTGGCCAAACTATCACTTTACCGACAATGTTTTGAATTTTTAATCTAGTATCTCATTTATTAAATCGATCAAGAGCGCTGCCCACATTCTCAATGTAAAGATATTTAAAGATGTTATAATTAATTAGGGGTCTTGTTATTACGTGTGTTGTTAGATGTGATACTAACCTTTAGAATAAAACATCCTATCATCTATTAACGCATAATATATGATGTGATAGTCGTCTTGAATTTTATTGTATAGAGCGATAGAAAATTGAACTGTTTGTGTTTTTATTTCCATGACTGACCTGTTAGTCAAGTGGTTAGTGACCCTGACTGCTAAGACTGAGGTCGTGGGTTCGATTCCCACCCAGGACAAATGTTGTGTGATGAGCATAATCATTTGTTCTGTGTCTAGGTGTAACTTATCTATAATATGTATGTATTTAGAAATATATAAGTATATTTATCAGTTGTCTGGTTACCATAGTACAGGCTTTGCCTAGTTTGGGATCAGATAACGGTGTGTTGGTTGTCCTAACATATTATTATTATTTATTATTATAGTATAACTTCAATCCTGTGGTACATAAGAACTCAAACGATTTGAATTTCGAAGAAAATATATGTAATGATAATAATGCTGAGAAAGCTATAGAACATAACGAAATATTGCCAGTACAGAACCAAGCAGTACGTACAGTTAACGAAGACAGTAATCACACCATAAACAACAACTAAACCATCATAGAAACCTCAGTAAAATATAACCACTATGTAAAGAATAATTCAAAACCGATAATTGAAAATCCAAAACCACTTTCAATAACCAATAAAGGTAACCAAAACGGGTAAAGTCGCGGGCCGAAACTAATTTCCCAAAGCCCGCTTGCCCCAAGGCCGGGCAGGGTCGGTAAATCAAGAGGCGTCATGTGGACTCCGGTATTTATGCTCATACATCGCGATTAGACTTACGAAATCATATTTTATTGGCGCAGCTCGAACTGAGAACTCCGAAGGTTAACACTCACTAATTGATTGTATGATGCATTTCACAATGTTCAACATCATGGTTTTTTCCGTGAGAAAATAGTTAATCAATGTTTTTGGTGAGAACTTGTAGGACTCTTTTGATTGTGACATTACCAAGTTGAAATTCCAAGACTGTCTTACCTTAGGCTCATCATGAGAAATAAAGATACTATTAGTTATGTTCTTATTATCTATCTGCTGCTTCAAACCTCCTCATCACCCTCCTATCCTTATCACAATTTATTTGGGATCGGCGTAACGTGTTTCTTGTTCCATACTACTCTATTTGACGTCATCTTGGTAGTCATCTCCTTTCTAACCTCATATACAAAATTCATTCATCGTTTATTTTTTCTTCCCCTACTCAAACAGCCAGTGACATTCATGCTTCCTCAAAACTTTCCTCACGACCTATCCCTTATTCTTCTGTATCACATGGCCATACCAAGACAACTGATTTCCCGTTCCGCTATCACATATTCTTATTTGTTATTCTATTCATGTGTGTATCACCACACATCGCTCTTAACATTCTCATCTCATGCGTGCATGCGTTTGCTTTTCATTCATCCCCTTTTGTGGCCCACCATTCTTTCATACAAGAAAAACAGTTTTTCAAACTTAGCTGCAGTAAAGAACTAATTCGTTTTAGTATGTATACCTAGTCTGTTCCAAATCTATAATATGTATGTATTTAGAAATATATAAGTATGTTTATCAGTTGTCTGGTTACCATAGTACAGGCTCTGCCTAGTTTGGGATCAGATAACGTTGTTTTGGTTGTCCTAAGATATTATATTATTATTATTAAATCTACCTTTAGCAAGAGTAAACATACTCAGTTCAGGTTAATTTCTCACTACTTTTTCCAATGAAAAATTTTGTTTTTAATAATATTGTTAAATCGTAATTGAAATATTATTGATGAAAAACCGAGATTATAAAATTATCCTCAATTGTCAAATGAAAAACATCTTTAAGGTAATTTAAAATTAGAATTTCAAGTTTAAGTATGCAAATATCAATATCAATTTAAATCACAAATTGACATCCATCATCATCTTGATGCATTTGTTTACATTTTCATACAAGTCAAAATGAAATTATTTATTTCAAATAGGCACAGAAAAGGCACTTGAATTTTAAAATTTACCACAAAATAATAGAATGAATTTTAGTTTCCCCATCCAACAACTGTGGTGAAACACTTTTCTCATTTACTGTAATATGTGAAAAAGCACAAATTTTTATTTTTATTAAATGAATCGAATCGGGTGCGTCGGCCACGGGTGCGTCCACCACTGGGGGCGTAAGTCACGGACCCAAGTGGTTTCGTACGGCGAAGAATGGGCAAGAAATTCCATAGTTACTCTTTTAAAATGTTTTTAATATTTTCTATGTATTGATTTTAGGACGATGCAAGCATCAGACACTTCTAGACCAAAACAAACAAAGTATGAAAGTTTAAAGACGTCTACAATATTTCCATTAAAAGAACGTTGATATCCGGCTACAATTCTTCATTGACACACATTAAACTTAATAATTCTGATTCTATTGCAATCAATACCTGTGGCTTCAAAAACTAATGACCCATTTCGTGTTTCGCGAAATCGATTCGTATGTGGAGCCATAAGCCGGAAGGCATTAGTTGGCCTTCGAGGATCCTAGCCGCTAATAGCGCAGTAATCCTCGCAGCGTGGCCATTGATTAGCCACGGAGCAATAACTGCGCCAAAAAACTGTGCCATCGTGAACGGAAATAGGCGTTTGTCTATCATTTGTGCGGATTGCGAAACTACAAGTAATTGTGTGCAAGGAAATGAATACAATTTGTTTGTTCATTTGTAAGTCGATGTTGTTTTTTATTGTGACTACTTTTGAGGATGTAAGCCTCACCTAACAAGGTATTTTCTGTTAAGTTTCTCAATATTAATCTTCGTTTTTGTTTGTTTGAACACAACACCGGCCGCCCCCGATTATATGAGACTTCATCGTAACTAACGAAAAGTGACTGTACAATAAGTACACCTCAGTATAACGGTTTGTGGATTTCAGGCGTGACTTTTTGTTATGTTTACAATGGACATTGTCCTAAAACTCATTCCGGACTTCTTGAAGTTTCTGCATTCTTGTTACTTTGTCCTTTTGACTCGGGTTTTACCGGACTAACTTCTAACCATGTCAATAGGTTCTTAAGTTCTGTTATAAAAAGCTTAGGATTAATGATAGCAGCATTGTGTTGTTATTCACAATCAATCGATCGCATCCATCAGAGAATGTGGCGCGAAAAAGCACTTAATCTTCTGAAATGGCTTCTTTATCACTATAACCGTATAGTAGTGGTTACAATGGCTGTTATTCAATTATGAACATCGTTTTCAATTCAATCGTGGGTGCTAATGACCGATACCTGTAAAATGTACAGTTTGGAGGATTTTTGGAGATCTATAATAGAACAGAATAGTCCACATCTGGAGACCGTTATTGTGACTGCGTTACTAATCACGGACTTTCTTTGAAATAAAAGTATTGTATTGCATTCTAAAGCCTCGTTTTATTTTGAAATCCGAAATCAGAACCCATTTCAAACTGATATGGAAAATTTTGTTATGAACTGACAAACTCCCCTTTATAGGACGAACCTTTTTTTTGAGTGGGTGGTAATCATCAAATGACGTTCCCGCTCAGGGTGGAGCGGAAGGGCGTATCAGCCTTTTACTGACTAAAACCCACCCGTGTTCCTTCAGTTGCCCATATGCCAGGGCCACGGTATCTCTTTCGAACAAATCTCGCGACCCCGGCAGGCATCGGCCCTAGCAGACCCCTTCAGTACTGCTGACATCTCTTTGAGACGTGCGTGGAACACTACGCGCCGTCGACCCGAGCCTGGTCCTTACTGGGCGGCTAGCTACCCATTGCTCCCCGCCTGCAAGCTCGCGCCTACGGTGGCCGGGAGTCCGCAATCGAATAGGACGCACCTTAGATTCACAACCAGGCTTTCGTACGTCATTAATTCAAATTCAAATTATTTATTTCAGAAATAAATCCATATAATGTTAGTAATAAAAAACAACTTACTCAAATGTTGGTATTAAATAAAGAAAGAAAATAAAAATAAAATAAACGAATGAACCATTGAACTGATCGTTCAGTGGTTCATTAGTTAATTTTCCTAAATGGGTATGAACTCTCAGCCACCTTCGCAAGAGGGGAGAGTCCCACCGGTCTGCGAACACATTCAGGATGCCATTGGAGGAGGACCGCAAGCGCTCAACCATGGAAGCGCAGCGCCTCCGCATGATCGCGACAAACCCATCGACGCACGCCTCCGCGAACATACCTGACGCGCTACATCTCCATGGCAGTCTCAAAAGCACCCTGAATGCGTTATTGTATTGTACACGCAGGTCGCTGTATGCCCGCTGGGTAAATTTGGTCCACAGGCTGCACGTGTAGAACGACTGGCAGAAGGCCTTTAAATTAATACCACTCATTTTATTCACCACACAATACGGCAAAACGGCACTTTGAATCATTTTACAACAGAATGATTTCGTCCTACATAAATGTACTCGTACAAAATATTAAAGTTTAGTAGTAATGCGCTACCAGACTAGATGTAGGTATTTAGCACTGATGAAATGGACTTTACCACTATTATATGTCATATTCCTAGCTTACATTTATATTCGTAACGTTTTGGTGTTATTTCGCAACAGCACGGTGTCGCAGCAGTCTCGTATTGTTGCTATTGTGCTGCGCTGTCGCAATAACATGTCCGATACGTCGCGCACAAACATGTTGCTCATCGAATAGCTGCGGTCTTTGCAAGTTATACTTCGATTCTGCGGTCACTACTGGATTGAAATGTTCACGTAGGGTGTGAGCTGGTGTTAATGGTAGTGATTTTGGAAAACGTCCGGGATGAGTATTCAGTTTCTCTGGTCTAGGTGTAAAATTGGTTATGATATTTCCATCTTCAGATAATTTATAGGATGTCCATCTGATGTTATGAGTGATCAGACAAACTTTTATGAACTTCATAAAGTTGTACTCATTCTTGTAGGTTATAATCGGTTATAGTATTTGATCCACTTTTAATAGATCGGTGAATGGTTAGATAAAAGCTTGCAGCATAGCTTGAATGAACTGACCGAGCTCTTACATTGTATCCACCCATGCCCGGGTCAACAGAAATATAATAACACTGAACGTAAACTACTAGAAACATAGCTGTTATTAATATCTAAAAGGCGCATAAAGGCGACACACACTGTAAGCGATTCGGAAGATTTCCCCACTCGGGCCGAGTTTAATGGCGATATGTTTGAGGTAATGGCCAAAGTTACTTACCGGTCGGCTATGATGACTAAGCTGTGGAGGTGGTATTCCACTTAAAACTTGGCGACAAATTAGTGTAGGTAAAGATTAAAGTCACAAGAGCCAACGGTGAAATCATCGATTATGCTGAAAGCACACACGTTTCTACACAAATCATAATATGGAAACAGTACGTTTCATTATAATAATCAGAAAATGTTTTCGAAGCTAGTTATAATGGCAAGCTAAAACATTATTTACAAGCGAACATTTAAAAAAAAAGTAAAAATCGGACTGTGAGAACTAACCCTTACTAAAAAGTGCGGTCAGCGAGAGTAGAGATGTGCGTTTGATGAAATAAATTCGGTATCTAAAGTAACGGGTACCGGTGCTAGATACCGGATACCGGCCGCTCGGCAAGTTTATGGGCCAATAAAACTTTGAGTCTGTGTCCCCGCGGTGAACATCGCGGTGCCGTACCGATAGCAAACGCGATTAATTATACTTTTTATGTTCGTACAGCGAGTGTCCCTAGTTCCATACATGTGGAACGTGTGAAAAAGACGTCACAATTTACGAGTTAAAGGCTATAAAGAAGAAAAATAATTACCGGACTGAAAATTAGCGGGTTTCAGATGGAGTAATTAAACGAAGAATGTATGGATTTTTTACATAATTCTTATGTTTATTTAGAAATTGAACAATTATGAATTCGTATTATTTTATGTTTCTCAAAGCTTCCGTAAACTCATAAAATACACGCTGTTTTATTTTCTTTCAATTGCTGATGTGCTTTTTTATTGTCAATTTTGAAGCCTTCGTAATACTTCAAAATCGACTTGAACACCTACACATTTTTTTCTAAACTTTTTAATAATTTTCCACTTTCCATAACTCTCACTGTAATTAAACGGTATCCCAGTTGCGCTGCGCTCGGTACCGCTCGTTTCGTAAAGAGGACTATAAATTCAAGGTTATTTCGTTATTACAGTGAGATTGTACAACATTTGTGGGTGATAAAACGTTATCACGGCACTAACTCGTGCTACAATAACTTCATATTTCACACGTTCACATCCGCACGTCATGACGACATTATTTCTCTCTCATTTTGCCACTGATAACGCTAATTGTTCTAAAAGTTAATTATTTTAATATGGGATGTTTTGTTGGGTACCTATTGATGTAATTTAGCTCAAGAAATTCTTGTGCACATTTAAATTAATAATCTACACTTTTAATTTTAAATTAATCATAAAACTCACGAGGCCTGCTATCTAAAGAGGATAAATCTTGGTGCGGAAAACGATATAAAAGTAAAACGGTCTGCGAGGACACCTGCACATAGCTTGGAGTCAGGTCGAGTGGTCGCCAACCTGACCTCACAAGACAAATAAATATACAAACTGTCTAATATTTTGTTATTTATATCACCATTCGTTGCTTTTTTAAAATTAGATTATGTCGCCAAACAGGTATCACAAATTGAAACACGGCAAAAAACTTTTACAATAATTGTCAAATTAAATTATAACTGTATCTGATTATTTTATTCGTTTCGACTAATAAATTGTATTTTTACAAACAAAAATATATGTTATTTCAACTATAAATATGTCAACTTACGGCCATTAATACATTAATTATTCATTATAACGTATTTAAAAGAGCGAATAAATACGTTTTTATGGTTTCTGGTATCACCAGGCCCGCGACCCGCGAGTCGCGACCCAACTCTAATGAATGCTAGCAATGATTGTCATCGTAAAACTTGGTGGGTTTATTGTACGCCATTAGAGATTCAACATGTCGCTCGACATGTTTTTTAAACTTGACACGGCGATCAATAAATAAAAGATCATTACTAAATAAGATAAAACTTCATTAACTTACGTTTATTTCCGTGATCGCCTGGGAACGGAAAAAAACTGCAGCTATTTCCCAAGATTTCGTCATTTTAATCTTTATGTGGTTTACTTGACAGTCATAGGTAATAAGAGTATATTTATATGTGTATTGGTGACGGTCTAGAGAGTACGTTTGAAGCACAAATGTCAGTCGCCAGATAAAATATGTCCAGCGCTGGTTTTTAAGGAAGATTTGAAAGAAAGTCCACTATTGTATAATAACCACTTGAACACCTCACAGCCAGATTTAATTAACACCGATGAAGGAAACCGGAATGATGTCACTTGTGATGGCCAACTTACGAAGTTACAATTAGGTGCTTTCGAAAATAATATCGTTAGATATGAATGGCACCGTATAAAATCCAGTCACTCTAACAACAGAGAAAACTTTCACAATCATGGGTGCATCTGAATTCATTCCAGAATTAAATATTAAGAATCTGAATTGATTCTAGTTGCTCTGTCCAGAAGGTAGTTGCGTATGGAGAAGAATGGGCAAAATTTCCCCCGTTATTCTTTTACAATATTTAAGAATATTTTGTATCTTTATGCTAATATTATAAAACTGATTTTGAGTTTGTTGGATTGAATGCGCTAATCTCAGGAACTCTTTATTCGAATTGATTAATTCTTTTAGTGTTGTACCCAACACTACAGGCTATCGCCTATTTGCCAAGGAAGGCTATATAACAACACACTGGGATCCATAAGAACTGAGAAAAAAGAAAAATATTATAAATATTAAGTACTCGCACGGGCAGGCGATTCGGTACCATGGGGGTGGGGGGTCAGGGGAGCAAGAAATTTAACGCGTACGAAGTCGCGGGAAGAAGCTAGTAACATTATATAAGTATAATTTGAAGACGGTGTTCCTTGAGTAATTTTAAATACTAAACCCCAACTACTGAAAAATAACGCTGTAAAAATTATGAAAATATACTTATCAGGAAGCCGTGGTCGTATGGCACTTAAAACCTATGATCGCTTACTACTGTTGGAATATATTGTTGTGGCGACATATGATAAATAAATGATTACCACTAAATCCTAGGATTTTTCATTTTGCGAATTCTCAGTGTGATCCGTCAGTTCACCTGCAGATGAAGCTCGACGAGACCACAGGTTCCTACTACGGTTCAGAATGGACTACTATCTTTATGTTTCTAACTGACCGATTTCTTGACTGTCCAAAATAAATATTTTTAATTTGATTCCCAGAGAAATAATTCAACTGTTTTGTAACCAGAACGAAGTCATCAGAAAATAACAAAGAGGAGGAAGAAAACCTATAGATTCCACTCTTTGCTAATAACCTATGGACTAAGCTTATAAGTTAGTACACATACTAGTATTAGTACAACAACGTGGTTCAGAAAGCTAGAAATAACATGCAACCCGCTGAACCGTTAGTCCAGCCAGCTATTTATATCCTAATCGTAGACTTTAGTGTCACAGCCAATAAAATGGACGCCTGAGTTACAACTAAGATCGAAACTGATGGAAAGTTGAGTGGTGCTGGTAGACTTTAGATAAGGTGTCAGTTTGTGTCAAATGCACGTTTCTCTTACGAATCTAGACAAATAAATAAAATTGGAGTGTCTGTTTGTAATATTAAAATAACCGCTTTTTACTAAGTGTATATGGATGTAAACACGGTTCATATACCAAAACAACATTTTTTACAATTTTTGTAAGTCTGTTTGTTCCGGCTGGACCGATTTTGACGGGACTTTCACTGGCAGATAACTGATGTAACAAGGGGAAGTCAAAAAAGAAAAGAAATAATAAAAGTAGCCTAAGTTAAGGCTACTTTTATTATAGAAAAAAAAATGAATCTCACGAAAAAAAAAACGAAAAACTTTTTTGCTAAAAATACCACGCGGACGAAGTCGCAGGTAACAGCTTGTATAACATAAAATCATGCCTGTAATTCCCGGAGGGCTTTCTAGAGATGTATCTAGTACACCTATACGTTGCCAGTTATGTTTTAACTTCCATGTAATAGAGACGAACCGATTGCCATCAACTGGGCAAAAATACAGACCCCGGGCTGCTACTGACAAGTAGTTCCAACACACTGCCGAACCCGGGAATTGAAGCTAAGACGTCATGCTCAACAGTAACAGTTGCGACAACTAGACCGACAAGGCTCTCTTACGAATTAGAGTCATGATAACATGTTGGTAAAAGAGACGATATGTAAATTAAAAATTTTAGATTTTTTCAGCACGCATGTGTAATATTTAATCCGTAGCAGAATTTTTATTTTTTGTTGTCCTTTTAATAATCGCGTACATATTCCACATCTTCATCCTTCGTAATTCCAAGATGACACGCTCCCATACAGTCGTCAGTAGTGCAATTACTGAACAATTTATAATTATAATTAGTGAAACTATCTCTGTACGTAGGTAATTAACGCGACATGTCCGTAATTATAATAAAATCTATTTTTATTCCATCGGATAGCCGGTAGCGGGCCCTTGCCGCGCAGATCGACTGTGGCCAGCAATGTAATTTATGTATATGTATGCAGAAATGTACAAAGTGGGCGCTCGTTTACGATCACGACATCGTAATCACCGGGAGGTGTTAACAGGAATTTAACGTCCCTAATTATATTGATTTACAAGCCAAATAGACCTTCACGCGCGTCAGTGGCCGGCATCAGTCTTGTACTTTTATCTGGATAGTAGGATGTTCTTTGTAAGGGTGTGATTTGAAAATTCGTGCTCCCACTGTCTTTGAATTAAAAGACTTTTTAAATGTTTCTGAATGAGTGTTTGGCCTTTAGTTTAATCTTAATGAAAACCTTGTGTATGATTTTTATGTTGTTTTACATTTTGCACCTCGATTAAAAATATTATCATTATTTTTCGAAGGAGTCTTAGCCTTCGCAAAATAATGTATTTAAAAACTTGAATGGCTGGACTAGATCACACACGAAGCTGCCCTTTTCAAGAGAATCAGCTGCTCAGAGTTAATCTGCTAGTAATGCGCGGATTATATTATAATGAGAGATAACTTCGCGATAGTCTACTAGCGCAAGTCACTGGAAGCAAGTTCATAACTTGCCCTATTATGAACTGTCACTGCTAAGCTCTGCCACTCAAACCATCTTATCAGGAGCGACTCGTTCTGTTGCCCTCAATGATTGCGTATAGATGGATTGTCATCGGTCAACTTGATCATTGTCGGGTGTAACCGGTAGACCTGGCGCTGCCCTCAATCCGATGTGACAGTTAAACGGCTATGCAGGTCTTCTTTCGCAAGTGTCTTGACTGTAGACCACTTCTGGTTAAGCTAGTATTTATCACTTAAGTTTTATATTACCACATTAAAGAGTAAGATATGTTTAAATATGCCGACAGACGATAAACAATATAGCATCTTCAGTAGGGGGATACTGAATATTATAAAAATATGACCAGTAGCTCTTAAAACAAAGACATTATGTCAGTGATGCTCCAAACGACAGCAGAATTGATTGAGGTATTGAATTTGTGTATACTTATTTCCAAGCCCTAGTTGTGTTCGTGTGCAGCCAGGATGGCAAAGCGCAGGTTGTTTATTTCATAAGCGAGTGGACTAGTGGCCAGCGCTGGCATCAAGCCGCTCTATTAGTCGCCATTCGACGGAGTGACCTGTCGCCAAGGAAGGTCGCCCGGTACTGATGTCTGACCAGTATGGCAACTTATTGAAACTGGCACGTTGGCATCTATGTGGATGGGACTGTTTGTATGTTGAATTTTGAGGCGGTTTTTTGTTCTAAGTCCTCTAAGTTTAGAGTAATTGTTGTTGTCTGTAATGTATTTAAACGTGGCCCTGCAAAAAAACCCCCTAACCATGAAATCCGTAGTTTCGACCGAAGTTTTCCGTACTCCGTATCACTTACGGACATATCTAGACACGCGGTAGCGTGTCAAGCGTAGGTCAAGAAACAAAACTGGCGAGCAGCACCGTGTGTAATATTATACGAACCATTTGGAGCCACTTTGACCCCCTCATAACTCAAAAACTGTTTCACATAAACGTGTTGAATTTGGCTTATATATTGAGACTTGCAAGATTCAAATGTGCTCTAAATTTCAATAACACATCTCAAACGGTTATTTAGATATTAACGTCCAAAAATCGTCATTTTTATCACTGGCTGACCTATAGATCAAAACTCTAACCCAGTTCCAGATGACCTAGAAAGTTCAAATTTAGCATGCAGATAGGTAAGTAGGTGAATACAAAGGAATAAATCAGAAACTGTTAAATTTTTATCATTTACAAATTATGAATTTTCACTTAATTAATTCTATTAGGAACATTTATATACTTAGTGCCTGTAATAACTGTATGTAAAAAAAAATGTAAGAATCAGCAATCAGCAATCAAAACTTATGACAGCCGGTCTTTATATGAATTTTAAGGTCTTCACGTGAATATATAACGAGTTGAATACCACCCTTAATTTTTTTAATTCAAATATTTCCGTTTTAGTACTTATAACTAAGAGTATAGTCGACTTTCATATTTATTACGTTATTAACTGGGATTTAGTATTAATTATTGTTTCAATATTTAGCGCACATCAATAGTGTAAGATCATTATGTACAAAAAGTAATGATATCCCATCAAAAACATAAATGTGAAATGAGAGCCAAGTTCAATATTATGATATTTGCCTTGGTTGTTGACTTCAACGACAAAAGAAGTGAGATCTAAATGAGTGCCAAGTTCAATGGTACTGACCATTGGATTTAGGATAATATATTGTAGCCTACGGTCTGACTTCGCTAGTTTTCATATACGAATTATATTATAGCCTTCGCAAGTTCTAAACCTGTTACTTGTCGGTTCTTATTTTATTATTCCGAAAATTTGGCCTGCTGCTAGAAACTAGCTATTAAAATAAAAATTAAAAAAATAATAAAATAATAATAAACTAATTCGTATATATGAGAACTAGCCAAGTCAGGGTGCTTACTCTCGATTATAATTCCAATAGTTCGACATTGAAATTGTCAGTCAAACGTCAGTGATTGGCTGGACTCACTGAGTCTAGCCAATCCCTGATGTTTAACTCACCAAACTGACGTTTGACCAATGTTGATCTATTGGAATTATATTCGAGAGTAAGCACCCAGATCTTAGGCTACAATATATTATCCTAAGTTCAATGGTCAGTACCACTGAACTTGGCACCCATTTAGATCTCATTTCTTTTGTCGTTGAAGTCAACAACTAAGGCAAACATCATAATATTGAACTTGGCTCTCATTTTACATTTATGTTTTTGATGGGATACTTAATTAGTTCGGGATCTGAACTAAAAATTATGACAACACGATTTAGCAGCTATTCCTACTGTGTATTTAGTGTGTATGCTAATACACATTGGGAGTAGTAACTGTCCGACACTTATTTTGACGGATCAACTAATTTCGAACACACTCGTCTCTTCGTTGACAAACTTGACTAACTGACTGACTGACAAAATAGACCTGCACCCTAATTGCGAAACGCACAATTTATCAGAATCTGAATGGGATTGAAGATTATTTCTAAACCATCGCGTCATTTGTTCGAATAAATTGTCGGGTCAGCAACATAAATAACGCAATGAATGTTGTTTAACTATGAATATTAAACCAATTCCTACCGATAAAAAGTTCCGCAATTACCCCTCTGATTTGAAGAATAGAGGTATATCTTTGGATTTTTTTATCGAAAAAATAAAGCTTAATTCCTGATTAATTTCTTGGTAATTTTCCATAAAGAAGTTGCCAATTCAACTGTGCGTAATATAATTCCTCTCTCGGTCGACTCTAGTTGAAGACCAGTAGCGTATCCACGTTAAGCTAATCTCGGCAGTATCTCACGTGCTCAACTATCTCTATCTAAAACGTAAACAATCTGGTTCGCGTCGATTTCAACAGCAACGTCGTCGGAATGTCCCCGCAAACAGGTAACATTACTGGTGGCTCGCCTAAACTATGTGTAGGCGAGTGAGCGAAGCGCGAGCGGGTGCGGGAGCGGGCGAGTGAGCGGGGCGAGTTCAGTGTAGACGAGGTATGTCTCAGGAAGCAAATATCTGTTGCAGGTAGGAAGCAAACAAACTATACTCTGTCGAAAACAAGAAAGAAGGTTTGTACGCAGATTGTGGACTGTGGCTTGTCGCCAGTGACAAGAGGCAGCGGCGGTCACAATAATCACCCGCTACAGCTCATCACTTTGCCATCTTCCTAGACTAGTGATTTGGCGCGACCTCGGCCCGCCTTATCGTCAATAACGATTTGCAGATACTTTATCCTTCTACTTCGTATCAGGTGTCGATTTAAAATCATTTTAGAGTTATATCGCCATCTTATTTCCTAACGTGTGGAGAGCATCAGCTTTATTTTGTAACTATGATTTCGATATGGTGGCAATTTATTGTAGAAATCGACGATAGCCGACAACGATTGTGCAGAATCACTTTGTGGTAGACTTGCCATGTTTATGTTGGGTTTGTCCAAGTTTCTCAGAAACTGTTCACAAATATCAAATTGTAGACAAGTAGGTAAAATAATAAACAAATATGATTCTTTATCAGTTTTAACTTCCTTTGCACAATAAATGATTATTTTAATCGAAATTATTCTCAGTAGCCTCTAATATGATTCTTAATGGTTTAATATCAATCATTATGGGGCATTTATAACGTGTTCCAGCGCACGATCGATATGCTCGCGTTTATATAGCTGCGCGGGCGCACCACGTATATAATTATACACTTTATGTATTGTGAAGAGTGCTGGTGAGTATATTAAAGTCCTGCCGATCGTCGTTACTTCACTTATTTATATGAACAATATCTGTCAAAGGGTCAGTAGAATTCCAAGTTGTATCAATTAAAGGTTCTTCTACCTTACCGCATTCCAATCAAGGCGTGTACTGGAGATATGTATTGAACGAAGTGGATTGCTGATACAATATGCAACATATCTTAGTTATGCAGGACGAGGAGAACCAACGACGAATTATTACAATAACGAGGCCAAAATCAAACATTAATTAAACCAACGATTACTGCATCTAATAACCCCCTAAGAAGGTTGTTTTTGGTGATTATAAATTATTACGGCAAGAAATTGGTCAAGTACCAGTAAAAGTAAGTCAAGTTTTGTGCAAGCAAGGTCTCGGGTGGAGCCGCGGGCGCAGCCTAGTCTCATGTACCGTTCTCTATATGGAGATGGACCGGCTTGACCGATTACACCGATTATAGCTATTAACTACTTAAACGAATGGCTAAGTTTACATTTTTTCCTAACACGTCATAATTGGGAATTGAACGCATTCCGCTATTACCTCGTAATCTACGAGCGTTTAAAACAAATAACATTAGATAATTCTCACTTCATTCAACGCGTTACATCGGCACCTGAAATGGAATCTGTCTCGAATGTGATGTTAGCTGAGGGCAAACTTGAGCCAAGTTAGAACTGAACTTTCCCGTGGTCCCCGACATAGGTGTGGGACGGAACACCTGGGTGGTCTTAGTCAGTAAGAGTCTGACAGACCCCTCCGCCCACCCCAGGGCGGAGGACATCCATGAGGATTTCCACCTCGTGATCAAAAAAAAAAAAAAAAGTTAGAACTGAACTTACCCACGGTGGGCCTTCGAAATTCAAACTTTCCTTCTATGTTAATTTAATCCCAATGAATGACTTTTCAAGATAAAGTCATTCAATAGGATTAAATCAATTTAGATGATTGAATTGATGATTATAATTCTTTAAAATCATATTTTATTCGATCGCGAGTCACATTTTAACCAATAGGCAGCCTGACTTGCAAATTGCATAAAATCTTGGAAAGTTTTAATGTCGCAGGCCCTTAGTGCATCCACCTTATGCAGTTATAAGTAGAGTCAGTTGCACCCACACTATGTTCTCATTTCTTATAGATTGGATGCATTTTTAAAATTTTATAGACTGACCAATACCAGTAAGATTCAAAGCTTTCAGAAATCAAAGATCTTCATTTAATCTGTTCTTCATGAACACGCCCTTGGCGCACATCGATCTGCGTTCGTTGAAATCTTTTATTCTCTTCACTCGTACAGTTCCTAAGCAAAAACATTGCGTTTTGTTACACGCGATCTTACAATGTACCATTTGAAATAACTTGTATTTTTTTGTGCAATGAAACGTTTGTCGATTGATTTTTTGTTTTTATGAAATTCCTTGAATGCTGCCATATGGTTTATTGAACAGAGAATGTATATCAAGTAAATCTTAGTTAAAAAGTGAACCATTTTCATAGTTTATTTTTGTAATTGCCTCTCAAACAAAGTTTGAACGACAGAGAAACAAAGAAACAAAAATGAGCTCAATCCGGGATTAAATCTAAGTCCACTCCGAGGCGTTTACATTATAACATTGTAAATCATTCATTCATCATACTTTAATCGAAAATAAGATCAAAAAGTGATCCTGTATGAGCTTCGATTATTGAATGAACCCGAGCGAGAGGGAAGATGTTTTGTTAAGGAGTGAAGGGATAGGAGTAAGATTACTGCGTCGTTCGATTTCAAGATCGATGCACAATAAATCTTGAATCGTTTTTTTGTAGTGTGTGTCGGGATAAGCGGTGTTGCGAGTGTGTGAGAGACAGTTCGCGGCTACCGGGTAGCGGGTTTGATTCTCGTGTTATTTTATTTAGTGCGCGTACGATTTATCGTCAACATTTACGGCGTCAATTGCTTTGAATGTATCGTATTAATATCAATGGAAGGATTTTAGTTTTATTTCGTAATGGAGACTTGTCCGCGCTGGTTGTTATATTTCTCTTGAAAAATGTGTGGTTTATTTCAGTCTCTCCGCTATTTCCATGAATAGCTACATAAAATTTATAGAGACTGTTAAATGGCATGATGCAGGCGCGTATAGTAAAGGTCATGGTGATAAAAGTGACGCTCGGACGGAAATAGGATTAGAACAGGAATATACCTAGCCTGTCTATGAGACACGTATTTAAGTTAACAATAGTGTCTACAAAAGTCTAGACAGTTATACAAAAGGACTTAACATTTACGATAATTTCAACATATTGACTCAAAATGACCCTGTATAGCACTAAGCTACCCAACAAAGCTTAGTAAGTTCCCGTTTGGGTACCTCCGTCACCCTGAACATGTGACATGTATCACAGGAACACGCGCACAGTTCGACATCGATGACGGATGGTAGGGCTCCGTAGATACGTGGCAGTCACTCTATCAGCCTTACAGCTAGCCGGTGACAAACGAGCAGACACGCTTCGGTAATTAAAACACCCATCAATCATAGAGTGACGAAATCTTTGGGCAGTTTGGTAACCAAGGTCCCGTTGGTGCTGACAATTTGTAAGAAACTATTACACATGACTATGTGGTGACTACCAAACATCACATAAGCATATAATCGAGAGAGTTTGATTTCAAACCAGTCGACCGCAGATCTTCCTAAAACTTCAAATTCTAATAACAAACATTATCCGATGTGAATGACCGCTGTTTTGTAAGCCCAGTTCACATGATTAGCAAATATAATTACCAATTAATCAACACTTCAGACAGTTATAGGCATAAATCATAACATTACCATAATATATGTATAGCACTATTAATATTTAACTTATGTATTCATTGACGACCGCGCCCTCTGAATTATTAAAACTGAATTAGACCACACATATAGAAATGTTTAACATTATCACTTGGCAAAAAAGTGTTGAAGTTTATCAATATGGTATCGATATTTTGTGCGAGTTATGATGAATAACTCAATGCATTTTTATATAATTTTCATTTAAAAGTCTGATTTGAAATGGTTGACAGAGGTGTTGGCACCTTAATGTCCATACAGCGGAGGCTTTCAGACCGTATTCGTCTACGACTGCGAATGGACACAGATTACCTAATATTACTTAGGTATCTGGACAAGTTTTTGAATGCACTAGCTAGAATAATCTACAAGAACTACGGACAGGAACGGACTAGAGTAATAAAACGAGATCCCCTTAGTTCCGGCTTCTGAACGAATCCGTTAAAAACTTTTATCTGCTGAAAGTTACGATGCATTACATCATTTCAGCCGATAGACTTCCATTGCTGGGCATAAGCCTGCTCCAAAAGAATACCCTCCTAACCCCCCTTGGGTTCGCCATAATCCCCACGGTTGTCAGGCGGATTGGTGATTGCAGTATGGTGGTAAGATGTATAGAGAACGATGCTGCCCATTCTCTAGAACTTAAGTCCCTTAGTCGCCTTCTACGACACCCACGGGAAGACATGAGATGGTGCTATTATTAAGCTAGTTAATTATATCACATGTCAAATATTATTAAGACAAGGATTACACATGGCTCCAATAAAAACTCTAAGTTGTTCCATAGGTACAGTGTCCCACGACATGTGACTCGTATCAAATTATTCAGTGTTCTCCTAAACCAAACGAAGAAGTATCAGGAGCCATACGTTATGATGTCATGTTCAATAGTTAGCCACGGGAAAGTTAAAGGTCGTCCCATAAGCTCACACGTGGGAAGAGAAACGTAACCTCACTTTCACTAGAATTTAACTGTAATTTTATATTGACATTAAAAATATCACTTTGTGTCGTAAAAATGGGATTAGTTTAGAAACCAGCTGTTTTCTGTCAAATACTGATTTATACTAATCGATTTCACGAATTAGCTGGTGTTTCCTTAATGGGTAACGGTTGATTACTGACCGACCACATTATTATGATTGGGAGATGGTGGGAAATTCTTTTTATAATTTTATTTCTTGCTTTGTTGAATCTCTTATTGTTGCCAGATTCCGCCGTAATATTGATGAATAAACTGCTTGCCTTTACCGGATTCATGAATGATAGAATAACTCAATTGCTTTTCAAATCGGCAAATGTACAAAGTTTCTGAGAGACTATTATATCCTTCCCAGAGACCTTTGTGTAACTGACCGACACGAATGAACACGGAAACTTAGTGCATAGGTGCTAGAGACAACGGAATTTCTTAACAAGGTTATAAGTTAAATGGGTAGTTCTACTTTTAAAGTCCTTCATAAAATTAAGGTGGTCCCCGTTGTAACAAAGGTTTAATACTAAATACAGAATGGAGGAATTATCATTTATTTTATTTAAATCAATTTAATAACTTGTATTTAGATAACCATCTTTAAATTTACTTTAAATTAATTTGAACTTTATTATTAAAATGGAGTCAAACTTTTGTTATAAAGTTAAAACGGCATGTCCCCATTAGGTGTTGCTTGGAACTATTACGTTTATTATGAAAATAATTTATTGAAGTCACACAATTTAATAAATACATGGAGAGATAAATTGGTAAGCATGGTAACGAGAAAGTTTAATTTAATTTATCTGTAAAAGTTTTTTATTTTTGCCGTGACGAAAGATTGTCCCGAAAATTCGAGTATCCATCGTCACGACGGCCAAATATTATCTTAAGTTTTAAAAAAAATATGTGAGTGTGTTAAGTTTTTGAGTGAAACGAAACGCCAAAGACCATAGAGCATAGAGCGAAACTCAAATCAAGTGATTGACATTGACAGCTTGTCACTTCTTTTACATCAAGGATGAAGACCGGCGGCGTGTGTTTTTTGAGGTTATCCTTAGTCACAGCGTTTTTTGGTATGTATTTCATGAATTTTTAATCGTTTAAGCTTTTATATGATTCATATAAATATGTAATCTTTACGGTAAAGTATTTTTTTTATCTAAGTGTTCGCTATGCACGATTTGTAACAATCTTATTCAATTATTGTATACTTCGTCACACGTATCCTTCGGCACAGGTAGAATGTGACGATGGAGACATGAAAGTGACGAAGGTTACATTTATGGAAGATTTCATTTATAGGACGCTACATTAAGTCCCTACTTTCTTTTCTTTTCAGAAATAAATACCTATAAGCCATGCCGTTGTCAGCAGCTGAAAGACAACGTCGTTGCAGGTTGAAAAAAAAGCAAGACAAGGACAAATATGAAGAATATTTACAGAAGGCAAGAGATCGCTATCATAAAAACAAAACGCTAGTGAAAGATATGAATGACAGAGAAAAAAGATTGGCGAACCGAAAGTGGAAAATAAAGCAAAAAAAGTACAGAGATAAACAAAAGGAACAGGAAAAAATGTTAGAAGCTTATACTCCACCACCATCACCGCCAGCCTCGCCTATCGTAAGTAGCGGAAGAAAAAAAGTAAGACGAGATAGAAGTAAATTATATCGAGAAAATTTAAAGCTACAAACTGAAAATGACAAATGGAGACGAAAGTATGAAAAGTACAAAAAAAAACTACAAAGGACTCAAGCAAAGTTTGAAGAATATAATGTTCTTTGTAACAGCATTAAAGAAAATTACAAGAACTTAAAATCCCGAAAAGATAGAAGAGTACTTAAAGAAACCGTAATGTCAGATAGAGTGAAGGAAGCAGGCCTTGAAAATGTAATAAGAATGGATGCACTGGGTATACGCTACAACAAACAACAGAGAATTAAGGCAGTTGATAGGAAATTGAGAAGAATGATTGTAAACTTCTACATTCGTGACGACAATAGTCGTGCAACTGCAGGTAAGAAGGAGACCGTAACAAAAAATAAGGTTAAAAAACAGAAAAGGTTTCTCTTGAATACAGTTAGTAATTTATACCGTCTCTTTAAAAAAGAATGCAGCGTACCTTGTTCATTAGCTTACTTTGCAAAAATGAGACCATTCTATGTCATGTTTCCATCAGTAAATGCAAGAGATACGTGTTTGTGTAAGAAACACACAAATATTCAGTTCAAAGCAACGGCTATAAGAAAAAAAGGTGCTATCAACACTGATAATTTGAATAATTTGCTGGAATCTGTTGTGTGTAATGTGAACCAAAAACACTGTATGGTTGGAAACTGTGAACAATGTAAAAAAAACAAAGTTGTTGATTTAGAAAACATTAATCCTGAAGAAAATGTGTCATGGTGGGAGTGGATTCGTAAGACAGAAGATTTTACTACGGCAAATGGTACTCGAAAAGTTATAAAGAATGTTAAAGAATTACAGACTGGAAAATTATTCGACTTAATTAATAATTTTGAAAAAGACTTTACGGATTTTAAGAAACATGTTTTTAACGTTTACACACAACATAAAGGCTATCGAAATTGCATTCAAAATCTCACGCCTAACAGTGTTGCCATTCATATGGATTTCAGCGAAAATTATAATTGCAAGTATAGTGAAGAAATCCAAGCTCATCACTTCGGAGGCTCACGTAATCAGCTAACACTACACACTGTTGTTTTGTACGCAAAGCCCGAAGGAGCAGAGACGAATGAAACAGTTTCCTTTTGTACGGTGTTCTAGCCTAGCTCATGGTCCTGCAGCAATCTGGGCACATACAGACCCAATTTTAAAATATGTGCAAGAAAAATACCCCAATGTCGAAACCATACATTTCTTCTCTGACGGTCCGTGTACGCAGTACAGACAGAAGCAAAATTTTTATTTGATGTCGACCAAGTTTTTCGATTATGGATTTAAACATATGACATGGTCATATTTTGAATCTGGGCACGGCAAGGGTGCCGCTGACGGGATTGGAGGCCTCATCAAAAGAACAGCCGATAGGCTAGTTGCTCATGGACGTGATGTAGTAAATCTGACTCAATTTTACGATCTATTAAAAGACGCAACATCCGTGAAGATGTTTGTAATCAGTCAAGACCAAATAGATCAAGTATCTAGGGAGATACCGGCTACATTACAACGAGTTCCAGGCACGATGCGTTTACATCATATATCGTCTAATGCTCGGGGAAACATGACTTATAGCGAGCAGAGTTGCTTCTGTAGTAATGGAGAGATAATTGGGTTTTGTTCATGTGTTCCTAATAAATCGCACAAATTTTTCATCGCCCAAGAAGCACAGAACATTGAAAATGCTGCAACAAATACTATGGAGACTGCACCTCTAAATAACTCTGAAACTGATTTCGTGGAGGGTGGTTCTACTACTATTACAAGCATATCAAGTGGAAGAACAGGACAAATATTTAACAGAGTTTATTATTACTCCAGCGATAGTTCAGACGAGGAACCATTGGCTACTTTACGCGAAAGGAACACGAAAAATTGTAATAGTAGTGGAACCAGCCTAGATAAAACTACTATCCACCCCAGAAACTTATCTATCGGGACTTATGTTGTGATAAAAATTTTGAGCGAAAAAAGAAAGCAGTACAATTATGTAGGATTGATAGACAGTGAGTTTGATGATTTCGAAGCCAAAGTTATATTTTTAAGATGTTTAGATGAAACAAAGACCTTATTTCGTTTAGATAAAAATGATGTGTCTTTTGTGCACTTAGATAACATGCTAAGAATACTCGAAAAACCTCAAATTATTAAAAAAGGTACGAGAGTTTTGTATTCCTTTAGTAAATCAGTGGAGGAAGTTTTCGAAATGTAATTTTTTCCCTAAATGTTATTTGTTTGTGTGTTAATGTAGGTTTTTGCTGATTTTCCTCACAAGTTTTTATTTTAGTAATAAGCAAGTTTTGCCTGTGATTAATGAAAAAAGAAGCTGAGAATCTCATTAGTTTGAAGTCATAATTGTTTGTTAGTCTACTTCATCACATTTACGTCTCCTTCGTAACAATAAGTTTGATCTCGTCCCCGTATAAAGATTGTTGTTAAAAACCAAAATTCTTGCGTTAAGTCCTTTTTGCTACTCATTTTATGTGGTGTCATACTTGGTGTTTAATATGTAATACTGCTCTTTCAAATATTTTTTTGTAAAAGTGAAAAAAAAAAATTGATTCGAAGTTTGAAAGGAGTAAATGTGACGAAAGAGACAAATTTAAATTTTTATACGGAATTATTACCTGATTATAAATACCAAAATGTTTGAGACTGATTAAAGTTTGGATTTTATAATAATAAATACAAATAACCATTTAAAATTTCTTTTAATTTATGCAAGTCTTAAGCAACTGAATTTCGTAACGAAGGATACATTATTTTCCATCTGAATCTAGTAATCCGCAAAAAAATATAAATTTTAATAAAAAACTGAGCTGCTGGTCAACAAATACCGAATCTATGGTAATTTTCCCACAGTTTAGTCACATGACATGTATGAAATAGCTTTATTCATTTTTGTCCATGGTGAAGACCTTAAAAGTAGAACTACCCAAATAACTGTTAAGATGACCTCTCATGATCCTATGATGCTTACGCATTGTGTCTGTCGGTGTCTATAATGACTAACAGTTACTTCCATAGCCTAGAGCTTTATGACAGTACCCTGACGGACAAACAGACAGAAAAACGTTGTTGATATAGGGTCCCGTTGATGTACCACCTTATATTATTCTTTCATTTCGTCAAAACTATAATTCAGAATGGCTCATGCTGTGGTATATAATCAACCAATTGGCAAGGTGGTGGTGGACCTGCTGCCCAGGGTGCACCAAGCGTACATCTAACTACTTAATTATCTCCATTCAGGGAGCACCCACATTTCTCCTTTGTTATAGGCCTGAAACAGTTTTTTTTTTCTAAGCACTCGGTTGTATCAGCACCAGCTTGTCCATCCTACAGCCTGACGTTTACCTACGTGTACCAACGTAATATGGAAAACCCTACGACCGCGGCCATTATTGTTAATACAAGAAGATTACGCACTTCTTCCTGACACGCAACGCTCATCGGTGATTAAAGGTTACTCGTAATTGCGAATTAAGATAAAAACCGTTGCGGTCCGGCCGCGGTCAGGCCGGCCCGACACCAGTATTTATCGGGTTCATCAATCATCCCAGATGCGCTTTCTTGCGAATTTATAATATGAGAGTGATTGGTAAAGGGGCGCTTTGTTCGTAATCATAAAGGATACCAGGAAGAAAGGTTTCGATACCAAAGTAGTACTGTTTTTGTTCATATGTATGATAAGTTATTGACTCAACCTCATGGGGGAGTGCGGGTTAGGTTACTTAGGCGTTTTAATAATTCGTATCTAATAAGTAGTATTTGTCTACAAGGTTTGTTTAAGACATTTTTGTTTCTTTGTCTATTTCCTTCAGAAAATATTTTGACGGCTAGGACCAAATTCTTACCATTATGATGTGTTTTTTAAACAATAGGTAGTTAAGTCACTCAGAAGCCTTGCGTTCCTGAATTACGTATATTTTAACACTACACTACAATTTACTAACTTCAGATCGGATGTAGTTATAAGTCTTTCGCTTTAGATGTTTGTATCGTGTTTGGTACAATCAGCTTTTTTGGGAATACACGTGCTTCGTCGCGTGTGACCTGCTTAAGGTCAATTTCTTGCCTATCTCGATTGATCACCGTAAAAGCTAGCGTAACACTCGCGTGCGAGACACATCCGGAGCAGATGGTTTGTTCGTAATTCCCATTTATCAGTAATGGTACTTGATAAATACACTTCACATCGCTGCTCATTTAGTAACTTTTACAGAATAATACTTGAAAAAAAAAGAAAGATAAATGGAGATATCCCGATCTGTGCTTCTAAGTCCTTTAGCCTGTTCTCTAAGAGCTCTAAACAAATGTCTACATAATTGGTTCTTATTTAATAACAATATTCCTAAGCGATATAACTGCAATATTCTGTGCAGTTATCGTTTGATGAATTTTAATGGTTCATCGAACAACATAGAAGTTCCAATAACTAGCCTCCATATAAGGACAAACGTTAGTTAGTAACATGTCAAATACTGTACTGAGCTTCGTATTGAACAGCCCTCGTACTCTAAGGAGCACTATTAGGTACATACAAGTTGTAGATGGCCAGCGAGGAACTGGTCGCTAATTGCTACCTACACTACGATTTATGACGATAAAGTATTGCTAATTATCGCGCTGGGCATAAACTACCGCAATCTATGTGTGTCGGGACTCGGGAACTAGCTAGCTATCGTGTTAGCTCATTATCCAGATTAATTGTTTGCTGGTGACTATTTGTTTGTATCCTTCTCTACTTGACTACCTGCGTATGTTTGGGGATAAAGCTATTCTGCATGATCTTAGGATGACTAACATAACTACTTCTAGAATATAATTTGTTTCTATGTCCATGATTGCGAAGCTATTGATAATAATAATGCGATCGATACAGCGGATTAATTCACCTCTCCCCGGCTTATTGAACACATTAATCGTGCAACAAACCACAGTACTCCAACCGTAATAATAAACCGTAATAAATGCTCCTCAGTTTCGCTTCTCAACGTTTATTATTAGCACTAGTCGCTTTCGGCCAGAGGCGGTACCCGGCGACCAGAACACGACAGAGCTACCGTATAATGCTATGCGAAATTACTCCCAGCTACTGGCTTTCAGAAAATTGCCAGTCAGAGCAGAGTAAAAAGACCGCACCTACGAGAGATCGTAAATAAACATCACAAAAAATATATAATACGTCCATTTACGTCATATTCCAAATACCGAACACAAAGAAACGTGAATGAAACGACTTTGTCCACCATTGTATTGGTGACTTGTAGAAGAAAATGGAACTTTAATTTCATGACAGAAAGGTACGAATTGTATTGTGAGATGTAATTGACAGATGGACTAGGTAACATGCCATCTCAATAGCAACACAAACATAGCGAGGTGCATAAAAACAACACTCGAGGCTGGGTGCGCGGCTACCAGGCGCGCAGTGCGGCGCGGAGGTGGCCGGTAGCCGACCGGTCGGGTAATGATACCACTGCCTTTTAGGGCGCGTGTTATGACGGCCCAGCGGCGAAGTGTGGATACGACAGACATATAACTGTAAACGGACCCTGTTCAAGTAACGGTAGCATATTATATGCCCTTTTTGGGACAAAAACAAACGTTACTAAGCTCTAAATGTGTACTCAGATCATAGACTCAGACGTTATAATATTTTCTCTGTGACTCTGGTAACCGTAAAATTGCGACGTAGCCCGAGGTAATGGTGAGAGCTGAAATACGCCTACAGAAGGTTAAACGTAAATGACAAAAACTTATTTAGCCTAAAGCTTCAGTGATAATATAAAGTATAGAGCAAGGAAAATAGTAAATGACAAAATTGTTACCAACCACAGTAATTAGTTGCCCGTTAAAAGTTGAAGCGTATTTTGTAACATTGTCCATGAATAAGACAATAAGTCATTGATCACCACCAGATTATCCCTAGCATCTTAGCATAGTCAACTACTCCATAGTGCTCCATTTTGTTAAATTACAAAAGTAACTACTAATGTAAGTGTCTTTCATGGTTAAGTGATTTAGAGGCTTAAAATTGTTTTATAATAATGGAAATTTCCAGCCGTGTCATTTTCATTATTGGCAGGAATGTTAATAATATGTGCTTTTCCGGCTTTCATTTATGTTTTTCCATAGAACCAAGTCCGCAGTTGCAGTTTAAACACCAACCCAACTTAATAAAGAGCATGTCCTCACAAATCGAACGTGAAGGCCCTTCGCCATCCAGTTTGTCGACTCTCATTAAGACCGCAGTTAGTACATCTGAGTTTTTCCATCAGTTGACAGCGCAACGAGAGCTCTTCGCAACTTCTGTAATCCCAGTACAGAAGCCTTATCTAGCCGATAGCTATGATCATAGATAACTGTATCTGTGTCTATCTATCTTTACAAAAAAACGGTTCTGGAATGTTTTTCTGTATTTTTTACATATTCTCGATACTGGTGTTATTGAAATTTATGTTGGTAGGGTTTAGCGGAATGGCAAGTAGAACAGGCCACCTGTTGAATCTCGGATTTAAAGATTGCATTGTGCAGTGAATAACAAAACTTTGTTGCAATGAAAAAGGAACCAGCTAGGAAACAATCTAATAGGAAGCGCTTGAAGTTGAATCTTGAGCTAGTTTTTGTACCCAACACTTTATGAATTCTAGCTAGCCAAGGATAATGTTAAGATTTATTGCTATGATTTTCCGGTTAATGTTTTAAATGGGTCCCAGAAACCTGATTTCACTGCACCTTGATTAACGATTAGCATTGAAGGTAGTTGATATATTAATTACCCACATCAGTTGCAGTCACAGGAATTCAACAATAAAGCCCACGGCCACCATTGACTAAATTGTTTTATTGTATCAATGGGCAAACTGGTGCCCATGGAGATCTATAATTGTCTCAATTTGATCAAATACGCTAATTATGAAGCAATAAGCACAAACAACCTCCTTGCATGCACTAAAATATATATAAAAAGGTATGTTTTTTCTATGAATCAGGTTTTCATCGATTTAGCGTGGTATGTGAGTCGTTTCTGAGTGTAGGTAGAACAAAAGCTCAGTTTTTCCTGTGCGACTGATGTTATGTGACAACGAGTTCTTATAAGGAAGATCGCGAGCATTTTAATGGTCATATTGGTATCCAGCGGACGGCGCTTGTTAGCACTATTCTTGTATATTCTTATTTTTAGTTCAGTACAAGAAGTGAAGATTATTTTTCTAGGATTATCAATAATGGCGCCAGTTTATAGTTTCATGTTCTTGTAAGTTGTTCTTCTGGTTGGTAATTTTCTGATATGATTTTGTTGGGATAATTAATCCCTTCGAATTTACCATCGATATTTTGATAAAGATTCATAATATTTTAGAAGCAACATATTCATAGACACACTCGTATTGCTACAGAATTCCATCTAGTTACTGTGTAGGCAGCTCGAACTCAAACTCAGGTCTATTAGAAGAAGATTATCAGCTTCTCGTATCTATTATAGATTAGCAGCAATCTAAACAATTTAACGCCGCCGAGCAGATTAACTTTGAGTGTTACCTACCAGATCCAACAAAAGTTTATCCGTCGAAACTTTACCCTTTGCTATAAAATTTATTCAGTTTATGATATTTATTACATCGATGATAGTCTTGTGCAAGTGATCTACTGAAAATAAGGTTCTAATGGGTTCATCGGCCATTTACTGTCTAGAGTTTAGTAACCACGTTTAGTGGCATACTTAGGTCGTATGATCGACAGTCGTGTTCGCTACGTGGCCAACAAAATGTATCGACCTGAAATGCTGAATCCTTTAGTGAGTAAAGGTCGGTTTCAGCGACTTCCACCAACAATCCGAACTTTAAGTCAGCTCACACTGACTTTTACGGTGCAACCCTGTGTAACGCCTTGCAAAGCATTGTACTACTGATTTACTGCGTAGAGAGTTTTTGATCCTACCGGACTTGCAACACCGTTCACGTGCATTACGGTACATCCCACACACCTGTTTATCTCCACATCGCACAGATAACGCCCCGCGTCCGAGCCCGATCAAATGCATTTCTCTTGTAGTCTAATAGGAGCCGACCTTGAGCCATCGGGAATTCCTATTGAATTTATTGTAGAATGGCGCCCGTTTAAAATAAGCAATAAGCCATAATGAACAACAAGTAGTAATAGTCGCGATAATAAGCGCGCAGTGTTTCACTGCACCGGCTGCTAAGCGGATCTCACTCGAAGACTGTAAACAAATAAAGTGAATACCTTACCGCCTCAGTTTGCACTACTCGCCAATTGGAACTAATGTTTATATGGACGAATTTCTGCTGGATACACTCCCATGTCAGTCCTTTCAACTAAAAACTATTGGGTGTTAATGTAGCCGTGCTACTTAACCACGCAAAACTCTCAGCAGCTTCGTGGACATCTAAGTATCGTATTGAATTCTACTACGTAGACAGAAGTTACTCCTACCTTTTATATTTTATAAATAATGACAAGCAACGGAAGAACACTAAGAAGTGGATTCCAATCGGTATAATAAAGTATCGGTTGGAATTTATCTCATTCTTCTAGACCAACTTTACTGCATCTCGATCTTACATCCCAATAAGCCCCAAATACACTTGGTAAAAATCGTGCATCTAAAATCTAAGGGCTTCCTCGGTATCGCTCGGTGATCGTCAGGTCACGAGCGAAGTTAGCCGAACGTCTCTATACGGTTGGGCAAGTTCGCGGGTAATTAGCAAGTGGGCTGCGCAGGCGCCGCCGGAGACGATCTCGCTGATAACCCAGCTATTTGCTGGACATTATGGGAGCTGGTTTTTTTATTAATAAGAAGTTTCTCTTCAAGTTACTGTTATCGTTCAGGAGCAGAAAGTTCGGTTTTTTAAATATTGTGGAATGAATTCAGCATATTATATTAGTATTATTATATTTGGCTGGACGTGCGGTAATATAAAACAAAATTTCTAATAGTCAGTTGGATATGGTTTTTCTTCTCGAGATTAGAAGTCGTTGTGGTCGTCATTGTAAAGTATTTAAGCTGCAACGTCATACAAATTAAGTATTAGTTTTCATTATATAAAGTACACCTCTACAGCCAGCCACTTTTTTTAACTGCAACATTCCGCTATCGAAATTATTATCTCATACTTTGTAATAAAACTACAATGTATCAGCTGCTTACCCCCTTGTTGCAAGTCATCAACTGATAGCAGCGACCAATGAACAAGTCCAGCGATGCTCACGAGGTGTCTTGTCGTATTCCAAGCGACGTCAGATTACGTCTGTGTTATTTCGCCGGGCGGTGGCTCGCTGTGGAGCGATGCAGGCGCAACTGTCGCTTATAGGCAAAATCAAGTACTAAATTATATTGCAACGAATACAGGTAATTTTGTTAGAAATTAAATATAAGGTGTAAAGTAAAGATGTCTACAGGATTCCATACATATTATCTTGTGTAAAAACTGTCTCGCTTATATAATTAGTATCTGTAACATACACTTGCAGTTAAACATGAACAGGAACAACTACAGTAAAAGTAATGTCTCCTCAAGCAACAGTGATCTTTAATCCCATGTTACACTTATCATCCACACATTCTCAGAAGCAACTCCGCTCACCAAAACCCCTACTAATCAAAAAGACCAAAGACACGATCACCTAAATAAGTATAAAATATCTAAGTATCAGAGTCACGACCTATGGCCTCTGGGAACCGACCGTTAATTCCTATCGGAATCCACTCGGCCCAATAAACTGGGAATCTAACACGTCCATAATTAATTCTCACACGTCTTATGACGAGTGACTTGATGGACGGCGTCGTAAACGTCCGGACTGCCTGTCCGGACAGCCGGACACTTGGCCGTCATTAACAGTGCTGTAAAAAGGTTCTAGGTTGAGGAGGCAGTTCAGGTTGTGGGAAATGGAGGAGGGCTTTGGGAGTAATGAGGCGAAATATGGAATAATTATTTACCAATAACTTTATATATGTGGATACATACAGCAGAAATCATACATTAACTTTAATTCCAACTGGAAGTACCAAAATCGAGTATATATAGAGATAGGTTTATTGACAGTATTGTCTCCGTCTGAGAAATTATACAAAGTCAAAAGCGTCCATCGTGATCATTATCTAACAAAAAGACCATTTTCCTAACTTCATAACGACTTATCAATATAATAATTACTTAAAATCTGTACTCATTTGGTCCTTGGGGTCCACACAAAATGTCGGTTATTTTATTAGCGGTTCGTTCGGTGGCGCGGGCGCGTGTAATTGACCACATAAATCTCGCCCGGCGATTGATCCAAAGAAGGCGATTAAAAATTTTGTAGTTCAACACTTTAAGTGTGGGGCCGGGTTCTGTAGGCTGTACAGTATATGAGGAAAATGAGGTTCGAGTCTTTTAAATAGGAAAATGGAGATTCTTATTAGAAGAAGCTATGCATGACAAAGTCTTGAAGCATAGTTCCGCTAAGCATGTTACATTTATTGATAAAACATTAGAAAAGCCATCGGAATTACAGCAATAATTGAAGCTAATATGTGAAAAGCAGGCTGTGATGATTTTATTTATGGTCATAAGAAATCGAATTAAGAAATGGCAAGAAACAAAATAAAAATCTTTACGAGATATAGCCGTTTAATTTCAAATTGACACACAAAGTACTTTACGCTCTTTTTATTCTTCATCTTTATGGACTTCTAATCTCCCAGATTCCACACTACGAACCCAAATCCTCCATATCGCAGAACACAGCTTTCTTCCATTAAAATTCATCAGCCGAGGTCCTCTAAGCCCCAGATAAGTGTATTCATACGTTTTTTATTTGCCGCTCCATCCTCAGGTTACATGCGACACGGAATAAATTAAGCTACCGGACTTTGATATTCTCATTCGGTAGTTGTGTCATTATATTTATTGGCCTCTTTTGTTTGAGCTGAATCAATTCCGTTCAATACTTTTATGGTGGCTATTAACGATTTTGTATCAGATTTTGGATGATTGGTTGCTTACCTACTTTCTTTAGTTTTGGGTGTTTCGAATTCTTCATTCATGCTTCATTATTGAGATAGGATGGTCTTATCCTTTTCTACGAATCATTTGTTTTTGTAATCTTTGCTGTCGGCAAATCGGAACCCTTCGGCTGAAACTATCGTCTTGTGTTTGCCGCTACATATACGTGTACATTTATTTAATGATTCTAATATTTTATCTCATTTCAAGCACTCACTATCAGTCCAGTGTTTCTTATAAGACATCGCGTGCCCATCCATCAATGATACCAACAAATCTTCTCCGCAACATAAAATTCACGCTTCCTAATCACTGGATCATAAAATCCTCTATAAATCTCGTGGCTAGCACAGCACTTAGTTTTCAGTGTTACTGCGGTGCTAATGAAGAGGTTAATTAGGCCCTGTGAACATAAGTCGTTGGTCGTGGGCCGCTTATCTGCAGATAGCGATATCACGCACCAGCCGTATGGGAACCTATTATAACCAACTATTGAACAATTCCAATGTGTGGCAGCTTTAAAGGACAGTAGTGGTAGAATTGTTAGCAATGATAAAGACTAATCTAATCGAAATTGTTTGTTCATAGCTGTAACTCGAGTGTTCATTAAATCTGAGGCTTAAGCACGGCTAAATAATTCATTGAAACCTTAAAATACATATCCGTCGACAAAGGAGGTCCAAGTAGAACTAAACATTTGAATACATATCCGGAATATAAAGCAGTAATACGGTATAAAACAACAAACGATTATTGTTTAAACACACCACTATACAGTACTTTCCACATCATATATCTAACCTAACGGCTCCAAAATTCTCTCCAAAAGAATTTCAACACACCTACTTCTAAACAAATGGAAAGCAAAGCAGAGCGTAACGTTAAGTTCTAATTAGATAACTATCTGGACAATATATCGCTTCCCCGAGGTGATTGGTGGCCGATGAACATTTCACGGTAGGCTCTAACCATCGAAATTATTTTATTGACGGAAGCCGGCACTCATTAAGGGGCTACTGGGCGAGCCGGTGAGCCCGTGAGCCGGAGAGCTGGTGAGCCGGTGAGCCGGTGAGCCGGTGCCACTCACATAAACACCGCCTATCGGACCCAATACCACTTCTTATGTACAGGGTGCGCGGATAGATTCCCGATTTATGTGGTGTTTGTGATCGATTGCCAGTTGAACAGAAAAATGTTTTCCTCTATCTTACACAGTGCAGTATCTTTTAATGATAGTTGAGCATCATGAAAAGCACCATAAAGCTACAGGCCATGACTGAGCGTAACGTTAAGTTCTAACGCCTGAAACTTTGAATAGATACTACACAATAATGCACTACTTACATCAATTTTAGAGTGTACCACATACTCTTGTTGGAACTATTCTTAAAGTTTACAACTCATACTATTCTGTTCGCAGTAGGAACCTATGCATCATGGCTATCAAGTTTGTAGATCTGCAAATCCAATAGTGCAAAGACTAATAAGTCGATTATAGCAGGGTTATCATTCATCCTGGATCACACTTTCCAAGCACACTGTGTGTCACAGCATGCAGCATGCACTCACTAGGTGTACTGTAGCATCATCCTGTGCATGCTGATCGGGCAGGGCGCGGGTGGCGGGAGGCACGGGGGGCGGAGGTGCGCGTACGCCGCGGATTGAGTTAAATGCCTCCTTATCTCGCCCCTAATGGCCACGGGAACATGTCAATTCATCACACGCATGTCTCACACGCTCTTTTCTAAATCAACTTTTTTTCCACCGCTGTGTACTTTTTGTTGTGCGGCAGTCACGATGCTGATAGCTCGGTGACACCGCTGACAACAAATGTCCGATTTTTATGTCTCCAGATAATAATATGTAAATTATCGTGTGTTTAGCGAAACAAACGACGCTGTAAAAAGGTGTCGGCGTGAGTTTATTCGGTCATAAAAAGATCCGCAAACTTATGCTAAATAAACACAACTGTAAAAATCTTTTAGTTTCACTTGGAGCCGCGCTTAACAGTCTTTTTATTATAAGTTCCTATTTGATATTTGTTCTCATTTGCGTAGCAAAGTCGATGTTTATCTTTTAGTAGCTGCAGCTCCCAACAGTTTAAAATCTAGCAAAGCATTTTTATCGTGGTTGTTTTTCCTTGGAGGATATTTCCACTTTGGAGGCTCTTTTTAAACTTCTGTGGCGTTTGTTTGTGACAGTGGTTTGTTTTATTGTTCAGTTTTAATATAAAAGGATAAAGTGTCGGTGGCAGCGGAAGCCGCTACTAAGTCGGTCGATAAGTGTGAGAGCCGACAAAGGCACTAATACGTTTAGGAGGCATTATAAATCAGTGAGTCGAGTTATCACCGGCCGACAATTAAGATGTCGACCATCTGAGGGAACGGCCGGCCGGCACGCACTCGCGGGCCCGACTTTGGAATATCGTTGTCCATTGCCTTCATTGCTCCAAAGATATTGGAAGGAGCGGAGGAAAACACGCTTTGAAACGACAATTGCTTTGTCACGTTTTTTTCTTTGGGTTCGTCTCTCAGTAGCAAAGAAATGATATGTGTATTAACGTATACTGTACTTATCGATGACGTATATAATTATACGTACACGACGACTTAAAGCTTCATTAATCAAAGAGTAACAAGCACTAAAACGTCATTACTTTCTGAGTTATTAAAGTATAAGTCGTCTTCTTTACCAATTGGATTCTTATAACATCATGAGATCTTATATTTACGAGCAAATTTCAATTATTTTTATTAATGCGTACATGGAGACGTACCATTAACAAGTCGCTGTAAAGTGTAAATAAAGTTCAGTGGCATGACATAAACTTAGTAATCCGATTAAAAAGTTAACATTTCCAATCAGATTGTGAATACTTAGGAGTTGGCAGTAAAACTTTGTAACTGTGAAACCGAAAACTTTCCAACTTATTCAAGGCGACTATTTCGCAACAAGAAAAACGAAACAAATAACACGAGTCTCGATAACAACACTCGAGAATCGATTTCGAGAGTAACCATTTAATTATTTTATCGATAATCTCGCATCGAGTGGCCAGCAACAAAATAAGAAGAGCGGAGAGTAATCGTCGCTTAGGCCGACGCCCAGTAGCCGGCGGCGGTTGCCGGCCGATTTTATCGTCTCATAACAGTCTCGATTTATAAGTATCGATTATATGTATCGATCCCTTGATACGATGCGTTCACGGTCATTTGGCGCGTTTTTTTCGCTTCGCTCGGGACGATACATGTTCTCTAAATAACAATTTTGTTCGATAAGTAATTAATAATGGTTCCTTTTTTGAAGCAACCTTTATTTAAAAAATAATAAATTGGCTTGTAATTGTAATTGGTAAATACGTGTGGATTCCAACAAGAAACAGTTGAAATAGAAAAAAATATCATGGCAATGACAGGTTTGTGTATAATTAAATTCTATTGTTACCCTAAAAAGGTGAGTCTTCGATTTCATTATAGATCCCAGTTTTTCTTTGTTCCGTGTTAACTTGATAAAAGCCATTATTTTTTATAGCGATTGTATCACGAGAATTAGTGAAATGTTTTACTAACCGTAATTTTAAATTGGCCCTGGGCTGTTCGCAAAACTTTGCCCTATCTTTAGAAGTAATTCAGTCAGGATAAAAATAGACCGCCCTTTTCTGTGACAAAAGAGGCCACTGAACGAAATGTCACTGATAGTCATTGTTTAGTGGGGACTAGACGATATTTTTCGTTATAAAGAAGATTGTGCATCTTGAACAGCTGCTTAAGTTTATTGCTTACAACAGCTACCAGTTACTACAGTGTACCTTTATTTGGCTCGACCGAATAATCTTAGAGAAACTGTTTTACAAACATATTAGATTCATGTTTTATTTCCACAGTTATTTTGTTAAAGGGGTAATGACGTTTGACTATGTTATTCGTAGGTGCGCGCGGACGGGCGGACGGGCCGCACTGTCGGAGGCCGATCGGACACCAACCGGATAAAATGTCACGTCGACAATAATCATTAATTTGTTCGCGCAGTTGTACGGATTCCTGTGAACGACAGAACGTGTTAAGGCTATGCAGTTCATGATAGAAAGGGATTACTTTTTACACTGAGTGTATATTGACGATTTGAAGATAGCTCTTTTATGATCTAGGGCCAAACGAAAGACACATTGAACGTCATCAAACCAATGCATGTAGTAAAATTTCACTGTGAGACAGGGTGTTAAATATTAGTAAACAGCTGCATGCGTACCACGACCACAAAACCATAGAAATGGGTTTTTACGACGGAAGAATAGGAAGAATGATAGATTGTAGAAATATTTCTATTGTCTTAACCACGGCGGTGTTAAAACTGAAGAGATAAATTGTTTTATACTTCAGTCGACAAAAATCTACGATGTCAAGCATGACGAACAATTTCTCTTTACATTTGACACCTGGAGGTAGCAACATTTTTGCAGAGTTATTTATTTATTTATGATCTCAACAAAGGATACATATATATACAGTATACATCACGTTTATAAAAACAGAATGCAAATATACCTAGGTGTAAACATTATAAAAAATAGAGAAAATACATGATTAAATTTGAGTAAAACACAAGTTAACATTATATCAGGTTTGATCATTCTCAATGAAATTGGTTAGTAGGTATTATAATTATTTCAAAATTATTGCCTTGGACAGAAATGTAATTAGTTAGTTTGTGGTGGTGATATTCCTTTTGTATTTTGTAAATGGGGAGGGGTATGTCCAGGTAACAAAGCTACCTACAGAGTATTGGCTGATGAGATGGCTCGTTCATATACAGTTTGCCTAGTAATTTGCTGCAGTCTATGGCTGCATCAAATATTTTGTGCGGTAGTATCAGGGCTGCCGTTTTTCGTTTGTCTGCAAGTGCGACCATTTTGAAGTGTCTTTGTAGCTGAAAACTTTTTAAGCTAAACAAACGATCTCTGTAACACGGTTCTCTATTGTGTGACCTAACTTTTTTATCCATAAACTAAAGAGCCATAATTTTTTTTGTCCTAATCATCTTTTGTCCGAATGATAACTTGCCCGAACTAAATGTCACATAATATCACATGCCATAAAATTGAAATCCCTAAATACAATCTGCCCTAAATCCGTTTGTGATGAACTATTATAATCAATAATATTAGGAAGACTTAAAACTGTTTTCAATAAAAGTTATAAGTCCTAAATTCAAATTATTTTATGTTTATTTATCCTAATAATATTTTTTAAACAAAGGAGAAGGGGACTTCTGGGCCCAGCAGTTAACTAGTTAAAAAGTGTATTAAAAAACCGTTATATTTTTCTAAAGAAAATCACAGAATATGGTACCATGTTTCTACCTAGAAAGCGAGAAAACTTAAATTAAGTTAATGAAACTAAATAATCGATTAAATAATGTCTGAATTACTACTAATCGATTATGAATAAATTGGTAAAATCTGAGAATATGTATGAAAATCGAGTGACAAGTGCATATCAACCTTTCGTGGAACCGATTGAATCGATAGTGAATTTTTTTCTTCCGGCAACACTTGTGCTTGACATCCGTCAGTCACTGACTGACAGATGCACTCATTTGTTTTCTTTCGTTCTGAGTGCGTACATATTTTCCTTGTTATATTGTTAAACCCCACGACCTCGGCTTTGCATATAATAACGGACTATTTGACGGATCTTGCTACTCTAAATTACCTGGCTCTCTATTATGGACAACTGTTTACGCCTATCGATTGGATATTGTCGACATGTATCGCTGTGTAAACCTCACTTTTACTATAACTCATATAACTTGGTTCCTGGATAGCCAAATTTCACCAAATGTTCAGTGCGCCTTGTTATTATATCGTCTTACAAATAAGGCTAGTTTGATTCAGTTAACACCTGGGCCCAGGAATCTATGGAGTCATTCCCTTCTCCTTTGTGTTACAAAGTTCATTAAAAACTTCATTATTTTATCAAATCCAACTGATACAATTCATAAATAGTAAAGATGCAAAAGCATTATGGCTTTTATCAAGGCCTGCTGCCTGCCACTGCATGTATTATCTTATCAGTTATCAGTCAATAAAACAGTTGATTGTGAACATGTGGTTTTATTTCCCTATAAGAAGCATGCAAACAAGCATACACCATGCATGCAGCATGCATGCAAGCAAGCATGCATCATGTAGCATGCAAGCAAGCATGGAGCATGCAAGCGAGCTTGCATGCAAACAGGCAAGCAGCATGCCATCGAGCATGCAAGCAAGCATGCTGCATGCAAGCGAGCATGCATCACGCAGGCATGGTTTATGTTACGGCTCCGGCGCTGCGAGGCTCCGGCGGTCCCACGCGAGCTTATCGTTGCAGACGGTTTAACGATCACCACCGCAGCTTCGTCTTGCTGGCCTAAATTACACTCTAGGGGTAGTGCAGACAAGACTACGTGGAGTTGGATTTACAGCGATTCGTTTCTGTCACTAAAACCTACTTTGTATCTATTTTTTTTACTACTAATAATTTAATTAATAAATGAACATTCGGAATAATACATTTCATATAATATAATACTTATGACATTTGAATTTATAACATGCATAATTAAGAGATTTAATGATTATAGTATTTGATATTATGACAAAATAGTTTTAGAAGTAAAGATAATTATGTAAAACAAAATTGAGATGAACCTTAGGGTTACTGAGGTTTATAGCTAACGTGTTATGGATAATGATTTTTAACCGACGAAAAAAACGGAGGAGGTTATCAATTCGACGCGTATATTTTTTTAATTTTTTTTTATGTATGACCACGCATAACTTTTTACACAGTAGTCCGATTGTGATAATTCTTTTTTTATTGGAAAGGGTTTACTCCGAGGGTGGTCCCATATAAATTTGGAAAACAAAATCGAACCCTAAGGGTCGGAAAACAGGGGATGATTGATTGTTCACTCACTGATTGTAATGTATAACCACGCATAACTTTATACAAAGTGGTCCGATTTTGATAATTCTTTTTTCATTGGATATAGTATACCTTGCCAAGTATTATTAGTACATAAAAGCTACAAAAAATTATAAAATAAAAACTTTTAACAAAAAATTAAACCATACTCATAATTTTAAGGTTTATTATTTTTTGCTTTTCAGTTTTTCGGTGGTTTAATTTTTTGTTTAAAAGTTTTTCGGACAAACAATTTTAGGAGAAGAAAGGGAGTACCCTGTAACACACATAGTATAGGAATTGTCTTGGGAGAATTTCTAGGTGTTTAATTTATATGTCTTATTATAATAATTAAAATCATGAATACAACCATCTAAGTTCATTTAATTCCATTACATAACTACTAAATGAAAATATTAAATACCTTAGCGCATTCACCTTAACTACATCACTAGGTCCGGTTGGACCTAATAACGTAGTTAAGGTTATTGCTATGGAAACAGTCTTTTTCTTCATAGAAACGCGAGTCTGCGGGTCGTCCTATGCTCGGGCAGAAGAGACGTCAAATTGGATCGAAAGAATTTTGTCTATTCTTGGTAGATTAGAAATAGAATTTGTCCTGCTTATAGACATGCAAATAGCTTATTTGTTTTTAACTAACCATTATTTTGCACCTACACCAACACCAACAAAAATATCATCGTTATGGTTTATAAGTAGAAAGGATTTTTTTAAACCAGTTCTTCGTCGTCCACCTAATGCTTTCATCCATCATTAGGCATTGGACATTAGAATCCATAACATCACAAATCCATCGATTTATCCAATAAAATTAGTAAACCATTACCCTTAATCGATTCTCACGATACGTTCACAGATTAGCTCGATCGATCGATACTCTAAAACTCAAGATCAATATGGGAATCAAAATTAAACTGTGGAATAACTCCGGTGCCTTAACCGAGGTAACTTGGCATCGCGTTAAGAACATATTTAACGCGAGATTCAATTAAAATTTGACATGTATACGGTATAAAGTAGGCAGGTTATGTCTCGGCGGGATTATCTCGTCCGCGTCACGTCGTGTCGTGTCGTGTCGTGTTGTGTCGTGCGGTGACGACACGCGACGTAACGACTTGTTAGTGTAGGTAGCTTTGTGTTTGAGTATATAGATGTCTGTAGTGAACTTAATAAGAAGATTATTTTATTTTATGGACAGGCGGCAGGTCATTAGTTTTTTTTTGTATGAGAGACTGGCCAGTTATAAACTGTTATAAAAATAATGATTATTTATAAGTAATAAAAAAAGGTACGTTCCAATTTCAAAATTTCCCGCCACATTTTTTGCGAGCTAATTAAATTATCGTGTCTCATTGGAAAATGGATATGCGCCGGGAACATTTTCGCGCTATGATTTTTTACGATTTCAAGTGTCGCCTGAAACCGGACGAATCAATCGAAGGCCTTTCCAAGGCAACTGCGTATCGTTGGTATAACGAATTCAAACGTGGTCGACTAACTTTGGGGGATGAAGAAAGAAGTGGTCGCCCTTTGACGGCTGTTACGGAGGAAAACGTGCTAGCAGTGAAAAATTTAATCCCAGACAATAGGCGAATTACGTATCAGGAGATTCAACACATACTGCAGATTGGATCGCGAAGCCTTCACGAGATTCTACACGTGCATCTTCGTGCGAGGACGATAGTTTCACGCTGGGTACCGCATAACCTCTTCTTGAAATGATGATGACAAAATAGCTTCAAGATTTAAACGCTAAAAATAACACCGAACCAAAAATAATTTCCTGGAACCATTTGTTTGAATTAACAACAAAACTTTTGACAAATAAAAAAGCTTATTTTGGAAAGTACGGAGTTATAATAGGTAGGCTCGGGCAATCGGCTCCGGGCCAATTTGTAGGGCAATTTGCATAACTTAACCCTTCAATGGTAGCTGTGACGAAAGGTACGTTTATTGGAGCAAAAACACAAAACACGGGACACGTTACTGTTTGCTGACGATTTCTTTACGAGCTTTCGTGAAAGGCTGCAACTGAGAAAAAATGGTAGAAATTAGTGACACACAACAGTGTGATGTCTTTTTCAAATGTGACATATTCAAGGTCTCGAAATGATAATGTGCAACTCGTTCAAATGATCATAATTAAAGCACAAGACTTCATATTCCATTAAAAGTGTGAAACCAATTAATTATTCATGAATGAATACATACGTCTGTAGGATCTAGGTAATTCGCAACAATGACAACACTAAATAAACACCTGCTTGCTGAGAGAACTCAAAAGCAGGTCCATTTGTCCACTTGGCACTCGTATAGCACACGATATTAACATGAATTATAATAACTTGAACAATTAATTACGATGGAAAATATTCCCCATACTCACAGTTATTGAATGATGCCACTGCCATACTAATGTTAATGTGCATATTATGTAAAACTAACAAACCCAATTAGGTATAATGAGGCTGTTAAGTACATAATTTTGACAGCTGTAATGATGTGTTGGTGGTTTAAGTTTAATTTGTTATCTCACTCATGGTGGAATTAGTAGGTAAGTTAATCGTTTAGAGATTTTACATGTGAATTTCCAAATATATTTTAAATTTAATATGCAGAATTTAAAATACTTTTACTTGTAACATAAAATATTGTAAATTATTATGTTTTAATAAGTTAAACATTAAAATAAGAAAAATAAATAAATGTAGGTCTTCATGCATAAATTAATAAATTCAATGACTAGAGAACTTATAATAAAACTTATTGTTCTTGTCTTCCCTGAACATGTTATCAGATACCTAACAAAATAGTGGCGTGTAACTAGGTAACATCCTGTACAAACCGCAACACATTAAAGTAATTAAACTTTACGACGCGACTTTTTGCCAACTCTTCCCCTTTGTCCGTCCGTCCGGGTGTGACGTCACAGCTCATCCAATGCCGACAATATCGACATCCATTACACTATTTGTTTTGGTACAAACAAAAACTAGAGCAAAATGCTTTTCTGAAAAAGCATGCCGCGGTCATTGTGACCACTATTCACAAAAAAAGGGTTACAATTTTGACATGTTTGCATAGGTAAAGCAATGTAACTGTGCATTTTTATATTTTTTACCCAAAAGAGAAACGTTTTACTATAAATTTTGTTTTATTATATTTTGTTAAATAAATATAAAATTATACTTACCTCACAACTTTATTGACAGTAAAAATTGAAATTATCATACTTAAATAATTTATGTTAAGAACTCTGTACTTAAACATTTAACTTGGATAAAAAATACGCACTTAATTTAAATGTAATTTCTTTATTATTCACTCGTATTTCTCGTTTATAGAACAATAAAGTCATACACGTAGTACAAATAAAACAGCTATCGGACTTCATGAAATAATAAAAAAAAACTCATAAAAGACACCAACGCGCAACGGTTACTTTAGACAAAACGTGGACAGTAGTCCGAGGAAAAAATTGTAACGGTCTCATTTTTTAACGTTCACTTTAAGAACCCTTTATCGAGAAAAACCGTTGTGAGCAAACAAAGCATCCCGACGTCACGGCCACCGATAGATTATGCAAAAACCCTACAGGGTCTTCCTATTCAATGTATCAATTCCCAGGCACTATAAAAGGATCTCAACGGCAATCGATATTCAAGGAGATGACATCTTGTTTGAATATTCACATATTTCCCATGAACGCGATTGAATCGAACCAAAGGGTTGCCTAGGGTGGATGCGTCTATAGGCAAATTCGATTATCTCCTAGCATTCTCACGCACATCCCGCGGCTCCACAATAAATCTTTGCATACAGAGCATAATAAAAAAAAACACTATTAAAAAACGAACTATCTATGAGACGCTCCCTACCGAATATGCATAAGAAAAGAACCGTACACACCCAAATTATACGCCAAGGTGACAAGTGCTGGGATCCATCAAGAATCACAATAGTTTGGAACCCTTTGTGCAACAATAAATGCGGAACTTTATGCGCGCGCGGTGCGCTTGCAATTTTTTTTCTATGCATTCGCATACCTGTAACCCTCGCGTAGATGTGGGGACAGTTTATTTGCATTTTTTTAATATAATTCCTTTTCAAACAGTATCTTAACCCTATTCAGTAATGTCAGGGGTTAGGTTGCACTTAATATTCAAAAAGGGCAGGTACATTTCTCTTAATATTCTCGCATAAATTATAGTCAGGTACATTTTAGTCTATTGTGCATCGCGAAAGGGGGCCTTGAGCGAAATGGTGTAACGCCAATTTTATTGATTTGCTATTTTGTTTTTTATGCGAACGATCTAAAGTTTATTTTTATTAGGTTGTACGTTTGAACTTTAATTTTTAACCTACCATGCTAGCGGATCTACGACATTTCACTTCCTGAATGGTTTAACCCGTTTCCTTTGTAAGAATTTATGCAAAAAAGTTTTTACCCATCCTATTTTTTTATTGAATAAAATTTAGGGGCTATGCACATTATGCAAATGCGCGCATAAATTTTAATGTTACACACGAGGGACTGCTTTTGAAAAGCATCTCTTATGTGGTTGACATTAGACGTAGATTTGATTGTATTCATCTCGTTGTTTTTTAAGATTATAAGTAAGTATGCAATTTTTTTCGTATGCTCGTCTGTTTGGAAATGCGGTTCTTGATGATTTTTTTTCTCAGGACCGGTGAAGAAAGAGTGTACCGTTAGAAGGAGGTCGAATGTGTGTTACCTTTTTTATTGTGTAAGGAGTGACATATGAAGCGGGACCCTGGATTTGGATTAGAATATGTAATTACTTCCTTTACGGTTTTCGGAAACGGTTGTTTGGGCCGTTATTTAGTGTTGCCACCTTTGCCTCGAACGTGAGGGTCGCGGTTAGTGCATCGTCTTTATGTTACCACGGAAACGATTTTTATATGCTAATCAGTTTGTTCGAAGTAGATAAGTTTTGTTGAATGTGATTGGATACCTATGGAAATTGATATTTGTAGCGATGAAGATTGATATCTGTTTCGACCACGTTTACATCATTAAAGTTGGTGTTGCACTTATCGACTTGTTATAAAATTGCCTTAAGTACCGTCTATAATTAAACTAAACATTACAATGATGATGACCTTACCCTACTTTTGAAAGCAATTTATTTTATTTGACACACCAGTAACTTTTTGTAAGTGAATGTTATCCCTTATTTTTTAAGGCAGTCCTACTTTTTATTATAAAAACCCATTACCAATAATATTAGCCGACAAAATAAACAAACCTCGGGCCCGTTATTAAAAAAGCCTACTGAAGGGCGGTGCAGTGATTGTTTCCGAAGGAACGCTTTTGCAAAAAACCACACTTTTTATTGGAAAAAAATAAGTTGGTCCCTTTTTGCGCCGGAGTCCATTGTCTCCAGTCTATTGTCTTGGCGATTTGAAATATTTTTATGCTTTCCGGATGAAGATAATGTTTTGGACTTATTTTTCGATAACTATTATTTAGCGAATTTATTGTTTGTGTGTCGCAGGTCGCGCTGCCATTGTTTTTGTAACGAACGGTAGGCGAGTAGCAACATCGATTTTTATCGTTTTAAGTAGCAATTTGTACACGGATGCCGGCGGCCGACGGCTTTCATAAAATTACCTAATTTCACGTTACGTTGACAGTTTTGTTATTTTCCAATTTGATGGCTGTCAGATAATTCCGTGTTGAACTATTTGTGTTTACAAAGTTTCTAACTGTTCTATTTTTTGTCAAATGAAAATTAGGAATGTTGATTACAGATAACGAACGCTGTGATATTTAGTATGTGACAAAAACTAACGCATGTTAAACGATTGTTAATGTAAACCTTTGTGTGAAAAAATGTATTCTATTAGGAATAAAATAATTTATTCCGTTCTATTTACAGAATATAATATCTAATATATAATATAAAAAAATCGGCAATAAATCACGATCACAAACAAATAATTCCATTAATATTTGCCCATAGATAAAGACTAACAAAACAAAACATATATTCCAACCATTACCTTCCGTAACGCAGTAAAAATTCGAGCAGCAACACTATGTAAATCAATTCATAATATGTTTGATAGTAAAATTAGCATGATTGCGCCGAGGATGATTTATTTTGAAATTATTCAAATTGGCGCTCATTGATACCAATCAATGTGTTTTTGTCCAAACTCGCCGGATTAGCATGAGAATGGCAAAGGTGTTGCACATGGACATATACTGATATATTGTTTATTGGATATCGTTTAGCGACAGCTGCCGACCGAGCACATATTATATCGAGCAAATAATTATATACTAACACCGTAGGTTTGTTTATGTATTCTACAATAAATTAACTCAAAATCTAATATGGATGTAACAGGTGGACCACTTTTGAGATTTTTTGAGTTGTATCTGTTGTGTTTTCCGTGCAAATTAATGGTAAAATATGTACCTAACTATTGTACGCTGGGATTATTTATTTGTTTGTAAAGAAAATATTGTTGTGATAAAGTATAATTTTTCGTATTAAATGGATAAAAAAAATTGTTACGATTTTATGTGTGTAATTATTAATAAATTCGCTAAAATTTATTAGTTATTACGTCTTTTATGTGAAAATAATTGCTGTAATTGCTGCGGCATGTTGATTAACAGCCCCACTATTGCCTGGAAAAACCGACTCGAGAGATTGTGTGCGAGGACTTTGTACCTATGTACTGCGGAGGTAGCTATGTGTACGACACAGTCAAACATAAATTGCAATTTTTAATTAATCGTTAGAAAAACGCATCGTCACACCTTTACCAGGTGCGCATTATCCAGACAATTTAACTGAAACCCGTAACCCGTACTATGCAAATATGTAACCCATAAATAAAGTCGCATTTAATGCCATCAATAGTTGAGAACCGCTTGTTATTTATATGTTAATAACGCGTAACCCCGGCGCAGGGGTTACACAGACTATCGACTACTTATTTGTGACATTGAAGGAATTCCAAGTGATTTGCATTGCAAAGCAGGCATCGTTTCCGTTCGCCCTGCTATTGACAATCGATGATTAACTGAATACGCTGCTTTTTGTTATTTTTGCCTTGTAACGTAACGGGGCAGATGTCGCCGAGTGTCTCCTGAGCGCCGCTAGATGTCGCTACTTGTACGATTTTTCTTGGCGATCGATGCTATCTAAGTTGGTGGATATGATTTCACTGTTACACGTAAATGTATTTAAAAAATATTTCTAAAACGAATACAATAATAACAAAGTTTTGAGAGTTAAAAAATATTTGAAAATAAATGTCAACTTGCCTACATTTTGTCGTGAAAATGTAATACTAAGTATTTATGGGAAATATTCCAGAGATATATGTATTTTTCTCATTTCGTTTGTTATTTTATCCACAACAATACCTAGTTCTAGGTCACGGGTCAAACACACACAGGCGCTTTACTTTGTGTAAAATTTCATCACCACTGCTCTCAAAACGGTGACGGAAAACATCGTAAGGAAACCAGCACGTCCTAGAACCAAACATTAGAAGACATGTGACATCTACCAACCCGCACTTGGCCCGCGTGGTAGATTACGGCCCACTCCCTCTCAGAGAGAGAAGGCCTGTATCCCAGCAGTGGGAACGATATAGGCTGATTATGTGGATAGCTAGTTGTATGTACGTTTTACATAAGAAGACTGCAGAAAAACGTCAGTGATCATTTAGCGCAGTTATTTATTTTTAATAAAGTTTTTTCTCGATAATAAGAGGAAGCGTTTATGTCAATTACCTGAGACAGCATTTACGTAGACAAGTGGACATACATCGTGGATATATTCATCAGCTCACTTTGTAACTAATTAAGTAACGACACTACTAGAGCTTTTACTATTATAATTTGTTAAAATGCGCCGCTATTTGACGGGTTCAAACCAATTACGAGTACAATTACAGATTACCTCGTACATTTCATTTAAACAATAAAGCAGGTTGAAATCTTTAGTGTGAGAAAATTGATTGAGTTTTGGCAAAAGCAGACTTATATCAGTTTAGTTTACAGTTCTTCCTTAAAATGTTTAGTGCTATAATGTGTCCCTTTTAATTTAATTATTTTACAATTCCTTATTTAACACTAAAATTAATATATGATGTACAAGTATATAATGTTTAGAAAAATCAGAGGGCTTCAAAAAACTCGTCTGCATCCCCGTCAATGGGAAAATTTCCCAAAAGGCTGACAGCAATGTCACGTTGTATGGCAATACTGATTCTTTGACCAAAAAATAGTCCAGCCCACTGGTCACGTGAAGAGTCGGCTAGAAGGTCGACAAGTGTCTCTTATAATTTTTTGTAAAAGTTGTTACTAGGCTAGGCTATTTGATGCAAAGGAGTGCTAGGCCACAATAAACGCTTCAAAAACTACAACAGAAAGCCAAGATAAAATTATTTTTAACTATGTTAACAAATCATCTTCCTCTTCTCTCTGGTAATACAGATCTTGACTAATGGAATCTCCAATCATAAGGTACCTTTCGAGCTCGCCTCCTCAAGATGTACTGCCTACATTCCTCCCACTGCTAGACAGCTACATGGACCAGTGTGTAGAGTGTGTACTATCCACGCAGCACTGTGTACATGCAGAGCTGGTGGATGATTAGTCATACACACGCAGCGTTATGTCAGCCGCCCGGGTACTATTGTCACCGACTGCGTCTGCGCAGCCGTATGTGCGTGGATGTTGGTACGCACTGGGAATATCTAACGCCACATTCAACATATTCACGTCTTCTGTAATTTAAAATAGTTTTGGAATCAATGCAATATGGTAAGGAAAGAATCGCAGATTTAAAATAAGTTGTCAAACATCTTGCGCCAGACAAGTACCAAGTTGAAAAAATGTGTGTACCTACATCTAACACAATGAAACACCTGTGCAGCACATACCTGCAAAATCAGATGCACAAACAATGACAGGTGTCTTCGCATCTGAATATTTATATTCCCCAAAACCTGATTTAATATTTCTTCATCCCTGTATTCACAACATTCACTATCCCTTTTTATCCAGACCTAATACAGTATTCATTTATTTTATTTAGTGTGTCTCCCTTCACGTATAATTGCCGCGTTTTTTCTTCCACTTGCGAACAAACGCACGAAACATGTTATTTTTGTCACATTGTCATTACAGCAGTGTTCCGGCCAAATTGCAACGCCGCGATGCCACCATGCATATTCATCGCTGTTATTGTCTCATGCCATATTGTGCCCACCTCAGACATGTGCCAACCTAACCAGACCCCTCGGAACATACACACCACCGTCCTTAACACCTGTAACTCCACAACCAAGGGGAAGGGAAGAGGGTCTCGACAGAATGGTCTTCTGACACAAAGCGTTCATAAAATGTCAAGAGACCAGGTCTGAAAGAGTGAGGCAAATGGGAAGGCAGGAGTTGTTAAGTTAATCGCAGTTGTTTTGAAAGTGAGGAACTTGAGGGTCAATAGCACTGAGGTTGTGCGGGGTGAAACTTCGTTGAACTAGAGCAAAAGTATTTTTCGGAACACCTAACAAAATTCAGCTGAATATAATTATTTAAAACCTTTTTTGCATCTTATTTTACTGTAACAACTAATTTTGTTTGTTACATATTTATTTTGCCATAATTTGGGTTATGTATTCACACATCTTAATAAATTGCCAAACTTTGTAAAAGAAAATTAAAACATTTCAAAGTTTTTAATGGTGACAACATTATTCTAATTCTCAAATCTTTATTTGCACAGGTTTTTTTTTTAACGAATGATCTAGGCATTTCTTTGTAGACCTATGACAGCTCTAGCTCTAAATCAGTGCTCATCTCTCCTAATCTAGTGGAATCACCGCATAATAAACATGTATTCTAGATAAACGATGGTAATTGATAGCGATGAGCCGCCAGCTCTCTCCAGCTTTCGCAAAAAATCTGTTTAATATCACCGACCGGCCTGACCCGCGACCTCGTAGTTTTGGGAGTCTGTTTATAACTTTCGATACGATTGGTCGGATGACAATATGGTTTGTTACAGAAAATATGAATAGGACTCAATTTGACCTTCGTTTAAGCTTGTATGTCTAAAAACGAAAAGCTATTAAAGTATAACATGAAAAATGTACGTTATGTTTGCGATTCGGACTATTAAAACCATCTTGAATTGAAATGAATTCAAATTAATAATTTTTTACCCTGATATTAATAGTAATGTTTACTACTAAGATAACAGCCTATTTTCTAATAAAAATAATAGTTTAAAAAACTAAAAAACACGCTTCCATTGAAAACCAAACTAAAAAGTACAAAATAATGGAAAAAAAGCGTGGGGTGCTTTTTAAGGTATTTTTTTATTGATATCAGGCACCCCACGCTTTTTTTCCATTATTTCGTACTTTTTAGTTTGGTTTTCAATGGAAGCGTGTTTTTTAGTTTTTTAAACTATTATTTATTTTCTATTTTTTAGGGTGTTTCGAATTTTGAGACGTATGTCAGCGTAGTTTGTGACGTATGTCAGCGTAGTTTTCGAAGAAAGTTTTTTTGCTGTCCTGGTAACCCTGGCAAGGATAATGGCACAAATTAGTTTGTGACGTATGTCAGCGTAGTTTTCGAAGACAGTTTTTTTGCTGTCCTGGTAACCCTGGCAAGGATAATGGCACAAATTTATGAAATTATTGCATTGTCATCGGTCCTTGACAGGTGTGCAAAGTTTGAATGAAATTTGGTCGTTTAAAGTGGGTCAAAATCGCGCTATAAGGAGTCGGTTACAAACAAACATACAAACATACAAGTGAAGCTAATATAAAGCGTGTAATAATTAACTTGACGACTGAAGACAACTTGTTTTACAATTCACTTAAAAAACCACAAATCGTATGCACTAAACAGATTTATTACAAAAGTCCGTATTATTTTTAATAAATTGAATGAATATATATATATGAATGTCTAGCTAACTGTATTATATCTAATGGCGTGTCACAACTCACCTGAACAGCCATTTATACCGAAGACGATCCGAAGTCTTAGCGTGATGATGTTGTTCACCATCACAATCTATTATCATTATCACGCAATTTTAGACTCTACTACATATTAAAATGCGTTTTTCAAGCACGATAATTGCTTGACTTTATAAAGAAAGTTAAATAAAGAGATCAAAGTTACAAATGATTAGGTTTGGTAAATAATTGTGTGTGATATGGGTTATTTATGTAATGTCTGATTTAGAAAGAGAAAAATTGAGGCCGTCTCATACTGACATTTTAAGTTTCTACTTATCATTTATCAGATAGTGACTCTCTATGTATGCAACGTAAATCCATATAACAGTATTGCTACCAAATCCTTATTCCCTCAATCATCACCCTGACTATTTATTGTTTCAATCAGCTACGTATTAGCTCATCGAAAAAAGTCAATGGCACTAAAACTACCTACTTTTTCAGCAACAGTTTCATGAGAGGTCACAAAAGAAACTCCACACGCAAGTCGTAGGACTCAATAGTAATGACAGTGTTGCATGTCTCCTGCCCGATGAACCAGTGAAACCCATTCCAGGCGAACTGGATATTCCATCGAAAAAATGTTGTTGCGTGGTTACATCCATGCCCATGTACTGGCATACCCTTTTTGCTGCCTTCCTGGTTTTAACGCATCATTTCATATCGATTGTGTTTCTTTGGAATTAGTTTCCAATGTAGTAAGTACTTCAAGTTTACGATCTGGGAATTGTGTAAAAAGTGTGCCTATCTGTCTGTCTGCTGTGTTTTGTTGGATTCTGACACGGAACGTGATGATCGATACCACAATGAGCAGTTATGTGATAATTAATAGGCAATAGTTATCACTTCATTTGTTTTGTGATTTAGTGAGCACTGTTTCTCGAAGTCGATTTCTAAGTTCCAGGAAATTTGTAGAAATGTAACTGTAGAAATATTGTTAAACGCCGGATAGCACGCCACAACTGTAATGGAAAAGAGGATAAGGACTCCTAGTAGTGCCCGGTGCGGTTGATAAGCAGTATTTGAGTACCTACATACGTTGATTTGACGCGTGACTTTATTCCTTCTGTCTTTATTTAATAAACGCATAGGCGAGAACCGCATGAAAAGGTCTGACAGTGTTCATAACAAGCAGGTACACCAAGAAGCGCTGAAGTATAATCCAACTAATTGCAGTGAGTGTTGTGTCTGTGTGTTTGTCATTATGGTAGCGAATAAATAATAACCGCGATGGCCACCTTCAGTAAAGCTCTAACACACAAGAGTAATTCATTGACCTACCGCGAATATTACCTTAACCCATAGTACCTACCTACTTACATAGTTAAGCAAATTATCAAAATCTTTCAACACAAAAACACGCTCATTATAGGCCTTCTTTCATCGAGCTTATTTCCCAATACCGTTAATTTCAGCAAAAGCAATTTTTGGAACGAAGTTCCTTATCGCGCGTTGTGAAAGGGGGCTAGACGGAAAAAATTCTTACGAAAAGTTGTAACGACATGCTTTAACCGACTTCAAAAAAAGGACGAGGTTTCTCAATTCGACCGTATATATTTTGTATGTTGTTGTTTTTTTTGTTGTGAGTAGAGAGGGAGAGAGGGAGAGAGGGGGAGAAGGGGGGAGGTGGAGAGGGGGGGAGAGGGAGAGGGGGAGAGTGAGAGAGGGAGAGGGGGAGAGGGAGAGAGAGAGAGGGAGAGAGAGAGCGAGGTAGAGAGAGAGAGGGGGAGGGAGGTAGAGAGAGAGGGAGAGAGAAGGAGATAGGGAGAGAGAGAGAATATTTTTGTTGAGTGTATACAGGTTTTTTGTACATAATAAATTAAAAAATTATAACTATTATGAATCCTGGAAAGGAACTTCGTTCCATCCGGGTGTCCCTTGACACCTCTAAAGTTTTTTTTTTCAGGTGTGCGAAGCCTAACGGTGACGTCTCTGGTCACGACGCAGCGCCGTGCTACCGGCGCGCGGCGCATCGGTCAGTAAAAACTTCGTCACGCTACACCGGACTGCGCCATACGTTTTTGTTGGGCCCACTTTCGTGACTATTGTCTAGGACCTGATAATTATAGGTGCAGTGGAAATTGGCGGTTACGAAACTATCATTTCTTTTGATTGGTTCAGTCCTTGTATTGAAACGAGTTGAAAGTCGCTAAGCTCAATTATGCATTTTTGTTAACTCTTAGCTATTAAAGTTGAATGTTGCCCATTAGAATTAACATTTTTTATTTGTGCTGCAGCAAAACAATCGAAGGGCTACAAAACATATTACTTCTGACATTGTTATTTGGCCGTGGTAAGTCGCAATGAAAAATTTCCAGTAGGAAACACGATTACCACACTAGTACGCTATGGAAATATAATGCTTATATTACGCAAGGCGTCAATAAATTTCAAAACAATTGAAAGCGACAGCCACCACAACCGAATGTCCTTATCCGACGTTGCCAAATGGGAACAGCACTACGTGACACGCTATGGCACGTATGGCCAATCAATCACTTGCCAATGGTGAATGACCTCACTATCCTGGCAACAATGCCAGGGGCGGTGACGTCACAGCGGCCAAAGCAAGCGGATTCAATACCGCGCTAATATGGCAATGCTGGGACAAAGGAGGAACGCATGAATTTTAAAGGAGCGCCTAAATGATCTGCTGGTACAAATATTATGTTGAGCGTAAGCCTTTATATAGTGTCCCCGGTCATGTTGCAAGACTTTGAGTTGCTTATTAAGACTTAGGTTTAGCTCGTAACAATGTCAAACGGTCAAACGATGAACGTCAACACTGACAACAAGTTGACATTCTTTTATATTTCATCCTAAACTGAAGGGTTTCATTTTAGACCATTACTACAACATACGCACTATCCAAGTCGAAAAAATCTTTCCTGTTTATTTTCCACCAACTTCTTGACCAAGTAGTGAGTTGTGACTAAGTGTCGATGTCGTGGAACTGTATCACTTGTCACTTTGATTTCATTTTTTCTATTGACCATCGTTTGCCAATGTACACAAAAACCCGCCATTCGATGTGTTCGCTGACAGTTATGTGTATACTTGTATCGAGTGATTGACGCACTAATGGCGGACAATTATCGACAGCGTGATAATTGTTATCGACACTCGCCGTCACTGCGCGATACTTTCTAAGAGCCGCCATTGCTCGCCAGGAAATCAAATAGCTTAGATTGTTCCAGAACTTACTGTGCAGTTTCAAAGCAGCTTTAAGTGCATTTCTCTAAGCGTCAATCGAAATGTTAGATAACTTATTTTTCAACTGAAATTGTTCCGATCAGGCATTACGAATAATATATGCTTTTTTCGTAGGCGCATGCAGTTGTGAGCTTCGATAACTTAATTATTGAGAGTAGTTTTAAGAGCTTCACAAAAGTTCAAAACTTAAAACTTATCTAAGTAACGCATGTTATCAAGGTGATGAGCTTAACAACCACTAACAACAAGCAACGGGCACTTATCTGTAATGTTGACAATATTCTGCTCTTACAGTACTAGTTCAGTACCATTAGCGCTATAATTTCTCTAGTACGATATCCCATTTTATTTCATTACTACATTTTAACGGCCTTCTTTTATCTCGTTCACTTTTGTTGCTAACTGTACCCGGGGCATGTAATGAGCCGCCGAGATAACGACTGTACTCTGGACGAACACATTTAGAAACTTTAAACGAACAGTTTAATTTAAATATAAATATAGAGAAATAGAAATATATACGGCGGTATATTCGGGAGTGTGGCAGATGCGCGTAGATTAGCGCACGGCGACCCACATGCGCACGCGCAGAACACTTGCGCGTCATGCCGAACACACAGAAATACCAGTTCTTCTGTGGAATTTTACAAAATTAAATAAAGATATTTTCTTTATTTTTTTTTAAGCTTAGAAAAAAGTTACGAGTTTTAGGCCTACAACTTTCTAATTGTTCTTTCAGTCATCAATCTCAAGTAACGAACCTTAAAAACAGCAAGTTAATTATAATTTCGAAGTTAGTCACAGATGGGTTAGTGCGCTCTAATGTTTTAACGAAACATCGGACTTGTACTGCTTGCGCACTTGCTCCGTGGTAACAAACATTCACAACTTTTTATACGCCTCTTGCATCTACAGCGGCCATTTTAATTACTTAAAAGCGTTCTCTTTTTCGGTTTATAACGGCTAACCATAGTTTTACAGTTTTAATTGTAGTTTAATGGTAACTTACAGATAGCACATCAGAAAAAAGTAGCGAAACAGTGATGAGACGGGGCAAGAAAAATAAAATTAAAATAATAATCCTCTATGGAGTGGAAAGCGGATCAGAGTAGTACTCTGTTCGAGTGGCTGAGTTCCACGCCGATAACGACCACTCTGTTATTACACACACTTCACAGCAAATCTGAATCCCTCATCAAGTTTTTTTTCAAAAGTTTTCAACACAACACATCTTTTATTTAATACCTGTATTTGCATCGCTTTGTACGTTGTTTCTTTCTTTTGTCACAGGCATACAACACACTATTGTTTCAAAATAACATAAAGGCAAACAAACGATTTGATTAGTTTTAATTCATGCAAAAACATAACCGAGCAGCACTCAACACGTTTACGTAATGTTTAATACGATAATTACAACTTGCCGTACATAATGAATATAAATGAGAACTGCTACTTCTCATTTGCTGCACTCGTGTTACGTTGCTGCATTTGTGCCCGTGTTATGTAGCGCTGGGTGTAGCTTAGCTTCAATGTACGACGTACATTAGCGATAGATTGAGATAATGTGTATGTTTATTCAGCACGCTAGCTGTGTATGCGTTCGATTCCTTTAATTGCGTTATGTAATTGCTGGTAAGAATTTATTTATCTGCGGAGATCATTTTCATTTTAGCACTGACGTCGACGACGAATACTATGACCGCACTGGACCCGTGACAACGGTAATAACTGTTAAATATACTATAAAAGCTTTTAATGGTTTCGATAGAATTTAAAATTAGGAACTAAATGGTCATGTTCCGGTTTCTTGCCGAACGTTAAGTATCGACTTTAAGGAGTGTACTCTAAAGAGGTAAAAAATAAATCGGTACCTAATTGGCCACGATTTCAAACGCAATTTAAGAACTTAGTCCATTGTCGTGGTCTAACAGAGTTCGTGATCGACAATCAATGACATTTGGTCGATAAATAAGTGCGGGACAGTTGGTAACCTTTACTGGGCGATATAATATCGTATTTGATAAGCTTAACGTTATAAATCAGATACAGTCAGCTGTGGTATCCATTGTTCGCGTGACGGATTCTGGTCACAAATTCACAATACAGGCAGGTTGAAAGTATTAACAGACATGTGGAATAAATCTTAAGAATAAGATATTTTCTTAGGTAGGCACTTTTGAATTACATAATAGGTTGGGGAAAAAGTTTCTTCGCATTTTTTAAGAAAATTCAAAACATTTTTTAATAAAGTTTATTTACATTTAACTAAAGTATGTAGGTACCATTTTGTTCGATAACTTTTTGCCATCTTGTAGGTAGGGACATGATCCCATTGCTATAGAAATTTTGGGACTTCTGGTCAAAATACCGCGACAAGTGGTTGTGGCAGTCCTCTCGTGATGTTAACCTGACACTACCTAAAGAATTCTGAAGAGCCCGAAACAGGTGGAAATCTGAAGGTGCAAGGTCAGGACTATACGGCGGATGCATTAACACCTCCCAGCCAAACTCTCTTAATTTTTGTTGAGTGGCTAAAGATGTGTGAGGTCTAGCGTTATCATGATGAAAAATCACACCCCTTCTGTTGATTAATTCCGGCCGCTTTCTCTCAACTTCTTGCTTTAATCTCATCAGTTGTTCGCAGTAGAGTTCAGAATCGATGGTCCTGTCTGGTGGTAACAGCTCATAATGAATAATGCCCTTCCAATCCCACCACACACACAGCATCACCTTGTTGCGAGTTAACCCGGGTTTCGCCACAGTCTGTGAAGCCTGACCGGCCTTTGACCATGACTTTTTTCGCACGTTCTTGTCATACGTGATCCACTTTTCATCACCAGTTATCAGCTTCTTCAAAAATGGTTCGGTTTCATTACGTCGTAATAAAGAATCACAAATGAGTACACGGTTCATTAGGTTTCTTTCAGTGAGCTCGTGAGGTACCCAAATGTCGAGCTTTTTTGTGTTCCCTGTTTTTTTCAAATGCGCCAAAACTGTTTTGTGGTAAATTTCCAGTTCTTCAGCTACGTCGTAACTACTGGTATGCCGATCTTGCTCCACTTTTTCAAAAATGGCATCCATTTTATCCGTAATAGGGCGACCAGAGCGACGTGCATCTTTGACATCAAAACTTCCGGATTGAAAACGCTTAAACCAAATTTGTGCTACTGTCACAGACACTACACTAGGTCCATAAACATCGCAAATTTTTTTCGCGGCTTGCGTTGCGTTTTTACCTTTTTGTAGTAAAATTTTAAAATGTATCGAATTTCTTCATTAGATTCACTCATCTTGACGGTACGAAAAACAAATGAAAATCACACATTTTCCTAATTTGAATATGGAATTATGTTCTTTAAAATTTAAACTTTCAATGATACCAAAACCAGCCAGATACAAATAGTATAGCCAAAGAGATTTTATTACGAGTTACAAGTTTTTAGTTAGTTAGTACATACTATAATGCGAAAAGACTTTTTCCCCAACCTAATATATTTTATCTTACAATCTAGTAATAGGTCCTTGTATTTATTCGTCATATAAATATGAAAATCTCATATCATATGACGTTTGAAGACCAAGTATTTCATAACTTAAAAGTTAGGGAAAAATCGAAAATATATTTCCTCCATATAATAATCATAATCAGCCTATATTGTTCCCACTGCTGGGACACAGGCCTCTTCTCGGTGAGAGAGAGTGGGCCATAATCTACCACGCGGGCCCAGTGCGGGTTGGTAGATGTCATGACTACCTTTATAGTTTTAGGACATGCGAGTTTCCTCACGATGTTTTCCTTCACCGTTATGAGAGCAGTGGTGATAAAACAATTTCCACAAAGTAAAGCGCCTGTCTGGATGCGAACCCACGAGCTACAACTCGTAAGTCGGGGCCCATACCACTGAGCCAGCACTGCTCTCAATTTCTCCTTTACTTAAATTATATTTTTTATGATAATTATTTTCTTTGAGTTATCCTCGGTAACATTTTTGCACGATTTCCGTCATGTATTGGTCGCCTACCACGAGCAAATATTGTCAGGTTGAGAGCGCGTGCGCCGCGGTCGTGGTGTATGCGCGCACGCTGACAGAGAGCTGTATAGACCTTAGAAATACGTATTGTGAAATAGGAAACATTAAAAATATATAAGGCAAGCATATATTCATTATTTAATTTTCTCAAGTAATTTAAGGTCATACAGTTCAAATCTTTTGTGAGTTGGCAGAGGTTTCTGGATTCATATGGTTAGATAGGTACAGCAGCACCCGTAATTGCTTTACCACCCTAAAGTAGGATGTCACTTGCACATCAGACAAGGTGTAGTTATCTAACTTGATACCAAGAAGATTGACACCATGTGATACGTGGTATCAATCTTAGGGAAATTACAATAATGTGGGATTTCTTGAAATAAGCAATTACGAGGTTGACTATATTAATTATTTAATTAATAATTAGTAGTTGTGATGCCAGAACTCTCAAATAATATGTGTGATATAATTCTGAAAAAGGTTGCCTGCCCCTCTGGAAGTTCGTGTACGACCGTAACTAATACAAAATTACATAAACCATGCCAACAATCAAACAATGTCATAAATCATGAACGTCCTCCACACAATGAATAGAGCATAAACGCAAATAATATCAGCGCGATAAATAAATAATTGCATCGCTGACAGTATTCAATTAAAGATAATTTCTCCATCTAATAGTTTCGTATGGCTAGCGCTCTGCTCGGGTACCTTGAGGCCCTGGGCGCGCGATATTTCACCGCGTGAAGTCTCAATGCTAACCGGCGATACCGACCTGCTACCGCACCGCACCGCACCGCCCCGCACCGCACCGCCCCGCACCACACCGCGCTAGTGACAAACCTCAACACTGTTTACCTATTAACTGGTTAATATTATGTTCAAGTCAATATTATTTAACCTATTAATAATATGGCAAGGTTGGAAGTCGTTGTTTTCGACTTAAAACCTTATTGATAAGAGCTCACGTTTACTACCTGATAGGCCATAACATTAAATTGACATTAGTAAACATGACTAAATACCATAAATAAATTGTTGTTTAGCTATAAATTAACGTCATTTATAAAACACAAGATAACATTTTCATAAATTTCTCAGTACCGGCCGTAGAGTCGGATCTCAGTTCATTAGACATCAACGCGGTGCTGCACCTAACAACTCATAAGACAAGTACCGAAAACTGGCGTGCGATTAACAATTATAATTACACATGCAAATAAGCGTTATTATTTTATTATTAATGTTACTTAATCTAAACGGACTGCACTAAAGTTTCACTGGAATCAATTTTCCAGTCAATTGAAAAAGTAGGTAGTAGAATAATTACAGTTATGATAATTTTATTTACAATTTAATTTTATTTAATTCTTGGTTTTGTAGGGCATGTCCATAATGGCCGTAAAATGTACTAAAACAACTGTATCTAATACTGAACCCAAGTTTACGATCGGCTACTATATAATTCAATTACATTCTACAAAGTTAAATTTAATCTTTCTTAACTTTTAGTGTCGCCCAATAACAATAAAGTTAGTAACGATAATTTGGTATGCAAGTTTGTGTGTTTGTCGTTTTATTGGATTCATTAAATGTTTGAGTCATTGCGCATGGATGGTCCGTGGTGCACTTTGAACCGAAGAGATCAAGTGCTCGAGAGAACGTGTTAAGTGACGGTTTAAAGTGTGTAACGTAATATAATACTATTATGTACATTTACCAACTGCTGAGACACCAATGAGCACGTATCTATTTTAAATAAAATATTTAATTTATATTCATGACATGTTCAAATTACTATCGTGATGTAAGATTTTTGAGGAGTTTACATTTCCCCTTCAATTATTTAAACAATCGCTACAAGCATAACTCTAAAATCCAGAAGTCGTTCGCCATCTGCACTTACTCAAGTAGCAGCAACATTCTCAAGCTATATAGAGGTGCGCGTACGCAGCGTCAAGGCGATCCGCAATAACATAAACAAGCGATCGGGACCTGTTCTACAGACTGAGCAGTTGAGCACTAAATAACCAGACACCGGTGATTAGCGCTGGCGATTATTCACTATTTAATACTAATACTCTGATAAAGTTAGTTATACTGGAAGTCCACATTGTACCTAGGAAAAGGGCTATCTAGACCAAGAAGGATAGATGAGGAAACTGTGATGACGAAAAATGAAGAGTACAACAACAACACACACACCTAGTTGTTTTGAACACATCATCTAGTTTTATTAAAGCTTTGCATTTCGTTTTTTATTTAAATTTAATTTCTGAAACACACAAATATGTAGCAGGTACCTACTGCAGTAAAAGTTAAATCGAATTTAATATTAGACTAAAATAAACATATTGTAGGGACTTGTGGCTAAGTAATAACAGCCGCACGGGTCGATCGATCAGGTTAAACTGGATCTTTACATACCGAGACCCCTCCGTGCCTCGGAAAAAGCCGTTAGTGTTGGCTGTCATTAGTAGATTTCTGTCAGTCGTTAAGGGTCATCGGAAGCCCGAAAATCTGATAACCAGTCTCACCGAGAGGTAACATCTTACTCAGTGACTGGGTTGTGGAGGTCAGATAGCTAAAACACTGGTATTCATCTGCATCCGTTTAGACTGGAAACCGATCGAGCAAAGGTGGGATAAGGCATATGATGACTAAAAGGAAAATATCGTTTCTTGTTATGTCGGCAACCAAACCAGTTGTTCATACATACCTATAAAGTTTTCCACTTCCCTGTATAACTCTCACAGCCTGCTAAGAGGACAAGCGGCCATCACACGGCATTTCCCTTTCGTTGCCGACCAGATAGCGATCTTAGGACAAATACAGGTACTCGCAGGTACTAGTAATAATCCTAGACGACCAAACAGGTACATACAGACTCCGAGTTACATGTACAATTATAAGATTATAAACTAAACACCCAGATATTTGGTAAAGGTTGTCACACATAAACGCGATGAGGGGACGTTTCCGTTGCGTTTGTTAGTGGTCAAAATTTTGTATACCTATCAGATATAGAATAATGTTTGCAAACCATAGAATTGTAGTTTGTCTAACTACAACTGTCGCGTATGACCTAAAGTTCTACCATCACCTTTGGTACACTAATCCGTGAGTTTAAATACTATTCCTGAAACTATATTTTCACTGGCCCTTCCTCAATTCAACCAATTTAAACATCTCCTTCAGCTAAGTGTCGAATCCTATGTTAAAGTTAAAGAACAAGAACTTTTGATTCCTGGCGTCCTGCGATTCGTAGGTGCTGCGGTTGCGGTGTCACCCATGTGACAGGTCTCTAATAGTCAGCTGATATGCGTACGCGGGAGCAATAAATAATAAAAACTTTATTTACTTTGCGACGGCTCTCGTGAGTCGGGACTGCGTGACGTCAGCGTTATATGTTACTTATCTGATAGGTATCTAAGTACGGATGTTAGACGACCCTTAAGTATTAATAAGACAAGCTCTGTTTTAGTTTCAGTTTGGAAACTGTTTATATTTTGTAGTTCTCCATATCTCTCTTGTTATTTGTCATAATTTATCGAGACTCTTTGGTTTGTTGGTTTTCTGTGTATTATTTCCTAGTGACGATGTGACCACCCTTACACTTTTAAGGGTGCTTTTGTTTCATGTTTTCCACTCTACAGCTTGTCTTATTTATCCGTCTAGTATGCCTTGTAGACTTAGTTTGTTTATGTCATATAATAACATCGTATTAACCCATTAAGGTTTTATAGGCGACGCCTCAGACGTCGTAAACAAGAGGTGATGCAATACGCCATAGATACCCAAATATTTGAAGCTGCATGCCTTTGTTCAACGTCCTTGTAGATAAGTATTTTGACAAGATAAATAAATAAATACAGCCAGTAAAGAAACAATTAACTTATTATGAAACGCTAAAACAATAAACTTTACTATGAAATTAAAATGAATCGAAGACGATGGGTATCCGATTCATTTTAATTGATGCTCATTGATAATCTTGATGATTTTTATGAGTCCTTTGATAATCGGGGCAACCTCATCGAATTCTTTGTATTTTTTCCTACTTCATTGTCTGCCCCTAATGCCACATGCAATTTTCAATTGATCTTAACATTAAATTTTCTGTTTCAGAACCGCATCTGGAAATCACATAAAACGGCCCAAATCAGCAATCTGACGCAAGAATTAAACCCCGGACCGCTCGCAACCAGTTCCTTCGCTCCACTTTCTGTGCTGCCAGGTGTCCTGATAACAAGTGCGTTATGATATATCGTGTAGCTGTCGTGTCGTAATCGTTTGTTGTATGTTTGTTGATGGCTGATTGTTGTTGATGGCTAAGATACCGTGATGGAGGCCCAGATTTGGCGACAGTTGGCTATTTAGATTTCGTATGTTTGGATTGCGAAATTATGCTATTTAGATTTTTCGGCTTTATAGTCAATTAACAAGTAACAAAGGCCGTATTGTGTAACACAAATGCTAGAATTATGACGTTACAAACGTCTTTTCGCTAGGTAGTAAGTTCAATACTTCTGTCGAACATTGAAACGTTGACGTTCGAAAGTGCCCTGTTTGTGCCTATTGGAAATTAATGCTTTGACTTTGTTAAAAATTAATATAAAGTTGAGAAAAGCAAAGACTAATACCAGATGCCGTCTCATATCGTCCGTAAATATTCTCAGAAATAAAAAAAAAATCTGAGAGCGACAGTTACTAGGGAAAGGATTGCACCGATTAGCCAGGGACTATAACAGCTCGTTTAAGTCTTTCTCGGTAACGCGGGTTAGGTTAGAACTATCAATACTGCTTACAAGACGAGCGAGGGGAGCGCGCTTACATAATTGAAGAGCGAGCGAAGCGAGCGCTCTCACAACACAGAAGAAGTGACCCATCTTTTGACACGAATAAGTAATGCTTACTTCTTACTATTTTATTTCATATAGTTAAACTATAGACCTCGTCTTTTACACACTGCTTGTCTACATTTAATCTACTACGTAGCAGGGAATTAGAAATCACACAAACGCTACCATGTCTAATGTTGACACCAGTCCTGGTTTTATCAAATGATGTCACAGCTAACACCAAAATGTTACGGCACAACTGCAAAATCCTGCATCTCAACAATGTCTGAGGCATAGGTCCGAGGCACACGAGGCGCCTTTCTAAAGCGCGACCTTGCGCACTCGCAGTCATCGCGCGGCGGATTAATGTCCGAGCGACAGATCGTCGCGATAACGCGGCCCACTTCCATCAGTGTTGCCAACAGCACCAGAAGAATGCGAGATAAACTCGTGCTTTGACAACTTGTAATAAATAGCGAATATTTGTAATGAATGGTAGCCGTTTGGTCTCTTCCATAAATAAAAAACTGACAAACCGATATCTTCCCGTGGGGGTCTCGGAACTAACTTGTATGCTACCTGCAAGACATGTGTCGCACATCTTGGCACACTTTAGCTAAGAGATTCGACACGAACGACAGTGACAGCTCAATGATATAATGGCCTCGTCTTTAGGTTGTGGGTCGTAGGTTCGAACCCAGACAGACGCTTTACTTCGCGTCAATTATTTTAACACCACAGCTCTCAAAAACGGTGAACGAAAACATCGTGAAGAAACCGTGCTGGAACCAAAAATTCGAAGATATGTGACATCTACCAACCAACACCGAACCTGCCTGTTGGATTACAGCCTATTGCCTCTCAGCGAGAGGAGGTCTGTTTCCAAAAAGTAGGATCCTTATAGCCTGATTATATTATCTATGGAGAAGTGTGTAATGCCATCATGGAGAAAGTAAAGAACATACATTTCTTGGGCCGAGTCAAAAGTCTGTTTGAGCTGCCATTTTTTGCAAGTGAACCTGCATTTTAAGGGTAACGAATGTCTATAAATAAAGCAAAAAACAATAAAAGCAATACTAGCCAACAGTGATATCGCACCGTTGACATCGCCACACCTGAACTGGTCTGAACTGGTGACGTTCAGCCCAATTACAGCATGTTCCATGTATCACAGCACTGACACTGGCCGGTATTTGGCATCTGGCACGTAACTGAAGTGTGCGCAGCATTCCGCACAATATTTGAATGAACTGGTTCGCGTATTAGCAAGGTGTGGTTGTTGATTTGTGCTTTACGTATATGGGCACTGGGCAGGCCAGAATAACTTGCTCATGTGTTTATTATTAAAAAAACTATATTTGAGTAAAAACGAATCGTTTTATAAGGGATCCAAATATGGTATTTTAATTTTACAATGTTTCAGTCGTCCGTTATGGTTTAACGTTTTTGTACTTGTCTATGCATGTCTAGTATGACGTAACACAGGGTTATTTTACCTACTCGTAAAATAAATTAAAAGGCTTTATATTTTCATTAAAAAAAAACTTGCCCCAGGACCAATACCTTGACTTTACTTCATAAGGCAAGAAACACGCTTGTAAGGGTTAAAAACGAAAGCTTGAAAATAATACGAAGTTGAGTTGGCTTAGCAAGCCTACTCCGCACACACTATCTGCACAACAACGTCAGCCAATCAGTCATATTTATCTGCCACCCTCTACCACCTTCCGCGGCCGCACCACCGATGGGTCGCCATCAATCACCACAAAGCCGCTGCGACAGCTGAACGTCAGTGCGTACAATAGGACCCAGTCTGCACACCCTCGGCTCACAGGGGATGCAGTTATTAGATTTTAATTATACCTATTTGAAATTGCGGTTTGCAATGATTTTTCAATACGGATGCAATATTCGGATTTGGACGATACTAATCTATGTTTTTATGCATTTGAACACATGAAATGCATCACCGTTTCAATTGCGAAAGTTGTATTAAACCTACGTTCCTGAATTTCCTTTATAATAAAAATGAAATTGGGATGTACTTATAAAAATCCTCGTAGTAATGGAATTTAATGATATGAGGCTACAGTTTTTTATATTGTTTCAAATCAGAAGTACCTAATATTGAGATCTGAGAACTGTGAAGAGTGATGACCATAGCTTGGCCAAACATTATCTCATCTCGTATCAGTACTCTATGCTAAATGAAGAATACAGTTTTGAACCGCTGCCAAATTAAACAATCTTCCCCAAACTGTTGATATTAAATTGCAGTTCAAATCCCTTACCCCACGTGTCAGGGTGTGGGCAGATTCATCAGCGCTGATCGATCATGTTATGACAGCGGCGTCCGCGCCTCTCAGCGCTTTGTTGCAGCGCTGTAAGAGTTCAACTACTAACTGACTAGGGAACATAGAATATAGAAATATCGATGTGACAATTTGGAAAAAAAAAAACGTCTCAAAATGATAAGATTTAAAAAATTATAAGATAAGCTGAATTAAAGTTATGTTTTTTACAACTATGTAAATATCCCTCGTTTGCTATGACACGACTCCATCCACTCAAAGGACTGAGTTATGTATTGACTCACATTTAATATAAACTTAATCACAATCATTAAAATGGCACAACGCAAACAGTGGGGCCATAAAATAATAATAAACAGTAGTTAAGTAAAGTGTAATAAAACATAACGACGTCAAGCGGAGCACAGGTCAGCAGTGTTACGAGTGCTACCAGAACTTGTTATAATTTGATTCATCCGCTGTTAAATGTATCCTGATTGGATACATTTAAAAGCAAACTGAATATTCTTTCAAACGTTTATAGTGTTATGAAGTTGTTGAGATGAGTGGCATCATGTTGTCTTAACGTAGCAAGCATCCATGGTACACAGCCATGGTATCGTAAGATAAACAGAATAACTTTAAACAATGAGTATATTTATGAGTGTAAGGTTTCATCTGCATGCCTTGCATAATTGTATATTTCATCCATTTGATTCGTCCTAATCGGAGTATGGTATATACGGTAACAGTTGTACCCAACCTTTCGAAAGGCATGTTGCTAACTGGAATTAAAATCTTGTATCCTTATTCAGTTAATAAGAAACTAATACATACGTGTCTCTGACTGCTCTGAGATTATTATTACCATTTTTTTTGCATTAATACCCGAGCAGAATATGCTTCTTCTGAAAAGTGAGAGTAATGAGCTCAAAATTACATCAACCGCTTGATAAACAAGTTGCTTGTGAATGGCGACATAATGGCCCTATAACAGAGCAGCGTAACGTCAGCAGTCAGAGGTCAGCTCGTCTGGACAGCGCATGATTCATGACTCGCCTCTGCTCCGTCCACAAGCTTGGGGCAGAAGGACCACTTGACTTAAGGAGTGGTTACAAGCTCCCACATTGACATTCGATGACGTAAAGCATGCCATCTTCATTTTTTTGTGTGTTTATGGTATTCATGAGGACAAAAACAGTAGCATGATCGTGTGACCGGTGCACTAATATGCTTGCCAAATATATTGTAACAAGATCCTTTACGACTGTTTATTCCAAAGATTTGTGTATTTTGACTATGTGCATAACTCTCAGCAAGTGAAATGGAGGACTACACTCGGACCCTGCTGACGGCCGTCACTGAGAATATCGATGAACCTGGAATTGTACTGCATTTTTACACGCTTTATATTAGCTTCACTTGTATGTTTGTTGGTAACCGACTCCTTATATTTATTTATTTATATTTATTTATTTATTATTAAACATATTGTAGACTTACAGGTAAACCCAAGGCGTCCACAAACAAGTACATTTTAGTAGAATACACGTACATTAAAGTTACAATTTGTTACCAAAATATTATTATTTTTTGCATAGTGGTGTTAGCTACTAACTTACAGTTACAAACTTATTACTAAATACAGCTTATTACAAAATACAACCCAGTCCTAGTTACGTCGATAAGGTGAGTTAACTTTTGTGACGGTATGTAAGATGGACATTCGCCGCAGATATAATTCTGTGTAGTTTGTCAGTGAATAGGTCAACATCTTGAGTTAATAATATCGAGTTGAGGAGCGTAAGAGTGCGTCGGGTAGTTTCATTCTTTGTGGCACGGGTGCGGCAACCAGCCACAGCGCGATTTTGACCCACTTTAAACGACCAGATTTCATTTAAACTCTGTCCTCTTATCGAGGACCGATGACAATACTATAATTTCATAAATTTGTGCCATTATCCTTGCCAGGGTTACCAGGACAGCAAAAAAACTGTCTTCGAAAACTAAGCTGACATACGTCACAAGTGTAACTACGCTGACATACGTCTCAAAATTCGAAACACCCTAAAAAATAGAAAATAAATAATATTTTAAACAACTAAAAAACACGCTTCCATAGAAAACTAAATATAATGGAAAAAAAAAAAACGTGGGATGCCTGATATGAATAAAAAAATACCTTAAAAAGCACCCCACGCTTTTTTCCATTATTTTCTACTTTTTTAGTTTGGTTTTCTATGGAAGCGTGTTTTTTGGTTTTTTTTAAATATTATTTTTATGATACTGGACCTTCTTCATTTTATCTTTTGATACGCTCACTTCATTCATCAGTTATTATGCCAACTAAGGCTTGAAACACTCTTGTAATTAATTCTATGGTGCTCAATAGATTGTTAGGCTGTTCATCTGTATAATTCCTAACTGATTGCTTTATCTCGTGATTTTATTTTAAAAAATCGTTAAATGTAAACAGTTCTAAAAGATGAGGTAACGGTTTAATAAGTTTATTATGTTTCCTCGTGCAGTTTGTTTGATAGATTTATTGCTCTCCCACGCATGATATATTAATACTTCATTCTAGCCATTTCGAAGAATCTTAGAGCTTCATGACATAGAAATATTATTCGGTTCTTTGAAAAATAATATAAGGATCTTTGACACGCGACGACCATCTATTATTATGGATTTTTCTAAAGTAATAATCTACTCAGAAAAAGAAAGTTGGTTAAGTGAATAAATTTATTTAATTAAATATATTTTAAGCTATCAGTTTTGCATATTGCACTCTACCTACTGACATATAAAGCCCCTCCTAGAGAACATGTTTCTGTGGCTTCCTCATCCATTATACAGGTTATATTCATCCATTGATTAGTCAGTATTGTAATTAATTGGGTTAACAACTATCTAACCACTTTATTCAATTTCTTTCTACCACATCCATATAATTCTATGCTCCTATTTACTGTAGTATTGTGTAGTAGGGCAAAACTTCCAGAAGAGGGGTCCGGCGCTACGGCTATTGTATGAGAGATCCGCGGACGATTGATGACCGGATCACTGGTAACGCCTTATTTAATTCCGATAGCTCCTCCTGGCTCTGACGACCTGGTACTCTTTCAAAGGGTGACAGGGGATCTGAATGAATATCTATATTTTTATGACCAACTTTTCAGAATACTGTATGCGTCAAATATGTAAGTTGTTGTTGTTGATATGATGAACCAGCGGTAATGACAACTTCTCACGTTGACGTAGTCACATTAAACCGAGTGTCATAAAAAAACATAATGATTTAATGTGTACTTAAGTAAAATTAAATCTTAACAAAAACAATACAATAATAAAATGAACAATGAAAACATAACATTAAATTGCTCTATTTCTGTCCCTAATTACCCCATTGATACGCGAACGAAGTCCAAAGGATTTTTTGTGACACGTTTCACGAATAACGCAGTAATTAAACATCCGATGTGCACAAAAACATATTTAAACCAAGACCGGAAACATAAAAAATCCACATGTCAGTTATTTAAAAAAATAACGAAACAAGTTATAATTGCATGTAAACGCATCGTGAGGTACTTATAAAACGTATAATTGATGGAATGGCATTCGATTTTGGCTAATTGTGGAGTGAGCCGGACCCCGGCCGGCGAGGTCGCAGGTCGTATGTGTGATTGGATCGTAATAGTTCCGTTTTAGAAAGTTCTTGATGTTTGTTTTGAAACTCGTAATTGGTTTTAATTATGTGTATAGCTCGTGCTTTACTTGGAATAAACAAAGTTTTTGCGTTAACGTATGGTTGAACATTAGAGGTAAAGTCCTATCAATGTCTCGTGGCACAATTGATACCAGTACTAGAATCAATTCCAGAGCGGTATTCGGAGTGCTCCTGAAATCATTCCTCGCAATTCTGTTTGAAGTCAGGCATGTGCGTCCTTATCTTCATGACTTATTCTATCACTATTAGGCAGTATACATGTTTTAATTAGTTCGTTGCCATGGTTCACCACTTCCAGGTCAAGGCAACCATTAGGTACCTAAGTCCTTATCACTACACTCTTTTTCATTAACAGCAAGTTCATTACCAACGACTCAATGCACAACAGCTGTGACGATAGTGACATAATGAAACAAACGCGTATTATTTTTCATTTTCCCAGGTTGAACGTCATACAACAATAAATAATAAATAGTTGTGACCTCCATCACAGTGTGTTTTCTCTGAGAAGTTTATTCCAACACAACATTTCTTACTATCAGCGTTCACACGGCGCGCGTCCTCCGCCGTGACGTCACGATCCAAGGTGTTTCCTCAGTGCGCGCACGCAGCAACAAAGGATACGCCACGATATGCGGCTGATACGCGCCGCTTCCGTGTTTTATATTTGTTTTGGTATTTTTCCTATTCGAGTGAAGGAAAACTTGATGGATTTTACGTTTTTGTGAGGATGTGGTCTGTAACAGTGGCAGGTAGTTTTGTACTCTGTTACTACTTTGTGTGCCCAATAAAGGAAGTGTAATGTTTAACAGATAGATTCACCACATATTTCCGTGTTAAACCATTTCATCCGTCTGATAATTAAGACAAAATTGCGTTTTCGGAAAAGGCGGGGAACCACCGCAGTCGTTTGCTGTAACTGAAGTTAAGAATTTCAATAGGTACAACATTCAAATCAATAACCTGTAACAGTGCCACCTGGAATTGATTCTATCTCAATTTACGTGAAAGCTCTCAACAATTTCAGTAATAACAGCTATCCCTTTACTAAGCGTGAATTACACTTATGAATCAAGATCAAGCGCGGTATCAGCTGATCTGAGGTCATTACTACGCTACGGAACCGAGAGCACGTGGGAAATTATACATTCAAACAATGGACACTACGATATTATGTGTAGATAGCCGACGGCGATACCACTCACACCAGTAGGTATCACTCACACTTACCGCAGATTATCTTACTAACACCGACCACACTTTTGTGGTCTACAAATTGAATAATGGTCGCTGTAATAATAATATTAAGTAAAGAGGGTGCAAACGTTGCGATTTTTTCGCGAAGTTCGAATAACCACAGACTTGTGGTTGATTTTACAAAGAAAAAAATTAAGAGCTATGCGCTATAAGGATCTATGTTCTTAATCAAATTTATTAAATCATTATATTAATTAAATTAAGTTATATTAAATTTACTTAAATTTCTTATATAATCTTTATCCAATGGATTTGTAGTTAAAAACAACGCCTGACCACGAAGTAAATCTTTGTGCATCTGACGTACAAATATCAAAATATTTACTCATCATATAATGTAAAAAGGTAAAAAAATATAACTGACACGCGCTTTTTAACCACAAGGGCCTGACCATGAACTTATGGTTAGGTTAAATGTTTAATGACATTGTTTGTTTAAGATAATATTTTTCTTATAGTACAGCTAGATCAACCCGAACAAAACGTGACCACAAAAGTTGAAGGAAAACGACAGTGTGAACTTTACTTTAGCGCGGTATAGATTTTAATTTGCATATTCTAAATACTTTATTATTTTCGTTTAATGATACCTTGTAAATAATTAGCGATTCAGTTTGAAAATGGTTGTGGTGCTATCAAGGGTCGACTTCGTTGCTTTTATCGAAATACTTTACGTTCTATTTTACATTCGGAGGCATGCCTATCGCATCGGTGACAAACCGATAAAACTATAAGAATGTGTATTTTATTTGGAAACGTAACCACCAGACAAGGAACATCTAATAGAATCTCAGTTGAAGCAATTTTCCATGGCACCTGTTTTATTTCCGTGTATGAAAAGCAGTTAACACGTTATCAACCGATCAGAATGTCGCATCGGAACCGCTCGGCCATCTCCGGCAATGTTCGGTGCGCGGCCGCATAAAACTTTTAATTGCCACAATTATGTAAGAGAATTTATTTGGTGGCGTTACAAAGAGCATTGTGCCCCACTCCCACGGTTTGGGACACGTTCCCTCGCATCTCGTCTGATCCTTATCTCTCGTCAGCTCTTGACCTTGCGTCGGGCGTGACCTTTTCGGCTTTTCTCACAATATATTCAAGCTATCTGACTTCCGAATCACTAGAATTATTGATACTTCCGCAGAAAACTTGACGTTTTTGATACACGTATGTGAGGTAGCACAAACAATGGACAGTGAATGCAATGTAGCTAGCAGTCCTTGATATAAAGACAGTGTTTCGCTTCATGGTAAGTCTATGAAATGGAATATGCAATGCACGCTCAAAACTGAGTTAGACCACCACTCCTTAACCTAGTTCCTTGATTGAAATCTTTAAGATATCTGCAGTATCAACTCGGATATTGACCAGATTCGCTATGCAAATAAGGCTAACCTACAAATCTGTACTATGTACCGTAAAGGCAAGCTTAATTTACGAGACATACATATTGACACTGCCTAAAATTATATATTCTGTTGCGCTGTCAATTATGCGAGTTGTTTATTCCACCAAAATATTCATTCAGGAGACATAGTCACAACTAAACTCTGTCAAATCTACCAGTTTCTATATCTTGTCGATCATTCCGAGAATATCAGGTATCGGCCTACAATCATCTCACCTCTGTATCTGTCGCGTTTGGATGGCAGCGCGCAATAAACTAATGCATTTAAGGTACATTGTCGCACGCCCGATACAACCAGCATTGACGACGAATCGAGAATTATCCTATCTCGCCTAATCGGGTCTTAGTACCTACACAATTCCGGACTTCAAGCACCACAAGAGATTTCGAACCTTAAAACTTGGTGATAAGGTTGGCTTGGTTGTAAGGCTTGGTGGGTGTGTTGCGATGTTAGGGTTGTCGTGTGTGACAAAAGGATTTGTCTGCAGCGTTTAGAAATAAACGATACGTTGATTGCGTTATGTAAGTTGACGGTTTTAGTTTTGTGTGTTGTCATGTTGAGGGATTATTGAGCTAAGCTTTTTTATTTACTTTTGCGATACGAAGGAGACAATCGGAGTTCGAGTGGATTTGTTTAGTTTGGAGATGTCTGATTAAGATATTGCGAAAGATCTTTAGGAGTGGGTTGTATTCTTTGTGAACAGGTAAATCTATTATGATATCGTATACAAGTATTGCACTTATTTATATCTTTTGATACTCTACTTATTACTCGTTCAATGTCTTTGTCTTTTATATAATACAGACCTCTCATGTTCGATCGATATTAGCACAATTAATTTCGGCCCAGAATTGGTGATGTCACGACACTGACACTGTTAACTGTCACTACATCTTACAACTGACGAAAAATGAAACCTTTGTCGCCACCCCCATCAATCCATCATGTCCAGCATCAGTTTAGTCCAGCAATAAACCTGAGTAGCGCGGTAAATACATAAAGATGTTTATCAAGTGCGATATTTTAAGGCTGCTATCTTAATACGGGCTCATTGTACGACAATTTGTTGGCTGCTGATTGGTTGCATCAAGATTTAGTGTCGTATTAACTTGTATAGTTAATTTTGTTAATCAGTCGTGGCAGGTTGAAGGAAAACCTTTAAAATATGCATATTATAATACCATAGAAATTTATTTTATAGAGAGTAAGAGACCACTAACTGCTGTCCTGTATAATAATAATATAATAATTAATAAGAGTAGCGAACGTACCATTTTTGACCACTGGTCTGAACCAAAAACATTTGACATCATCATTTTTAGGGTTCCGTTGCCAAATGGCAAAAAACGGAACCCTCATAGATTCGTCATGCCTGTCTGTCTGTCCGAGTATGTCACAGCCACTTTTTTCCGAAACTATAAGAGCTATGCTATTGAAACTTGGTAAGTAGATGTATTCTGTGAACCGCATTAAGATTTTCACACAAAAATAGAAAAAAAAAAACAATAATATTTGGGGTTCCCCATACATAGAACTGAAACTCAAAAAAAAAATTTTCATCAAACCCATACGTGTGGGGTACCTATCTATGGATAGGTCTTCAAAAATGAAATTGAGGTTTCTAATATCATTTTTTTTTTAAACTGAATAGTTTGCGCGAGAGACACTTCCAAAGTGGTAAAATGTGTCCCCCCCCCAGTAACTTCTAAAATAGGGGAATGATAAAACTAAAAAATATATTATGTATATATTACCATGTAAACTTCCACCGAAAATTGGTTTGAACGAGATCTAGTAAGTAGTTTTTTTTAATACGTCATAAATCGTAAACCACAATTTACCTTTCATTCAGTCCACTCAAATATAAAAATTAAAAAAAAAACATTTAATTTCATAAACATAAACCTTATGCATAAACCGTGAATACCTGAAGGTTTGTACGGAACCCTCGGTGCGCGAGTCCGACTCGCACTTGGCCGGTTTTTATTCTTAACTGGAATTTCTTCTCACTGTTATTTATAGGCCTATTTATTGTGCCTTACAGTTTTAGTAAGATGATTACATTTTATTTTCTCGCTGACATCGATACCAATAACGGCAATACATCCACCATCAGTAGCCGAGATGTTCCACACAAACAATACCAATAAACAAACGTTAGTTTTTATAGTAAGTCTGTACACGTCGCTCGCCGCCCGGCGTCACTCCTAATACGGCAGCACAAAAACTTTAGGATAATATCGTGCAGCGCTTTGTGAGGCACGTTCTCTGTATCCTTCCCTTTGTCGTTACTGGGCTCAGAGCTGTTCCAGGGAATATTAATATGTTTAATGTGTTTAGTAATAGTTGGGGGTGACCCTTTATAGTTGTACTTTAACCCTCTCACTGGGCTACTAAACGTGAGTTGTGTGTCAGTCTGTCACGATGTGTGAACGTAAAGCAGGAAGCTGCCTTAACAGTGAATGAGCTGAGAACGCTTCTTTGATATTGGTTGCTCCAGTACTGTACCCACAGCCCCACAGCACGTTGGGAGTTACACTGTTTGTGGTTCTGAAGGAACCTGAACCAGTTGGTAGTTACTGAACCAGGAATGAATAGGGTTTGATTACAAGCTGTATAAAACAATTCAAGGAAGAGAATTTACTGTTTATGTTGACGGAGTATATTAAGTAAAAATAAAGAGTTTCCTATAGTTTTGCTGTTTTTATAACACGTATAGTAAGTAGTAAACACATTAAGTGCGACGCAAGGTTGTTCCTGCATTTTATAGAACTCGTCGCGATAAAACTGTGTGAATCATAAACATAAACATGTGTAATTTAAGCGTATACCGCTCATCGCGATACACAGCACATAACCGTCAATGAATGCTGCGTTTTTATGAATGTGCGCCTGCGCCTCCGCCCCGCACCCCGCACCTCGCACCCCGCAACCCGCACTCCGCAGCCCGCCCGCACGTCACGGGCATCACTCACACACAGCCACACAACAATGCTATTCAGACAAAAATGTAATTAAATCACAAACGTCTTCGGAACTGTCAATTACGCAGCACGTCGCTATCAAGATCTCACATCAGTTAAACTAAATAATAATATTCAAATAACTATAACGTTATTAAACATTAGAAAAAAACGGTATGACGTTTCCGATAAGCTAATTGGTAACAACAAGCATCAACAGATCGAGATGTGATCAGTAGTCGGCGCTAACGAGCGCTATCAGCGATCTATTCAAATCGCCGGCGATTCTATAAATATTAATAATATGAAGCGTTGAGCAGCATTACGTATTCACGAATTTGTTTAATGGAAACAACGATTGTTGTCTTGTTTTTATTGTGAGGAGAATGTGCGCGTGTGATCTCGCCTCGGGTCATGAGAATTGTCATCACAGGGTGCTCTGAATTTGTGCAATATGCAAAACTTCAACACGGATTCACAGGAGGTTAAACATAACGTCATAGCATTAACTATAAATAAGTTTGGGGATTTCTGACCTTGAATTGCAAGTTTTCGAGTTTAAACTTTTTAAATTCTTCATAACCAATACAAGTTCGAAAAATTACAAGTGAACAAACTAGTTTTACAATTACCTGTCTTATTATCGACTGTCGCCATGCTTGATAGCCGATAAATCGATACTAATCGCAGCTGTGACAATTCGAATAAATATTTAATAGAAAACTCGAATTGTCAACCGAGGTCAACACTAATGCGATCCGAGTTACGAATAAAATAGTAGTTGTAACATTTGAAATGTCATTGCCGCCCGCTCGAGATAGCGCGAGTGGTCCCAAGGAAACGCCTATGCAACCGATAGAGATGTTAGTGGTTACGTAATGGTGTTTCGATAGGCAGATAGCAAGCATTGTTCTGTATCCAGATAGACTCACTACAGTCACTACTGACGTAAGCTTGGCGCAGGGCTAGCGCGCACTACCTAGCGAACATTGTCGTTTGGATGTCGCGACGATTTTCTCGATGGTCTACAATATTTGATTGATTTAGTGAGCCTGTCCATTTCAAAACATTAGCCTCTCCTAAGTTTCTTTATAGCTCCCGGTATTCGTCGTTTTTAGAGTTCCTTACTCTCATTGCAAAAACGGAACCCTTATCACTACTCACTCGCTTGTCTGTCTGTCCGCCTGCCTCAGCCAATTTACTCCACATCTACTAGACGGATTAAGTTGAAATTTGGTACACACATGAATTTCTATGTAAAGTAAATGAATGAATTTTGAATAGGGGGTTACTTTGGGGGGCCCACCAGAAAATTAAAAACATTTTGTATTAAACTGCACCTTTTGTTATGTCAAATGAAAGGGGTTGTTGTGATAATCTGAGGTATATTCCAAATTTTATTTTAAAATAAAGAGTTTTGAAGTTATGCAAAAAATATTAGTGTTACTGGTACTGGTCTGGTCTGGTACTGGTGGTTAGTGGTCTGGTACTGTGTTGTGTTAGTGTTACTTTTCTCCCTTATCTCAGAAACTAATGAGCTAAGTCCTTTGAACAGAATACAGAAATCAGTTTTAACTTACAAATAACAAGAAAGCCGTGATTGTATGTTTTAATCATACAAACCTCATCTTGCTCACAATATATGGTTTGGGCGTTCCACTGAGCTATTGAATGACACTACAATAAAAATCAGTATCTTCGTTTCTTATCATAACCCTACTGGAGCTCATGTTCGAAGCTGCGAAATGGCCAAGCAGCATATTTTGACCAAGATGTAAAGTTTGTAGAGTTAGCGGCTTGGCACTACACTAAATCTGATAGCTTTTTAACAGTGAAAGCCTCATGTAAGGCAACCTACTTACTTTATATGAAATGTTTTTGGTGGGTTATATATACTATGTATCGTACGGAACCCTCTCCACGCGAATTCAACTTGCACTTGCTCGATATTTTTTTTTTTTTTGTTTTGATAAAATTAAGTTTAGCAGTGCACTTCAATCCTTTACGCATTTTATTTTGTGAAGCCTAGAAATGATGAAACTTAGAAGGCTATGCTATTGATATTTTTGAAATTCCATATTCATGCTCTTTAAAATCCAAACTTAATGCAGCACTTTGATCTGATTCTAATAAATATGCTGAATTTATTACTTAAAAGTTTCAACAAATTAGTGTTGCTGTATTGAAAGTTAGCTAATGATAGAGTAGCTAGTTTGAATGTTGCAAGTTTGGCAACCCTACACGTTTGGGACATGCGTGGGCGCAGGCAGCCCGCGACTCAGCCAACACAACCCCGCTCACCTTGAACGTTTAACGCTAAACCTACCGGAGCTCGGCGTAAAAATATCACCTCCGCATCTAACCATATTATAATACTATCCACGGATGAACATATGGCTGTGACGAGTGACAACTGTGCTTCGCCTGACGCAGACAGCTCCGCACGGCGGGCACAGCACACAGCACACCGCACCCCCGAGCTGCACGGCGCGCGGCGCGAACACAAACAGAACAGCCTGTACTACTACGCCGTACGAGTATTTGTTTTAGTAATGAACATACCGAGTTTTAAATAATAAAATTTATTCATAAGCCGCACTTACCATATTTGAGTGTGCGAACCGCCGCCGCACAGTGGATCGAAACTATGATTTTAGTGACTTAGGGCTCAACTTTGCTTTTTTACTTTTTTCTTCATGTGGATGGATAGAGCTCATTAACCTCAACAATAATTGTTCTGATGTATTTTTTCCTAAACTTTATACTTTGGGTAGAAAAATGTGTTTTGTTATTTTTTTGTATGGAGCGGATCAAATAACCTTAAATTCCTGCTAAGTAGCGTGTGATCCCGCGTTGAAACTTTATTTTTCATATACCTTGTCTAGTCTATTATCATTTGATGCTATTAACGTGTGCATAAAGTTGCAACTCTGCCAAATAAATGGATCGAAAAAAATGAAAAAATATATCGAATAAAAAGCTACATTTTTTACTTTCGTAAGTTCTTTTAAGTTAAATTTGATATGGAATAGTAAGTAAAAGCACGTAATAATACACATAGTTACTTAACAACTAACAACAATACATTTAAAAGGTCCCTAATTAGCTTAAATTTACTAATATATGTAGTATTAGTAAATTTGTAAATTTAAGCTAATCACACTAATCATAATACATTTAAAAGGTCCCTAATTAGCTCAAATTTTCTAATATATGTAGTATTAGTAAATTTAAAGCTAATCACACTAATCATAATACATTTAAAAGGTCCCTAATTAGCTTAAATTTACTAATATATGTAGTATTAGTAAATTTAAAGCTAATCACACTAATCATAATACATTTAAAAGGTCCCTAATTAGCTTAAATTTACTAATATATGTAGTAGTAGTAAATTTAAGCTAATTAGGGATCTATGAGTTTCAATTTCTTTGTTTTAATGACTTTAACATGTTTATGAAATGTTATTTTAAGTTAGATTTAATACTGAATAGTAAGTAAAGATAGGTACATAATAATACAAATTAGTAAAGGTAAACTAACATTACTACAACTAACACAAGCAAACTAAAAACTAACTATAAACAACATCAAACATTACTATTTCCTTTCAATTATGAGTTTGACATTTATAAACTAATAAAAAAAACAAGAAACTTACAAACTACCAAAAAATCTTATTCACTATCGCTATGACTATCTTGTAAATTATCTACATCAATAAAATCTATATCGGATTCTGTGGGAAAAATCAGCAGAAGCTCTTTGACTTTTGGAGAGAGAACCATTATATTTTGTTTCACCATTCGAGGTCTTAGACTTGTGATCTTTGGATCAGAAGACAAAAGAAGATTGTGTATAATATCCTCATTTGTCGCCGTTCTACTTACCTTTCTAGAATGACTCTCTCTATATTTCCGGAAATCTTTATTACGAGCTTCCGCTGCCTCTTCCGACAGTTTACCTATAGGTATGGCACCAAAGTGCTTAATTATATCACTCCCATGTACTAACAATTTATGTATACTGGAAGGCATATAATACCAGGGATATAAGTGAACGTACAATTGTGCAGTATCTCTACAAAATTCGGAAAACTTAGAAAGATCCACGCTCTCTCCAGACGCAACCGTCTGAAGAATCACATGAAACCTTTCTATTAAATCTTTATCTATTCCTGTTATGCGAGCTGTTGTTTCTGCATCCCTAAAAAATCTTCTGGCAGTATTGCCATCATTGGTTGTGCCTACTCCTTGCTTGACTACGTCAATAAGTAAACCGCATTCTTTCTTAAACGCTTGCTGTATAGCGCTCTTTCTGAGTGACATTTTTTCTTTGTCATCGCCCCTGCAACTCCATTTTTTGAAGTCCAAACGATAAGCTGCAAACAAAAAGAAATATCACTTAAATAAAAATCTCACAAGTAACTATATAACGTGAAAAAAATTATGAACGAATAAAATTATATTTACCGATATGAAGTAAGCACTCCATGCTTCTTATCCAGGCATGTAAAGATGACATTCCATACTGGAACACTTCTTCGTTGTTCTCTTTTTGAGCAAGTGACTCTAAATTGTTCATCTCTGACGGTTTTGCTTTGCAGATATCACAGACAGCTGAAGATGTGTCTGACAAATATGACGATATTTTGCCGTCTATCATCGTCAAGTGCAATTGATGCTTAACTTCAACTTGATTAAACTTGATTGGCTGAAGTCTTTCTATTTCTTCGGTTATGCTAGCTTTTATAGTTACCACTGTTGACTGCGTTTCTTTGGTAAATTTGAACATTATCGGACGGCAATAGAAAGTTGATGAGGGTCGATCGTTTTCCCAAACAATTGTTCCATCACATTGTTGAAGCCTTATAGGAACTAGACTGGCCATGAAGATAGTTGAGTCATCAAACTCTGCTTCAGTCTTTTGTTTATAATTACTTTGACCTGAGGCTCCATCAAAACCCCATTTGCTTATTAGCAGTAACTCAGTTGGCGAATCCAAATCTAAAGTAATCACTTCTAAAAGCCTAGATACCGTCAAGTTGAGTAAAGCTTGCAGTTTAATAGCAGCTCCTTCTTCAGTTATAATTATGTCTTCTTTCCCTGGATAACATTTTGCCTTCGCTTGTTTTATTTTATAATAAGAAGGGTATAAATCAGACCTATTTTCACTTGCTGCTTCTCTTAGGCTTATATACTGCCACTTACTTAATTTAAGTGAAACTAATAAAGACAGTGCCTTATCGGGTGAATATGTACTACTTTTCGGTTTACTTGTACTTAAACACTCTTTAACTTTTTCTAGATCTTCGGGGTGATTTAGTAAATGGTTCATAATTTTTCCTACATCCTCATTTCCGGTGTTTCTTAAACTAGCAATTGTAGTAGCTTTAAGTTCATCCGGGGATAACGAAAGCGATTGGTTAATTTGATCAACGCGTCTTCGTTTTTGCCTGGAGCCCAATTCCTCGAAAGGTTTTCGAGGTGTAAATGTAGATGTCGAAGCTTCTGTAGTAGATGGTGGTAGATTTTCGACATCTTCAGTATTACAAATCTCGAGCCTTTCCTGTTCAGTGTTCACAGCTTCAGGTATCATTCCTTCGGGCCAGTTTATTGCACGTTCCAACCAATCACCATTTTTTCTTACAAACTGTGCTAACGTGCGACTACTTCGTTCCCATCTTGCACTTATATTTGAACAAAAGCGCGTACAGAATTTTTGGAGCTCAACACTGTTCTCTTCGGTCACGTTTATTTTATGTTGTAGGAATTGAAAGAATTTTTGACTATCCGACAGTGACTTGACCTGCTCTCTTAAAATCATAAATAAATCTAAATTGTTAACTAAATTATCCATTATAACGAAAAAGGGACGATCAGAATCACGAGATGTTAGTAGTAGTACGAATAAACGAACACTAGTTAGTATATAATAAATTATGGTCATTTTATACTTCCAGAATCCAGTGACAAACAATGTTTACTAATTTTTCTACTACCCTCATTAACTAATTATCCTAATTAATATTACAGTAATGACTAAAAGTGAAAAACATTGTTTTTTTATAAGGTAAAAGGTTAAGCTAATTACAGTAATTAAACACACAAATAGAAATTAATTGATTTCATATCCACATTTTTAAATAAAGGTCCCTAATTAGCTTAAATTTACTAATATATGTAGTATTAGTAAATTTAAGCTAATTAGGGACCTTTTAAATGTATTGTTGTTAGTTGCTAAGTAATTATGTGTATTATTACGTGCTTTTACTTACTATTCCATATCAAATTTAACTTAAAATAACTTACGAAAGTAAAAAATGAAGCTTTTTATTCTATGTATTTTTTCATTTTTTTCGATCCATTTATTTGGCAGAGTTGCAACTTTATGCATTTGTTTATAGCATCAAATGATAATAGACCAGACAAGGTATATGAAAAATAAAGTTTCAACGCGGGATCACACGCTACTTAGCAGGAATTTAAGTTTATTTGAGCCGCTCCATACAAAAAAATAACAAAACACATTTTTCTACCCAAAGTATAAAGTTTAGGAAAAAATACATCAGAACAATTATTATTGAGGTTAATGAGCTCTACCCATCCGCATAAAAAAAAAAGTGAAAAAGCAAAGTTGAGCCCTAAGTCACTAAAATCATAGTTTCGACCCACTGTGCGCCGCCGTCCATATGTATGAGTGGTTAAGATATTCTTATTTATGGGTCTATGTCAAGGTCGTCGGCGGCGTTTAACTGTGGTATCATCACTTAGCATAATATCAAATTATTTATTCGCGCCGCGCTAAAACTGTCTGGTGTATGTTCAATTTGTAATTCAAATAAATTCTTAGCATTATTCCCGAGGCGAGCGGCGAGCGGCTGTCATAATTGTAACGTGCGAGATTTTTTCCTCTCGCTTATTTGAATAACTCGCGATCAATTAGCATGCGCGCGCGCCGCTTATTGTCATTATTAATTATTTGATGCCGAGCAACACAAGGGGTGGCTGCTATGTGCGGAGTGTTTCCATTATTTAGCATATTCGTTCAATCATTCATGGTGTGCGGTAGGTTAGTTTTCGTTTATGTTAATGAACTGTTAAACGAGATCGTATGGTAATGCACTGGTCTTGTAGTTCAAACAGGTGTTGAAGTTATTTGTTATTTCCTGGTCTTTGCTGAATGCTTGCAAAATCGACAATCTCGAGCAAAAAAAAAAAATCTTTGGAATAGTATTTACTTCCCATCTTTCTGTTAATCTCAGTTAACTCCACCTTTCATTATGTGATATGATATCCTTCACACTTCTTTCCTACTTTGTTCCGTCCACCTTCGCTATGTTATGTTGGCTTCGCTATGTATATTTCGCGTGCCCGCCGCGTGGCTGCCGCGTCGTCGCCGTCACGTGACCGCGTGCCTGAAACTAATTTAACCTAATGAAAACGTCAAATGGACATAATTCGTTCATTTAACATATACTCCGTGCAGTTTCATAAATAATTTCGTGTGCCTTGTGAATAATTACAATTGCTTTACTTATGTCACAATTAAAGTAAATCGCCTGCACGAGTTTATTTATTTCAGGTATTTTGGAGAAACATTGCTGTTATTACTTTGGAGTTAATTCTTAATGGTTTAATTTACCCAATTTGTTTCTGTTGATTTTTTCGATGGTGGTATAATAACACAAACTATCTCACAACTTTCAAGACAGAAATTAAAAGTGGGTATAACTTTTAATTTCTGTCTTGAAAGTTGTGAGATAGTTTGTGTAAGTAAAGTAAGCCCACACGAGCGATCGAAGTCTAAAACAGCAAGCCGACTCAGTAGCGACAATATGGGACACTAGCTTCTGCCCGCGACTTCATCCGCGTTAAATTTCTTGTTCCCCCGACCCTTCCCGTCGTCGTGTCGAATCGCCTACCCGTGCGATTTTTCCCGTTTTTGCAACATTTTTCATTACTGCTCCGCTTCTCTTAGTTGTGGCGTGATATTATATAGCCTATAGCCTTCCTCGATAAATAGGCTAACCAAACATAAAGATTTTTTCAATTTGGACCAGTTATTCCTGAGATTAGCGCGTTCAATCAAACAAACATACAAACAAACAAACTCTTCAGCTTTATAATATTAATATATATATATATAAGTATAGATAAGGCATTACCAGTACTATTTAGAATCGGAATTTAGTTTCTATAAGTGGGCCCATAACCTACGACGACGTGCTACATACCTAGACCAGCTCACTAACACGAGTAGCAAATTCGTACATTGAACAGTAAATTTTCGCTCTCAGATAGTGGCAGGTCGACTGCGCCGGAGTCGTTGAAGCGTGCTTCCTTGAGCCAATTAAAACAAGTCCGACATGCCTTGTCCCCCCCCCCCCTCCTCCTCCTCTGTGTACAGACGTCGCAGCCCCTCCCCCCCTGCGCCTGCGCACTCGCCGCCGCGACGCGCAAAAACACTGATAACACAGTTGATAGGTACTGTGTGAGCTGATACACAAATTGGGGATTCAGTTGAATTGTCACCGAAGCTTTATAGATGCATCAAACAACTATGGATTTCCCCATATACTCGTATTCTTTATTGTATCTGAAAATCTGACTAGTAGAATGGTTTTGTTTTTTAAGATCTTGACATCCATGATCAATGGTTGCCACAATTAAACTGCTCTCCCCTGAACTGACTTCATGGTCGAGTCGGCGCCATGTCGATGCGTTTTGCGTCGCAATAGGTGGCCGCTACTTTTGTGACGAGCAGCCATCCTCACCTCTACACGTGGGAAAATCATAGTTGGGAAGAGGGAAGACAAAACGCAAAACCTCATTATCGACGAGCTTCACATAAATTAGCGGCCTACGTGTATTGTCATACCGGTAACACATTAGACGGTTTTGTTCAGGTCCATTCACACCGCAGTACTGAATGAAGCCTTACTGTAACACACTTTACGCACTCGCCGCGGTTTTCCGCTTAAACTCACAAAGCCTTTCACAGACTAACAGTTAGATCAGCAAAAATGTTCTTTGAGCTGACAATGACGGCCCGCTTGCATCCAACGTGTGCGGACATTTGACTCGTCAGATTTCATGAAGTGCAGTTCGTCGTAATTGCTGGTGGTTAGCATAGTTTATTGGTGCTCTCACATCCTCATAACTGTAGACATATCATTTTGTGTGGCCCTCAGGTGTTGTAATCTGTCCTGTCCTCATCACATCTCATCCCAAAACCGAAACTACGCTATTAATTTGTATCAGACGATTCTTTTGGAAAACATATGTGAAATGTCATTGAAGCGGTGTCATTAAGAACACTGAGCGTTCAGCCACGGCAGGCTAGTTTTTTTTTTTTAAATATATTTTTATCTCGTAGGCAATAGTCGTGGCGGCGTACAGCCATCAACATTTTAGGTTTATCTGCGTAACAGGTACATAAAGATGTGGTTTTCATTGGTGTCGCGATACAGCGCGGTAATTATGTCCGGGGCGGGCGCACGCGGGCGTTTTCTCTTCATAAATTTGACATGTTTACGAGACGACGTGGCGGCGGTTTTCGCCACCACAAATGTTGTTCTGTGCGAGCAGGCGTGCGGTTGAAAAGCTCGGACTAGACATGAGTCTGCCATAGAGCATTTTTGTTGGAGTTTGCGTACATTAAGAACTTCAGCAGTTTGGAATCGGAATAGTCAGATATACAATTGACTGTAAGTCTTAGATAACCTACTATTGTATAGCTACATGACTCTTGGCTGGTGGCGTCTAGAACTTTTCACATTTATAATTTTTCTGCAACTGTACTAATGCTATAGAGCCGAACGTAGCTACAATTGTCGGTCTGCAGACAGTGCGATCGGGAATCAGCTTCTATTGTGAAGTAGAATAGAATATAGATATAATACATTTTGAAAACAAGCATTAGGTAAATGTGATGGTTCAAAAACGTGTCGTGAAAACTGCTGCGCTTGAACCGTCGGTGTGTACAGACCACACTACCTGCACGTATCGTGCAATCAGTATCTAGCGCTGCGGATCTTTGCGATACCGTGCCATGTTTATTGTCGCGCACAGCCCGCGTGTTAGCCGCCCGTCTGCACCGACCAATAGGTACCGTTCGTGTGTATCTAGTGCGTAGGATCACTTGCGATACGCCGTGTTTACTGCCAGCGTCCAATAGCTACCTACGAGCTGCGCTTACAAAAATTGTGAAACTGACCCGTCTGTAGGGCCCGGAGAGACCAGCCATTGAGTAAAGGAAATTTATGAAGCCGTGGGACGAGTGTAGTGGACTAAAGTAACGTTTTGTCGAATTTAATGCACTTCTTTGAACACATTTCTAAGTCATTGTCGTATAGTGAAAAGTGATGGTTTTAGTGGGAAGATGATAATATGGAGCTTAAAATGGAACGCACTGAGCGTGTTCATGACCTTACTGTCGATCACTCACCATGTTATCGTCCACAGGAAACCTTAGAGGTAAGCAGGTTATTAGTAAGTTAATAATAAGTCTTGTCTTTTTTATATTTAAAAATGTTTTTTTAACTGTAATATTTAAAAATAAAATTTATATGTATGTATTTGTATGTTTGTTTGTATGCTAGGTGTATTTATATGTGTTTAAATGAAATAAAGGAGTCTTGAGAAAATAACTTTTAGTTTCTGAATTTTTCTAAAAAAAGGTTATTTCAGAAAACTTTAGTTGTCAATTCGGATGGTCTGTTTGTTATTGCTATTCCTACTGATCACAGTCAACAAACTTTCTCCTAGACTAGTTTATCACCTACATTTTCGAAAAAAAAGGAGTTTAAACTGAATAATTTAAAAAGTGATTCCGCATTCTTAAAGCGCTAAATCTATGAAAATACCAGATACAGGAGAAAGTTGGTTGATAAAAATGTCTTAAAGTGAAAATAATTTCTAAAATGAAATCTAGCTGGTTTTTAAGTCTAGATCTAGTTTATATGAGCACCACTAAAGCACTCAGCTGCTATTATGTTAATTTAATTGATAATAGCTATTTAATTAGCAATATTCGGCACACAAATGCGAACTGTTTTTTTTAAATATTATTAACTTTACATCGTGAGCAGTGGCGGCCGAGTGGTGTCGGGCTCGGGCCCGACTTACGACTTCTAGCTTGTGCTTTGCAAGGCAGGTGCTTTACTTTGAAATAATTTCATCACCACTGGTTTCAAAACGGAGAAGGAAAACATCGTGATGAACCTGTCCTTTTTTGGGAAATCATCAAATGACTTTTCCCGCTCTGGGCGGAGTGGGAGGGCGTGTCAGACTTTTACTGACTAAAACCCACCCGTGTTCCTTCAGTTGCCCATGTGCCAGGGTCACGGTATCTCTTTCGAACAATCTCGCGACCCCGGCAGGCATCGGTCCTAGCAGACCCCTTCAGTGCTGCTGACGTCTCTTTGAGGCGCGCGTGGAACACTACGCGCCGTCGACCCGAGCCTGGTCCTTACCGAGCAATGGGTAGCTCGCCGCCCGCAAGCTCGCGCCTACGGTGGCCGGGAGTCCACTATTGACTCCCGACGCCTGGGGCGTCTCCTCCTGCGGCGGCTAGGGACGTGAGGACGCAGAGACTACCACTCCCTCACGCGCCCCGCCTCCTCCTTCGCGAGCATTACTGCTTCACAGAAGGAGGTGACGGCTTCCCATGCCCTCACGCTCCGTACCATGGCTCGCACCAGGGCCGGACGCGAGAGGTCGCCGCCGCCGATCGAATTATGCGAGCAAAGATAACAGATTATTGAGATTGCTTCTCAATCTATTTTAATTACATCTTAATCACTATCAATGCCTACTACTGAAAGTTCAATGACAGGCACACACAACTTTACAAAAGAAAGGAATGCTACTAAGTTATCTGGTCACCACGCCGGGAAGAATATCTGAAATGCATCTGATGATACATTATTACGGGTTATTCCCGAAGTCCCAAACGGAACACTAATTAGTAAAAACCGGTAAAAAAAAAACCATATACGTACGCAAATTAAGTACCTACCTGAGACGAAACAATTTAAATACGAACAGAAACAAACGGCAAAATTACGCCTCTTCATTACCGAGTCTGAAATATTCATAGCTGAGCTCGCGTGTTAGATAATTTATATCAATACGTCATAGCTTGCGCTTTTTGTTGGCAGCGCAACGGATGAATGTAACGAAATCGGGTAATGCGTGCACCGATATGCACAATTATCGGGCTCGAGGAGAGGGTGGTAGCGGGTAGCGTGAAGAGCGTGGACGAAACTCTTTGAAATAGATTTAAACATTAATTACAGCACCTTATTTGCGTAACATACTATCAATCATAATATGTATCATTTTGATGATTATTTCCAATCTATTCTTGTATATGTTCTAAAAATTGTCCGCTTAGCAACGTAAGAACGCCACGAATGTTGTGCAACTGTCGAAATGAGAGCGATCCCTACTGATAGTGTGGTACGTAATCACCCCGCTGGAGCTACTGATGTCTTGAAAATAATTATGAGCATTTGTTGAATTGAAAATTGAATCTAACGTACCGTGGCTACCTAGGATGAATATCGTATATGTTGATCGCACTGGGTGCGGACATAAAAGCACCCAATCCTATTATCCTACTATAATAATACATATAATATTTAAAAACTAGCTTCTGCCCGCGACTTCGTCCGCGTTAAATTTCTTGTTCCCTCGACCCTTCCCGTCGCGTCGAATCGCATACCCGTGCGATTTTACCCGTTTTTGCAACATTTTTCATTACTGCTCCGCTCTTCTTGGTTGCAGCGTAATGTTATATACCCTACAGCCTTCCTCAATAAATGGGCTACCCAACACAAAAAGAATTTTTCAATTCCGACCAGTAGTTCCTGAGATTAACGCATTCAATCAAATAAACAAACTCTTCAGCTTTATAATATTATTAAGTATAGATGTGACAGTTTAGATGTTTGTTACTAAATCATGCAAAAACGGCTGAACGGATGTGAATGAGACTTGAAGAACAAAAACATATTTTCTTAATCATTTTACGACACTGTGCATACCCATACATCTTTTCAGCAATTATTATGAAGACCCTTGATCACCGTCCAGACAATATTATATTAGTTTTGCGAATTCCGTTACATACTTCACCTATTAAAACATTCAAGAAAAAACTGTTTTCAAGTATACATTTCTTACAGTTATTCATCCTCCCACACAAGTTAAGAAACAATTTAGTGAGTGCTTTCAACCTGTGCTTATACCGCCGTGACTTCGCTTGGGTATCGTCATAGATATTCGTCGTTCTGTGATCTGTGGGTATCGTAATAAGATTTTGAAGAAGAAAATTAACTCAAAGAACTGTGTGTCTGCTACTAAAAACAGTTTTGATTATGAAAACTTAGAAAATTGCGTATCTACTCTTTTCAGTTATATATTTATTTGATATCCTCGCAGCGATGCGAATTGTTACGAAAATACAAAAAATAGGGTAGTTAGGTTTTAGATACCTAGACAGTAGCAAATGTAGGTAATGGAACTTGAAACATACATTTAGGTATTTTTATATTGGCCTGGTTTTTTTTTAATGTTAAAATATTGACATCGTATTTCCTTAAGATAAGGAATCGCTATCAGCTTATATCGTGTTCGTATGCTGTGGGCAGTCGACATCGTTTTTGCGCTCGCAATTACACTGAATCGATCGATATTCATTTATCGAGTGTGTGGAGAATCTCGCGCCGCGCTACAGCGTGTAGCGTTGCTGCTGTTCGTAGATATACAGGGGGCTGCTAGTAGTTCACTGAGATTACTATAGTAGGGTTTAGTATGGTACAGCTACATGAAAGGAAAAAGTCTGTAAGGTATCCTGGCTTTTGAGTAATCATTTTCAGATCAGAGACGGAAATAAATTCAGCGGGGTAACTGCCTAACACACTCCCGGCCCTTGATCGAGTCAGGCTGCGCTCTAGTTTTAAGTTTTTTAGCCCAGACTGGAGGTTTTAATTTATTAAGGTAGTCCAGTTAAGCAGCTGACAACCACATAAGTTGACCTGCGGTATGTAATACCCAAAAAAAAAGCAAATTCAAATTCATTTATTAATTTTGTGAACATAGGGTACAATGATGTAATATAAAAAAAAGTTTGGTCCATCCTGTGTTCTGCCGCAAGGCATACAAAATATTGTCACTAACACTATCAAAATTAAATAAATTATAAAAGTACAAAATCTCAAGCGTAGCAATGGCTTCCATTTTGATAGTGCAAGAACATTCATTGCGCTATTTACGTTGCTGCGCAGACAAATTTTTCCGATATCTCAAGCAATGGATCAGCAATATCCTTCAAACTGGTTCAGATTGTGATGGAAAGTGTGTTACGCAGTTAGGGTGCTGGACTTCCTCGTGGAACTTTGCAAAAGTGCGGTATTAAGTTGTAGGTATGTAATTCTGTTGGTGTTTGTAAAAGTGATTGTGAAGCTAGCTAGTGAGCATTCCTATGTGCTTTTAGATAAAGCAATTGTATAGAAAGATAAAGTAGATTGCAGGAAATTAATAAATAACATTAGGTTTTTGTTAGAATCTGCACTTGACGCAAGGTGTGAACGCAGCAGGTCTTTGACCGGACGGGTCCCAGCGCGCGGCGACCATATACGGCTTGTCGAGGGTGGTGTATAATTATATAAGGCGTTCAATATTTTCGCAGCATTTCCCAGCTCCGAGCCCGTGAGCCCGTGAGCCCGCTGTAGCGCGCCCGCCGGTCCGGAACACGCCGCAAAAACACACAGCGCATCACGGTCAAATGAAGATGTGTAATTACTTGTTTTTTATTAAACCTATCGGTATTTTTTACGGCCATATATGGCGGTGGCCGCAAGCCAACGCCCGTTTACGTTGGCTGGTCTTCAAAATAATAAGTTGGCGTGAACTCACGGCTGCCTGCGGGAGCGCCGCGCGCCGCACACATAAATACTAGTTTTTATTTTCAACATTTCTATTATCTGGTCCCAGTCGCAGTCGCCCCGCGCTGCACCGCTAACGAGCCACCATTAAATATGCGTATATTATAACTCGCCGGCGATAAGACCTTTTATAATTACTTTTAATTCTCGAGCGTCCTATCGAAAGAGTCCGCTGCGATTAATTTTACGCATAAGTAGTGCGCACACTCGTAAACAAGCCGCGTACACGTCTATAAATGGTATTGAACGAATCGAAGCAGGTCCTCGCAGCGATGCGAATTAAACGCCGCATCGCGACGCCGTATTATATTTTACAACAAAATACCAATTTTCCTTCAAATCGGCAATAAATTATTTCGCCCGGAGGTGCGCCCGCGCCGCCGACCGAGACGCGCCGCGTGTTAATGGCGGACGAGACGAAAAAAAAACGTTGTTAAATGAAAACGGCAAACAATTATTATATAAGCCGGTCGGACGTTTAGGGACCCCCGCGGCGGCGCCCGCGCTGCTAAATAAAACGGATGTCAGCGGACTTACCGCGGCCGGGGCCCGCTCGCACACCGCTGTTATTAAGCGCTGTAATTGCGTCTTAGATAACTGATACTTTACTGGATTTTATTAAAGCATTTTACTGCGATGGCATCGTATAAATAACTGTTTTCAAACAGCAAAGTCCCTCATACCACTAGTACCACGAGTTAAGACACGACACCATAGCGCATCGCATCGCTTCTCGTTCACCTTAGCGCAATACCAACGATGACGTACTAACCAAGCAGTCTTTCTCCCAGTAGTGTTGGGGTCGCCTTTGGATGTAGCTGAATATCAGTATTGTACGTGGAGCGAGTGCCTATCCGACCCCCACAACTTACTTACCCTCGACAACATTGATTGTCAGGATTTCGGACTTCTGACCACCTGTAACGGCTGTCAAAGATCTCCTATTGACAACCGGGAACTACCGCTTAACATGCTTTCCGAGGCTCGGCGGGGTCTTGATATGTAATGTATAGTCACCCATCCATGGACTGACCTTGGTAAGCGTTGCTTAACCTTGAAGATCGACCCGTGCGAATGTTATTATTTAACCAGGAGCCCGAACGTTGAGTTATCAATCGATATATTATAATTACTAAAACGCCATTCTTAACGTAATTAAAATCAATGTCAGTCTAATGAAGGCAGTCAGGACTGTTGTATTCCTGCCAGGGTCGCGAGATCTGGTCGAAAGAGTTACCGTGGCCCTGGCATATAGGCAACTGAAGGAACACGGGTGGGTCTTAGTCAGAAAAAGTCTGACACGCCCTTCCGCTCCACCCAAGAGCGGGAGACGTCATTTGATGATTTCCCAGCCACAAACAAAAGGACTGTTGTATTCGACCACATTCAAACTGAATGATTTCAAAACTAATATTATCTAAGTAGGTCCACTCATAAAACTGATTTGCAACAACATTATAAAAACCGGTTTCATATCAGGGTATCACACTCGTCTTTGACTTCGCAAAAAAAATCTGAGGTGTGATGCTGTAACAGACACAAAAACGAAATGTTGTCGTAGGCAAGCAAAAATTAAATTCTTAACTATTTATTCTACTTCCTTCGCCATTATCAACATAGCTATAGTACTATAATATTTTAGGTTAGAAGTGCCCAATGGGATGCTATATAATTCTTCACTGCAATTCTTCTTGTCATTGGGTTGGGCTACGCGTAGGGTCTACGACACGCTACGCGCTACGACACGAGGTTACGAAAAACGCTATTCCAAAATCTCAATGACAGCCTTGCCTGATTTAGGTAAAATATTTGCAATAGTGTCTGCCAAAAATTTTCCAACTATACCTAATTAATGGTGATATCTCTATAAATAATACTAACGGATTTAAGGTAAGTACCTACATGAGTCATTTAACTGCAATAATCAAAACCATAACGCTTCATTTACCTGTGAATATTATTCGTCAACAAAATTGTCTTGTAGTCAATCAGAGCTGTTGCTTTACAACTGATATAAATAAAGTGTTCTGGGAGCAAGAGCAAGTGGACATAGCTCGAAGTGGTTCCATTACCGCACGTAACGCGGGAGCATGCTGCGAGCGTATTAGCATAGACCGGAGCAGAGCGAGGCGGTACCACGGGTGCGAGGACTGGCGAGGGGGGCGAGGTGACTAGCTCTCGAATGTTACCGGAAACTGAAGTGATATACGAAGCTAGGAAGGTTTTAAATTTTTTGTTTTGTGGTTTATTGAACTTCAAAAGATACCAAAATATCACGAAAAGGAGGAAATGTTAAGTAGTCGAAGGCTAGATAGAAATCGAGTTTTCTTTTATGAAATATTTGTGATTACTATGGTAGTGGAGGCAGTTCGATTAAGTCTAGATAATAAATATTAGTATCGATCACAGGTTCGTGCGGACACCTCGCGAGCCGCGCTTTCAATAATCAAACCAAACTCCAGCACCGCGACAACCGGACCCGGCCGTATCTAGTTATTATGATCTGACACATTGTCGTGTCCATAAACTAACCATTTCGTACCAAAAAATATTCACGCATGCCATAAAAGTAATATCAATAAATTAAAAGAGTCGTTTTCGGTCAAGTATCCCCGTGAGCCCGTTTTAAACACATTATTAATATTACAAATAGTAGAATTCTTAGCTCTCTGTTCAAAATCACCATTAAGAGGAATGACACGATATGTTACTACATTTTATTTTTATAGAATGGCTAACGGCGGTGCCACCTACCTGTCGGTATGTGGACTAATCATTTCGTAGTCATCAACGACCTTCGCGTTGAGATTTCATAAAGATACAGGTGGCTGTGAGGTGTAGCTGCTACCATTTATTTCATAATCTACCTTATAAAGGAAACGACGTTATTCGTTGTGACTTTAGACTGTCTACAAACCTGCCAGGGTCGCGAAATTTGTTCGAAAGACATACCGTGGCCCTGGCATATGGGCAACTGAAGGAACACGAGTGGGTTTTAGTTAGTAAAAGTCTGACATGGCCTTCCACTCCACCCTAGAGCGGAAGACGTCATCGATGATTCCCCAACCACGAAAAAAAAGACTGTCTACAACAGGTTCACAAAAAATACGAGGTGTATTGCGAAATCTTAGCATCGGTGTGAGCACACTGTCGACAATGTCACAGAACTTGACACAGCACACGGCAGTTTGTCGTCACAACAACGACAGCGGCAGACAAAAGTCGCTCTGCAGGAGCGCAAACGAATATAATACTAAATGTAAACATCCACACAACTGGTACAACGTGCAGCACAAAGCAATGAGTCGCTGGCGCGGGCGCGGGCGCGGGCGCGGGCGCGTGGGCGGCGGCCGACAACAGTCAATTATACGCCTTTAACACTTATAAACCGACAAATTAACATGTCATGAATATTATTTAACTTTTTCTCAATTATGTTAATACAAGTGCAATTCGTAAAGTTATGTTGCCCTAGTATTAAGTGGAGAGCAAAAACCTCGAGCGGATCTTTAGCAAAAATTTGCATACATTACAATACTTAATTCGTACTCACCGACTTGTGTGCACCGAGAAAAAATATACATACAGACACACCGCCGGAAAGGAGGAGACGGCGCGTGCGCAGCCGTCGTGGTGCCCAATGACACTAAATATTCAAATAGCCCACTTATTTCCATTTTAAAACAGTGAATCATTTTATGAACTTACAAAAAAACAAGGTGTTTTATTCTCCTATTTGTTATGAATAACGGAAGATTTATTCCAAAAGGATTTTAATTCGTAGGTTTGTTGCTACGCGTTATACTTTTTTTGTTGTCGAGCTGTTCCGCGGTAATCACTGATCGGAACCGGTGCCTGCGCTCGTGGTAGGGGAGGGGGGAGGGGGGCGCCATGAGAGCGATATATTAAACACTCATATGTTTTAGTGGATTGATTACGAATGATGATTGACGACCTTTATATTCAAATGATGAAATCATTGTCCAACGCGTATTATCATATTAAAACAATGAATCAATTTTATACGCTAAGTAATACATTAAATAGTTTTACGATCGCTCTTATTTATTGTTCGGATCAAATTGAGATTTATTGCTGAATTTTAAAGTGAAGTTCCATTATCATTGAAATTATGCAAAGAGAATTTAGGTTTTCTACATAATATTGTATACAGGGTTATTTGTAAAACACCGGCAACCTCTCAGGTCTATGTTACTTACATCATAATCAACAACTTTTGTTCTATGACTTTTAAAAATTCATCATATTTTAGTGCATCAGATTTTCATACAAAAATCGGCTGCCTGTAAATAGGTCAAGTTCAAGCGCCCCCGCCGCCCTAACCCCGCTCCCCTTGCTAATATACTATCGCTTTCTTTTGCTTCGCATAGACTCCGTAACATTTAGAGCGTTCAATTTAAATATTTTTATTTTTTTTTGAAAATCTGATGAACTAAAATATGATGAATTTTTAAAAGTCACAGAACAAAAGTTGTTGATTATGATGTTAGTAACATAGACCTGAGAGGTTGCCGGTGTTTTACAAATAACCCTGTATAACGGACACCCTATTAACTTCAAGATTTTACTTCAAATATCAAAACAATGCCATTATTTTTAATCGTCTCATTAAATAAATCTTCCTTTAAGGAACCACGTTAGGAAATATTTGGTCACATATAAACTGACAGTTTAAAAGCTTCTCATAAATCACTCGTATTTAAAGGTTTACGTGGCCAATGCGTGACTCTTGCGCAACACAAAGTACGTTATTTATTTTCGCGTCAACGTCATCGTAGAAATCATAAAACTATAATAAATAGGTAATAATAGTTAAGACTGCTTCAAGAACAACAGATTTTTGTTTTTTCAAAACAACGTTTTTTTTTTAACAATGGACCTATTTTCAAAGGAATCCAATTTCCTGAAATAGACAGAAAAACTTATCCACCGATCCTGCTAAACACCCAGCCTGTATCAACCTCAAAAGTAGCTTATGACGAAGCTCAGGACCTGTAGACATCTCTTGATCATTCGATATGTATGCTGTTGTAATAGGCAAGCTATTGGCCACACAAAATGGCGACCCGATCACTTAATGTTTGATATATGGCGCTGTGTTCGCGCGAACAGGTTTTAATTTGTCGCCCATCATTAGCGCACGTGACGGCTCCTAGTGCTGCCTTCCTCGTGGGTGTGGCAGACGATCTCCTTGAACGCGTGCCAACCGCGGAACAACAACTACGCACGAGGAAATCACAAAAGATCCACTTCGAACAGTTCATGAATTTAGGATATCGAGCTTCTGAATGTCAGAATCCTGACGGAAAACACTCCAAAAAAAAAGGATGTGTATATGTAATAAGGAACTTTTACGGCGGTTTTACGGGGTTGCCCAAAATCAAAAGTCATATATTCAAACTAGGCTGAAAATCAGCACTTTTTGAACGTCACTGTTACATAAGACAGTCCCTCAAAACGCTCGCCCTTCCACCGTTCCTTATTTTATTCACAAACGCCTTATTTAACCATCATTTTAGACAAGGTGTTTTCCTCAGAATAGAAACTGGCCTCTTCTTAGTCCAAGTTTAGGTGACCATGTTAAGTCCTTGTTTCGGACCGTTTGCCATAAATGAAGACATGGCGTATTTAGTAGTCGATCTACTGTATATTCTTATTATGTGACATTGTTGTCCATCCAATAGAAGTGTGCGTATGTATGTGTGTGTTCGATCTTTGTATCGCATTCTACGTTAGAATTGGCCGAGATATTTTATTTTTTTATTCACTTATGTATTTGTTTTATACTTGTAAATTGATAAGAAACATCCTTGACATTTTATTAAGTTAATACAAAATAAACTATTTCTTAATTCAATTTATAAACTGGTTACGGATCCAATCCTAGCCATCCAGTCAGCCTACTGATCCTTCTCGATATTTTATTCTTAAGGTTCTATATTTTTTCTAAACAAGCGGATTCCTCGTACTGTCGAAATCTCGCATCGTACATAAGCATTGCAACCACTAAACGACCTCGCCTTGTTGATGTAATAATGGCACTAGAAGGTGCTGGTTTCTAACATCCAGATTATCTACGACGACCATTTGATTTCCCCAGGCTTAGTTACGGAGATATGTAGTTGTTAGCACATGTACTTAAAGTTATGAAGGATTATCGAAATAAAAATTGCCCTTGGTCGAGATTTTTTTTTTCTCAGTAAGTGATTAAGACATGGGCCTTAAAGGATTTGTATGTTGCATAGTTTAAGTTGTTGTTATTTAGTTTTAAGTTGTTTGTATACTAACCAAATGGACTTTAAGGGTCTGAAATTAAAGTTTTTTTTTTATAGTTTTATATTAAAGATCCTTGTTAAATTAGCTATCACTCGTAGTACCCGCGTTTCAGGAAAGTAGGAATCGGAGGTTATTGCTCAGGGTGCACCCGAAGTTCATAGGTATCGCCACTCGATGAGGTGCATATCGTGACGGTAAGTACCTACTAACATAGGTATTAAAATCCCCAATTTTCTTAATCATACATAGTACTAAAATGTATCCTTATCTTATCCTCTTTTCCAGTCTTTTTGTAACATCAGCATTTCACTATTTCATAGTCCTCTGGGGTGCAAAGATAAGTGACTGCAGCAAGCACTCCCGACGGGTCACGTCAAACTGGCTCCATTGAAAGTGCACGGAGTACTAGTCGATAAGTCGCGATTGACTGGCTAATGCGACGTAATTATGTGCTGAGCCTACTATCACTCGGAAATTGATTGAGGAGGATTGGATTTACAAATCTATACATCTAAGATATAAGATTTGTTAGCGATAAATGACACTTGATAGTTTTTGTGGAACCCTATTTTTATCAACCCAAATCCATTCCTGTTGAGTAAATTTTTGGGTAGAGTCCTTGACATTGTCATATCTGAACTCCGGTTTTACATTTAGGCACAATAATCTGTGTGGATGCGATCATGATGGTTTTCGTTTATATGAAGATACATGGTATGCGCACGTAGACCCGACAGACTTCTAACATTTACCGCGCACCGGTTCAAGTGTACATTTGCTTGAAACTCGGGTAATTAAAAACATAGCCGTTACGCCAATTAATTTCTCAAAGTCAAAAGTTGTTTGGCTGTTTTCCAACTACAGTATTTAGTAACACTGTGGGATATAAGTTAGCAGGTGCAATGGGCACAGTCTGACACAGCTGGGCACAGTGCCGCGTGTGTTTTTAGATAGGCAGTGCGTTTTGGAGACTCGATACGGTTTGGAGAGTTTATTGCCGGTGCTGGGAAGCGACGGTCAATTAATTCTGACCGAGTAACAAGCTTAGATTTACTGTATGGCGTACTGAATGGCGTTTTCTCTCCGACTCGACGACTGACGCGATTATTGTCTAATTGGCACGCTAATGTGCTGAGATAGCGTTCTGCCACAAGCTGCGCGTACACAGGGGCTACACTAAATGTTTTTTGGTGAAGATTTTTGCAAGATAAAAATCACGTATGCTGCTAAAAAGGTGTTCTGAATTAAGTTTTTGAGCCGAAACTTTATGACTGCATCTGCCTGATCATAAATGCTAATTGCACTCTTGATACTTTAACTATAATACTCTATCGTACGTAAAAGCTAGATTTCTAAAGCACTGCTTGCAACAATTTGAGCCTGACCGTATATATCATCTCTACAACACTTATAATTCACTACATTACAGCTATAGGTCCTCGGTTAAAACGAGTAGCACTGAATCCATGGCGTACTGTTCATCAATCGTGCTGATCAGCATATTTTCAGCGGTCGCTGTATGACATATGTGATGAGATGCCGCGTGCGTGAGACATCTAATTAATTTGGCCCGCGGCTCGCAGCAGTACAGCCGCGCGCGGTATCGCCACGATATCGACACGGCGTATAAATTACTTGTCTACACGAGAAAGGGCTCCCGTACGACGCGTATGAACGCTTTGCTAAGATTCCTGCCAACTCACAAGAGCTACTGTGCAGTTAACGACCACAAATTTTACAACCACGAATGTGGTTTTTTAGAACAATAGCATTGGAATGATAGTATTGCCTTAATCATTAAATCTTACTCTACAACAATAATTAAAGCTAGCCTTATGAGCTCTATGACTTGGATGAAGTTTTGAAAAACTTAAGAAGATATAAGAACATAAGTATGTGGTACAAGGTTTGAGTTCAATGGAATACCAAAACAGTTATTCCGTATTTTGAAACAGCATGTGATCGTATCTATCAGAGTTCTATTGGCAAGTCGGAGTCGTGTGGGCGACACATACAAACGTCGAGCAGTAATACTTGTCATAAAAGCATCGCACACCATTTGCTTTGTAACTTAAGATTTAAATCTATTTCTTAGAACCTTATCACATACGTAGGTACATGATTAATACTAATCACATTATAATCTACATCGCGTCAGTTCTCAAAGCGAGGTTTTGGCAATTATCGGTTATCTACTTATAGTATGTGTGGTGGAATGCGGTAGCGGCCATACCATAGAATGACCACAGATGTTCGTGTGAGTTAGCTTTAACACACGATATCGAGAGGAAACAATTATTTTGTTCGTAATATTATTAATTTGTAATGATTAAAATATCCACAAAACAATTATGTTCCACACAAATAGGTGTCTAAAATGTTGAAGCAGTTTTAACAACTTGTTTGTAAAGCACCTGCTTCCTTCACCATAATTTATAGCCGATGGACTCGTTCGTAATGTTTGTCTACTATAAATATTGTTTGAGTTTTATTTATTCAATATTTTTTACAACTAGTATTCTGGTTAATGCGAGTTAGCGTTATTTTACGACTAGTCTAATGGGTAACACCTACTTCGATTGAAATTGATTGAATGTCTAATTATCGGCCATCAGCTGACTGGCTCTCTCTAGTTAGAGTGGTCATAAAGTAGGTATCTTATAAGGAATCCAAAAGAAAGTTGCGTCCCCGCGCCTAGAGGCTCAGTGATTTTTATTTTAATAATAAAGTTAATCCGAACATTAAGCAAGGCAGAAGGCGTGACAAGCGAAATCGTAATTAACGGCTCATATCTGTGTGTAAACACGCGCGTTGGTTTGGGCGCGCGGGCGCAGGCCGCCGACCCCGCCAGGCGCGCCGGCCGCTGGGCGCTGGGCACTGGGCACCGACAGATTTCACTCCACTTGGCCGGATTTTGGAGGGCACTTGAAAGGGCATGCAGTGAACATGTTCTAAGATGATGTGCTTTTCGCGGTACTGTCGATTGTTCTTGAAGCGGCCTTGTTTGACAATAAGGTCTCGTCTCAAACGTTATTGATTCTAAGAAGTTCAATTTATTCTCTAAACTAAAACGAACTTCAACGCTGAGCGCCTAAAGCCAAACTATACAGGGTTATTTGTAAAACACCGGCAACCTCTCAGGTCTATGTTACTAACATCATAATCAACAACTTTTGTTCTATGACTTTTAAAAATTCATCATATTTTAGTGCATCAGATTTTCATACAAAAATCGGCTGCCTGTAAATAGGTCAAGTTCAAGCGCCCCCGCCGCCCTAACCCCGCTCCCCTTGCTAATATACTATCGCTTTCTTTTGCTTCGCATAGACTCCGTAACATTTAGAGCGTTTAATGTAAATATTTTTATTTTTGTTTGAAAATCTGATGAACTAAAATATGATGAATTTTTAAAAGTCACAGAACAAAAGTTGTTGATTATGATGTTAGTAACATAGACCTGAGAGGTTGCCGGTGTTTTACAAATAACCCTGTATAGTTTCTGAGACTGAACGGAGTTTATCTTACAGAACCACTTCGTCTGCTTATATGTTTGGTAATATAACAGCGATCAAAGCTGTTACTTGTGTGGGAATTGTTTGATTGGTCCCAGAACGAAGTTTCTACAATTAAGTAAACCATTTAAATTGTTGCAATTTATTGTAACATGCAGAAAACCAATACAATTTCCATAAACTCTACGTCAGTAAAATCCAACTTAGTACTTATTTTCAAATATTGATTGCATTCATTGGCCGATCGTCTCGACAAAGATTCAGTGTTTGGCACAGACTTTTGCGTGTTTAGCTAAACTTTTGTTATTATTACTTCATCACCCCCAGTCCGACTTTACCCACTACTAGACATAGGCCTATCTTTACATGCACCAACCCCACGTTCCTGTGCCAGCCTCAACCAGCTTTTGCCTGCGATGGCAGCAATGTCGCCCGCCTATCTCGCCGCCCGACGATCGACATCTCATCTTTCAGAACTTGGACGCCACCCTGTCATCGCATTACTCCACCTATGATCACTGCGCCTTGCCAGGAGCTTATACCTACCTACCTACCTTTATATGTATTATTTTATATAGTAGAGAGTCTTTAACGGTCCAATTAATGTTCATATCTATTTAAACTCAAAGGGTACACGCACCTCAGTCGTCCGAAGCCGCACCGTGACGGAACGCCATAAAATCTCCCGTCCACCAACATTATAACAAATGCTAAACTGTGTGTAAAGGCATTCGTCACTGGTCGTATAAATCAGTCGGATTGCGCCCATTACCGGCCCGTGGATAGACCGCATTAAACCGTCGCGATGATTAAACAATATGGCGCTGTAAACCACGACCAAACTCCGCTAACTAACCTTCATTTACAATTTTATGAAAAAATTGTACATGTGGTTTAAGTAGGAGAAAAGAAACCTTGGTAGAGTTTATAAAGTTTGAAGCCAGAATTATTTTTTATGAATGTCACTAATACTTTGATTTGAAGAGCGATAGAAGGCTATAGCATACTATATTCCTTTATTGGTAATCATCAAGTTGCTTACTCAACAACGTTAAAGCAAAGTTTAACCTAATTAATACTAATTCACCTAATCAAACACTACGTCTACATGGAACATGCGCAGCCGCATCTCAGACAATACACGCTAGAGACACTTCTACTCCAGATCGCGATAACCCCGGACAGGGCTGCCAGTGCGCGGCGGCCTCAAGCAGGATAGCCAGCGATCGCTATCAACAATATCTCCGCGATAAAGCCCTGTTCGGCTGCCTGTCAGCCCTTGTCACCGCTCACCGCCATCGCCAGCTCACCGGCGCTAACGACTCTTAAATTTTTTATATATAGCCCTTGTTAATTGCAATCTTAATATCGAGAGTTAATTTTGTAAAAGAATTTCTTGATTATGTTAGTTAAGATCTTATGAGATGGGATGCTGTGACATGAACACGCAAAGGTAGGTACCGCTAACCACTTAAAGTTTTAAATTCATGACTGCAGAAGCTTTCAAACATATCTTTTAGCACATTATCAACAAGTGTACTATTGTAGCGCTACACTCCGCTCTTCATTATAATATTACTTTGATAACCACACTGAGCCCGCTGTCTTCGTTTTTTTTACAATTTATGGAAATTACCCTATCTGAGAACCTACTAGTGTTTAAAGCTCTTTCTGTGTTCTTGATATCTCTCAAGTGTATACTATACATGAACACAGTCCAATACACAGACTATCTCAAGTGTAACGGTGTAAGTTTTCTCGTAATCTTCACTTCTTGGTGTCTTCAATTCTAGATAATCGTCTTCAACGTGAAATATTGGTGATTTTAGGAAAACTTTTATCTTAACTTCAAGTTTTATCTTAATTGTTTCAAACTTTTATCATTTCTTCAATTAAATTATCTTTTAGTTCGGAGAGCCATCGAGTATAGTTTTTATTTACTTTCCTCGGTTTCCAATCACCAATGGTTCTGACCCAAATCGAAAGTATCAATTACACACGAGTTTCTAATTTGTAAACGGCAACAAATTACACATCGCTGGTGTACGGGCTTCATTTTAGCCGTGACGCAAACTACTACACATAGAAAAAACACAAACCTGTAGCAGTGGGTCTGTGTGTTTCGTCACAGTGCACAGTGGTGTTAGTGTCAACTGGGCGCAGACCGCATTGCTCAGTAATGAACCAGCTTCGGGAATAAATAATACGAGTACAACACGTGAGCCACGCCATGTAACTTATGTTAATACATGAACAGTTGACGTACAGCGCACAGAGCACGTGGCGCACGTTGCACACTACCTACACACTCACTATTAACTTGCAAATCGCTACGACATTCCAAAAACCGCTCACAAATCTTTTTAACATTTTATAACACAAATCAAAATGGAAAATAGATTTAAAGATTAAGAATTACTCTTGTGCACATAAAAACAAACAGTGGGAGCTTGAATGGGCTATCACTTTACCTTTTATTATACAAAATAATCAGACAATCACGTCTCTAACATGGAAATAGTAAAAACAATAAAACCAACGTCAATGAGTTCTATAAAAATATCGTAAAACTCAACTATGTCATTGTTTTACGATCAAAAAAAGAGACATCAAATGGTTATCGATAATTTTGTTTTAAATATGAGTGGTTGCATGAGGCCGTCCTCCACGAACCGCGTGCCGGACAGCCGGCCCGTGTCAGCCGGTGACGGCGTCGCCGATGACGTGGCCATCACCGTACAACTCGTGTAGGTACTTTATAAAATTATAATACCGATCAAAGAACGAATGAACTGACGTATGCACATTCTGTGAACTTAACCATACATAAGTACCTATAACAACTTAAAATTCGTACTAAAGTCACATTCCAATGACTGCGAACCAAAAATTGCATTTACGGATGCAGTTCACTGACAAGATTTCTATTTTCTTATCGGCAATAAACTAAATATATAAGACTAAAAGTAAATGAAACAACTTTCAGAAATGTGCACCAAATTATTTATTTATTTTGACCAGTTTAAATAACAGTGCCTGCGCTCAAGTAGTAAACTTAATGTACAGCCTAGAGTTGTTTGCCTACATTCTGCTTGATAGTGACCACACACTTGAAAGAACAGCAGATATAAAAGCCACTCAGCTCCTAACTGTTCAATGAAATTCTATTAGTATGCAGCTCGTTTCAAATATTGACATTGCTAATATTACGATGAAGTTTGACGAGTAGGTAATCTACACTAATACTATTATTGGAAACTGTATTATTTAAAAAATCTCAAGTATTACGGAAGTGAATTTGGAAACGGAACTTTAAAAAACGTCATTGCAGTTAAACTTGATCAATACTTCAAGGCGAATGTAAAAATAAATTCGATATGATTGCTCCAAAAACATAGTGATGGTATTTTTATTCCGCCCGCTCCCTGTAAAAGCGAATGTGACGTCGTCCTTGCATTAGTTTCCTCCTCGCTGGATGGAGCATGTGAGGTAGCTCAGTAGCGGTTGTTCAATATTTTCATAATCTGTGGTGTCGAGTGCTCGACTACGGCTACCAGCTGCGCCTGCGCACCTCGTGGACGCAGCGCAAACATTGCTTGTGTGCGTATTGTATTGTTAAACCATGTTTGCTCGATCGTCGCCAGTTTACCTTTTTTTGGACAGCGGCCCTACAAGTATACCATTGGAGCCGTCGCTGTACGACCTCGCATATACATTGGCCCTATAATTTTAGCAGAATGTAATACTCTAAATAGCTAATTAATTATACGTTATCGATTGTCTAACGCTCATTAATTTGCCAAAATACCAAAGACAAAATCGTAAAATTTTATGTCCCCGCCTCATGGACGAGGTTGTAACAATTTTTAACTATCGAATGATTTATTTTATGGCCACTCTAATGGAATCGTTGGACGTTAATAGTAAATATTTAATTGGTTAATGTTACCGGTTTTTGGCGATGTCTCTCTAACCCTAATATTCCTTATGTAACCTTGGCGTGTTATCTGATGGCGTCACTGCAGGAAGACGGTATCTCACGAGTGTGCGTTGGCTGTGCTCACTACGGTCGATGTTGACCATAAAACAAACTAATAATGATAATATAATAAAGGTGACTTAACCATTAATCTAAAACAGAGCACCTAAATGTAACAGAAATAACTCATGGAGATATAGAAAGCTCTGAATATGGTGGAGCTTATGCATAGTCTAGGAGTTAGTAAATAGACTTATTTAATAGCAAGACATCAAACACTACTATGGATAGTAACCACGACAGTTCAACTGCTTAGTATAAAACTATCACAAAAGCCAAGACTTTTAAGCTTGTGCTTTATAAATAATGTTCTGAATACAACCTTATGATTATCACAGACAATAAAGCCTTACCAACCGTAATATAATCTTTTTCTAAAAGTTTCGCATTCGAGCATCAATGAATATCAAGGAAACCAATAAACACCAGTAAAGCGATGTTATCAATTGAATTATTCACATCATAATATTATCATTTTTATGTTATTAAGCACATAATAATAATTCCTGACAAACTTGAACAATCAAATCAGATATTAGATTGATACGGAGATATCGTGGCCAAGAGAGATAAAGAAACACACATAAACGAGAAACTACAAGTATTTGAAACAATAAAAGAGTATCATTTAAATTGTTCCGTAGTCTCAAAGATATAAATATGTACATGGTATCGGTAAACATTTTTATTTCTTCATAAAAACGTATTGATGCTACATAACATAAATCACATCTGATAAATATTTAACACTTTACGTAATTTTACGTAACAACATTATATTTTTTGTTTGCTTGTAGTTATTTAAAACTGCATCCCAATAACTTACCGTTTATTATATTTAGCATAACTAATACAAGTTCCAGAGTTTTAGAAAAGTTTAAAGAATGGTGTCACCTTTCAGAAACTTATTTATTAATTTTCGAAATGTGAATGCCAATAAATATTATAATTCTTGAAACTTAAAGTTAGCTTTTGAGCTATAAAAAGGATATAAAAGTATGGGTTTAAGATACGCATTTGCAATCAATTTACAATTTATTAACATTTTTAATCGTGTCACCATTCCACGAATCAAGATCATCTGCATTCTACATAAAATAAGGAAACACCGTATCATTAAGCACAGTGCTGACACACTTGTGATAAACTGGTCTACTTCGATTGATTTCACTTGTTTTCAGGTAGCTTGCTAGTCATGCAAGGTTTTAATGTTACGAAACGCTTAACTCCACGTAAAATAGCTTAATATCAAGATGTATATCATTGTTGACCATAGTCTCCTATACTACAGAACCTTACGAACGAATCATCTTTTAATTCAACGGGACAGTCGGTAAGCTAAGTACAAACTGACTCTTAGTGCTTGCGTCCAGCAGATAAACATTTACAAGTTCAGAGTCCAGATTTGCCACAATTCGACGGTTGGAATTGTAAAAGCATACAGAGAACTTAAATTGCTCAATGACCGCCTCAACAAACCTGTCACCTGTCCGACAGTTTCACTAATGACACCACCAAACAGTTTAGTGAGGCGGGTGACTGGCAGCTTTCACGGTGTTTTCCTTTCACAGCAGACTCCTCATCACCACGCTGGTGTTATTATCTAGTAATATGGCGGATGTTAGTTCATTGCACCTTCTTGTGTTTGTGAGCGTAATGGCGCGCGCCACACGGATGTGCGTACGCAAATATTAGTAGTGGCTTCACAAGGTCGGGGCAAATAGATAACGAGGAATGCTCTTTGCTGTGTACCCACTCCAAGAGCATTCCATTTGGCAGATATCATACTTATTTTTGTTATTTGCTTAGGTTTTTACTAAGGGCCCTCGGAGGTTAAAGAATCAAGAGTACCTTCATAGATTTTAAAAGACATTCTACCTGGTATTAACATCGATGGTATTCTTCAATGTTATAGCTTTAAAATGTATAAAATATTCGAGGCGTGTCGAATGGGAGCGCACATTTTGCAAAACTAATAATTTCGAAAACAGCCACAGATTTCAGTTGCATTTTTACTCCAAACTTTAAGTAGTAAGTACCACAAAAATAAATTAAGTAACGAATATATTATAATATAGCGGTGCCGCCAACGATATTTCACACTCTATTTGTTTATATTCGCAGTATCTACAATCATACTTTTCTTTCGGCGAGTCTGATGAAGTTCTCGGCAGATAATATCGCGTTGAATAAATAAAACGCTTTATTTCGCGTAATTCGGTGCGGCGCGACAATGCGCGTACGCGGTGCGGCACGGCACTGCAAGGCGCGACAACGCATGTATAAATATCGCGTTATCGCAGAACGTCGCGACCACTTATTACTTGCCCTTTATCCGATTTCATGAGTTAATCTCTGGGCCATAAGGAGATTGTGGATGTGCCACTTCCTGGCGAAAAGTTTCTAACCTTTCTACTAGTAAGTAATAGTGAAATAACTTCTGACATTTAACCACTATAACTATGAGTCGACAGATTAATTAATTGGGTGATATGAGCAAGTCCATCATCTTTGAATAATTTTAAACATGCATAGAAAATGTCGATTTTACTAATCTCTAAATTGACTGTGCTTAACCTGATCCCCAAGACTTTTCTTATAGATATTATATTATTATTTTTGGGTTATTTTTTCTTCTCAGTAACATATTACAGGTACAGGTCCACGCGAATCGTGCGGTAATATGATTGAAAGTAAGAAGCGATCAGATTAAAGGCGCGTTCTTCCCAAACAAAACAACTGAAGTCCACACGTCACCGCGCGCTGCCGTGACCTCCACCACTTTAACAAATGTTAACAGTATAACAACAAAATAATTGATGTTGAACAACAAGCGGGTAGAACTTCGGTGAACCATATCACTATCATAACCAAAACCACAAAAGTTACTTCTATGTGTATCAGTTGTAACTTGAAAAATACGAATACGTCAGCGATTGGATACACAATTGAATATGGCCAAGATCGCTCTGTCAAGAGTGAACTACTCTGAAGAAGAAGAACTACAAATCATGTACTCAAACGTATAGATCATAGTGTGATTAGTTTTGATTGGAAATGTTTGGCTCTGCTTATAAAGACATGACATGCTACGAGTCATGAGAAACCTAATGTCGCTTTTCATTAAGTTTTCTCATAATGTTGGTATAAGTAACTAACAGTTTCTTTGTTCTAGATCTCGGAGATCGTTAACATAGACGAGATTCCAGTTTGCGGGTAATCCGTTCTTACCATCAGATAGATTGTATTTCACAATGAGGCCGACATGCTCCCTTACGTTACTGTTACTCGCGTACCTTCAATATTTGTCAGTCAACCTGTGTCCACGAAATCATTCAATAATTCTTTCATAATGTTCGTCATTCATCAGTTTACCGCGTTGATTAGCGTTCCTCCTCTGTTTGCCTACAAGTGAACCGATATTACGTCAGGTAACACTGTACTGTCATACCGCCGGACCCGAAATTACACACGATAATCACCTCTAAGTCTATAGAGATAAGGAATATAAATGTGTTTAAATAAGTTGTTGTCCATGCAAACATTCGGCCGCTGCGCCCGCGCCGCCGTTCGCACCAAACAGTGTTTTGTCTTTGAGCTGCCGTGGTTCCTGTCATAGATTATGAATGTAGATCACGAGTGTTTTATTTTTACTTAAATTTATTTTGAACAGGTGAATACACCAAATAAAACTTTAAGACCTTCCATACCATCAGGCAACATTTTTCGCTCATTAATCTCTCTGCTCATTTCAGCACATCATGACACGAAGCTGAATGGTGAGGTATACCGTAACCATCACTTTGGACCGTTGGTCAAGCCCCTTTTACACGAATCTACCACCTCACAACAAAAACCTCTGTTTTATAAACAATCCTATGATAGCTGCAAAAGTTAAAGCTGCGCCACAGCTTCAAACGCCCGACTACTATCGAGAGGGTGTAGTTCCAAGACTACAAAGAAATTTATTAAAGAAATTAAAATTAAACAAAGATATTTTTGCAAATATTTAAAGAAAATTAAATAAATATAAAATAAAGATAAGTGCCCAGTGTGTGAGTGAGTACCTAGTCTTCGTGTCGTTTGTATATGTTTTCCGACATGTTCACTTTCCATTTTCCATCATGAGTAGTTCAGTTTTCTCAGCCACAAGACATGATGGTCAGTCAAGCTCGTCGCATCTTCCCAGCATGCTCTGCACCTAGTTGATCTCTAGCTGACAGTCCACATAAGACAAAGCGTGTTTAATTAACCGCGTGTTGACTGTCGCCTACTGCCTGTATTGGTTCTCAGAATACTTGGCCGAGGTTTACTCGCGCCGCTTACTTCGACAGTTACTGTTAACCAAACTGATTGTGGGAAACGAAAGTTTGGAACTATTGTTTTTAAGTTGGAGTTAAGCTGTTTACTTAAGCACTAGTTGAAAAAACTTCTAGTGGTCAATGTGATCACGATATTAAGAACTGTTTATCTGAATAATTTGTTAACAATTAATGTTGTCCAGTTACAAATGTTTTCATGACGTAAACATGTCGAATTTGGTATATGACTGTCAATACTTGAAATAGTATACCTAGTAGGTACCTTTATCGCCTTCCTTGGCTGTGTCTTACAATGTAGGTATGTATTTGGCACCTGATATGCTCATGTTTTTTTCATGGTTGCTTATCACATAAGTTCGGCATGGAGATACATGGAGGAAATGGTCAGCTATGTGTTATTTATTACAAAATCCAATGGTGGTCAGAGTGCGGTGGATAAATTTCCCGAGTGCGAGCGGCCCCGTCTCACATGTATTTATTACTTCCTGACCGACGACAAACGTCGGTAATTGAGCGATCACGACGAGACCATAACTCCTATCAAACTATCGAATTACACGAGCAACCCTATCGCTGACCGTTCACCAGGCCTTTTATTCTTCGGCGACTTCTTTCAGATGGAGTAGCTCCGTCCCTTTCGCGCTCATTGTTACAGCGCAGCCGAGAACGGGATAAGGGATCGAGTGACCATAATCGGTACGCAGGTGGAAATAGTGACCACCGGTCACTAGGGTTATCAAATTACAGATGATGCGTTGTGAAATTTATCGATACAACGCACGCGTGTAGCGGGTAACGCGGTGAATTCATAAAAAGAGTTATATATCGGACGAAAGTGACCGTTGTCCGCCAAATCGGGTACATTGTCGAGCGTGTGAATAGTACTCATTTGAAATTGTAATCGATCGGTTTGTGAATTAAGTAGGAGACTCTGAGGTCAGTGCGAAGGGCAAGACGTACGACTTCCAACAAGTATTGTTTTTGCTGAGTCTTCCTGGATCGTATTTTATAAGGTCATAAACAAGTTCAACCGTTTCTCTGGTGCCTGATGGCTAGGAAAATGTATTTATTCAGACGCAACGTGCCTACCAGTAAAGCGAGTGGAAAAATATTTCGCACAAATCCTATTATACTTGCAATTGCTTCCATTACGAACTGTTGTTTAAAAGATGTGAAACTGAAAGTTCTCAGTTGGAGAGTAAATACTTTGTAAAAATATACATACATACATACAGTCACGCCTTTTTCCCATGGGGTTACGCAGAAACCACGGAACGCCACCTGCTACGATATATTTATAAAAATATATTTCTGTAAATACTTTCCTTCAGAACAACACACTGTTTAGCTTGGGATGGGTTCGAACTAAGCGTAACATTGGCCGAGATAAATCTATTGACACCAGTCAGCGAACAGAACCTTAGTGGACTGACTGTTCACAAAGAATATCAGCATTATACTGATAGGAATAAAAAATTTACACAGTAGGTACTTGAAGCATTTAATTTGATAAACCAATAAAATGTAGCCATCACATCATCATGTCAAAACTGGATTTGTTTTACATTAAGCAAGTACAGATAAAGTTCATTTTATGATAGGTAGATGTTTGAAAAGGCTCGATTTCGGATCATTATTTGAACTATCTATTCGAGAGCTACATACTACCTCAGAGCCTCTCCACAGCAAACTCAAATAAACCCGAATCCAAATGACATAACAGTTGAATTATCGAGTATAGTTAATTGAAGGCATACGTACGTGTGTCGCAACGGACCGCTGCGGCCGACGGACACGCGGAGTAGGCAGGAATGGAGAGCTTATGTGCAGGCTAGCGATACTAGCCACAGCTGTAAACATAGGATAGTTCACCACACTGCCGTAACAGGATAAATTCTACTGTGATGGGCGGAAGCAGACTGCGAGTCGTTTATTGGAAACACAACTTACACACCAGTAAGCAGTGCACCGAAATCCGATTGTTATTTCGTTATCCATTCATGATATCGCATTGCTGCCAATACCAAAATGTAGTCATAGTTAATTCGCACAGGATACCCCTTCAAGGTTTAGAAGCTATTCGAATAGTCGTGAGCACTCCATTCGTGTATGATGATGTCGGTGTGGGCCGCGGACGGCGACGCGCGGCTAATTCGGCGTGCCCGATCTCCGTCATAAATTGTGCTAGAGCCGCGCAGCGTGATGCCGGCTCGTCTTACAGCCTCTCACAGTTAATTGACCCAACTTAGATATTTATATTAGGGTTTAACATATTTTATTTTAAAGTATGGATTTGTGCGATTGTGGGAATTTCCTTCTTATGATTCAAGTTCAAGTTAATTGTCATCAAAGCAGAAAGCAGATTTCTGAATCTTTGAGCAGGTCAATGATCCCATCATATTATCTACCGCTGAGCTGGGTTGTCCCAGTACCAAGTCTTATTTGACGGATAGACCGTGAAGTGTAGCTAACACTTTGGTGACCGCAAAATTATGATAATGGAAACATTAAATAGGAGCCCAATTTATTTACTCGTCTACTACTAAACATGAAACATTGTATAATAAGATAAACTGATATTGTAATGGCATTAGTATGACGAGTTTTGGGTAGTCTTCCTGTGACTATGAGAAACTTTGTACTATGCAATCTGCCACTTTAATATGTAGCCGTAGTTGCTTGCATCGTGCACAATTTACAATGTTTTTAGACATTGGAGAGCTGGCAGGAACCAGAATGCACACTGTATCATCTGTATCGAAGTTAGTTCACTGAGAATCACAGTTCACCTGCTGCACCTTAAAGAGTACTATTACATTTATATCGTTTGGACCTAAAACTGATTAGCATCCGTGTCCATACACGGTAATAGGTAGACTCTAATCATAAATTAAGGTCTCTAGTTCCCGACCTGTATGCTACACCTCTGAACAGCTATTTAATCACAGGCGTGACTACTGCCAATGTTCAGCCATTTATGTTAAATTTACTGGCAGAAACAATTACTAAGCTTTCCTAAAGTTAACAGATAGAAATCTATAAATCACAGCTCAACAAGAGCCCAAGTATTCAAAGCAGTATTTAAGTGAAGGGAACATTTGTAATATATCGTAAATTATCGATTAAAATCGGTTTGAGTGCGCGTGAGACAAAGTTATGTACGCAGCCAACACTACATCAATCCTGCGTGTAGGTAGCACGGAATATAATAACAGACATGTTTACGCAAATTCTATTCAAAGGGCCTCTATCGCTTAATATCGACGACCACGAAATTTAGAGACGGTCGAGTCATCAGAGTGGACTAGTCACGTACCCATAGCTAACGATCAATAAGTTAGAATCAACAGTAACAGTAGCCAAATAACTGGCTCTAATCCGAGTCGAATCGCTGGATATTTTTCAATAACGCACAGAACCGATGATCGGAATAGTTAGTGAGGAGTCGGGACTGGATCGCTCGCTCGATTCGTTTTTTTTTTTGTGTGGGAACATTTCGTTTTTCAATCACAAGCTAACCTTTTTACGGTGCTGGTGTACGTCGAAGGCGATAAATATCGAAGCTTATGGGCCGCGGTCGGCTTTGAACTGCGCGTTTTATCCAGATTGCTACACAATTTTTTGGGTGTTCATATATTGTGGATGGCGGCGTGTCCGGCGCGTGGGCACCGCCCGTACATTTGTTTTACACGACACAAACTTGCTAAAACCTTAGAACATGATAATCACCACTGTACCCTCAAGTTGCTGCTCGTACCGAAGTATACCCTTACATGTTAACATGGACAAAAACTTATTGCAATTTTGCATGCAAGTACGAAAAGTATACTTAGTGATCACGACACCTATTGGTGACATTAAGTTAGCAGTAAAACATCAGAACTCATGTGCGTAGTGCGATAGGGATCAATGTTGAAACCAGACCCGTCTGTATCAATATTCTCAAGACCTTAATAGTTTTGTAGGACGACTTACGTAAAGCAAATTGGCATAAAGCTATTAATCTGCCAAAATCAGTTCCGCGTCTACTTATAAAGCCTTGCACAAACGCAGATTTCAGATGTCCTCAGTATGACGAGCATAGAGTGTAGACCACTCAGAGGTCACCAATACTTACATAAACAACTCATAATATATTATTCGCATCAAATGGTCAGCATTTCAATATTGATAGAATAAAGTGAGTAGACGTGAGAACTTGATTTGTTCACATAGATAAACATTAAACCATTCATAATGAACGATCTCATTCATCATTATTTGATGCGATTATTGATGTTTTACGATTCGGACATTGGTTTCATTAGATGAAGGTGCACAGTGGTGAATATTGTTCTGACTTCTGTAGTATTTACAACTTTTGATCTACCTCTACTAATACGGCTGTAGAATTAACATAATGGTATGTTCTGCAACCACCAGTAATATATTTGCAAATGATAATGTTTGTCCAGTTCTATTCCCGATCGGCACACATCGGTTCAGCAACTAGTGCGGCCACATGTTGCAGCCCTGCTTATTACTGGTTCACGGTAATAAGAGGGTTTTCAAGCATGGCTCGAGCGTTTTCAAATATGCTTCTTCAGTCTCATCTGAATAATTCTTTAAAAAACTTTCCAAAGGCTTAGAATGTTTGTGGTTCTGGTTCAGATAGCCTGAACTCAGAATATTGCTTGACTTCCCTGCAAAATGTATCCAAGATACAGAATTTGTTTTTTTTAGCACGTTCATAAGCAATCCATTCTGAAGTATAGTCTGGTGTATCAACCACTATCCCCAGCGTTGGGCAAGGCATGTGGGGCGTGCGGGGCGTGGGCGTGCGTTGCGCAGGCGCAGCCACGCGCCCGGTTTCACCGCAACAAAAGACACACGGGTGACTTTTGACTTTAGCCGTGCGGTTAAGCTTCATAATATAATTGAGCTCGAACAAAATCCGGCCGGGTATTACCATACAATGGGCCAGTCAGTTCCGTCGAGCCCGCCAGGTCGCCGAGGGCAAAAAAACACTACCACTTGCCATCCAGCGCTGACGGCAACGACGCAACGCCGTCGCGGCCTCAATCAAATTGATACTCAATTGTCCCTGATATAGATTTTAATTTCGATTGCTGGTTAGTGCTCTCAAGGCGTTGTTGTTTTCAGGGGGAGGTTGGCAGGCGTCCATCGAAGGCAGCCCATCATGAGCCCGACGACTGTTTGACGAGTGACAAGAGTCTAAAAAACGCACAGTGTAAGTTACCTACTGGCCGAGCGACTCGGGATGTTCGCAGTTTTGAGTTATTGCCTGGGAGCAGTGGTTTTTGCGCGCTCGTCGCCGTGTCCCGCGTCCTCTGTTGCACTGAATGCTTCTGATTGATGCGTTTTGTTTACTTTTCTGTCTCGGACGACGAGCGTTCAGGTTTTTGACGTTTCCAGTTTGTTTGTTTTTTTTTTCGTTTTTGGGACGTCGTCGTGCGCATCTTTAGCAGAGTTTACATACAGTATTGTGGAGTAATTGATTGTTGGAATAGGTTGACGAGTTGCTCGTGTGGGACGCCGTGCGCCGGCCAGGTGGTCTGCTCGTAGGTGACAATACACAATTGTGACGTTTTTGAACGCATTTACAGCTATCACTAGTTGTAAAAATGTCACGTTTATTTTCGTAGTTGTGTTTTATTTATTTCTTCAAGTTTCGTCTGTGTAGAAATCGCTTTCTATTGGGCTTTTGATTAGCGTATAATAGCTGTGTTAGCGCAACAATTGAAGGTTTGATTGATGTATTGAGGGAGCCTCTTATTTTGTGTGTGATTTTCATTAATTAGGTATAGAATCTATGAAACAATCGATTTTTCAATCCCTAACCACTAGCGAACTACTAAGCGCCTCACAATGATAGTACGTAGCGCTGGTGACACACGTGTGCGTAACTTTCTACACCGCGACACCGCACACACACGCGATTGCTCACATCCGGGTAACGCATTGTATGTGCGTTTGTTTGTTTCACTTACAAACGTGACGGAAAACACACCTCAGTCTTTTGAGTGGAGAAAATACGGGACAGTTCTGTGTTGCATAAAAGTTTGCGAGAATGTAATGCAAGCTTTGTTACAATGATCATGCAATAAATATTTAGTTTGAAGTTAAAACAAAAGTACACAATGCATAGTTCCGTATTGATTTTATTTTATTAACTTGTCAGTATTAAAGTATTAAACCGAACAGTCATCGAGACCAATAGAATAGAATAGAATATATTTATTTCAGACCGGAGTCCATAGGGTTAGTAACAATTTTTCTTAACATCTAGTGTAAGTTACATACACAAGTACAAATATACAATTACAATTACAATTCAGCATGGAGCCGCAATCATCTATCCACAATATCATGGACAAAAGGAATAGGAAAGGCAAGCTATAACATGAACAAAATAATCGCATTTTTTTTTTCTAAAACTAACATATAATAACGTAGCTATGTGTACCCACAGAAAATCATATAAAGACTTAGTTACTTGTTCTTTATGATATCTTTAAGAGTTTCTTCCGTCCAACTAGAAATACCTATACCTACGTTCTCTAGCACGTATAAACAAGATACTCACAAACAAACCAACACATGAACTTCATACGTCTAAACATGTTGTTAATTTTATCCGTCGTCCATCACGACTATGCTAATTGTATTCCTTATGCTGTGCTACGCACTGTCGTCGGTGCGACTTATATTGTGCTACGTACAACTTACTTCGCTTAAAATAAAGTTGTTGTTACGGTGTAAACTAATTGATTGTCAACATGATCCTTTTCAAATACGTAAGCTGGCTGAGGGATATTTTGATAATCCGCTACGAAAGGATAAGTTCTGGATTGCGTACCAAACTTAAAAGGTTGGTGGGTTCTTGAAGCATAGACAGGACTTGCCTATCCCAAATAATACTCTGAATATAATATACTCACTTGAACGGAACTCGGAAAATCCGTATTCCGTCATTTGTCACCCTTACCACAGTATGTGTACAGTGTGTGTATGTGTGTGACATACCTCAGCAACTTGTAGGTAATGACGACGGTCAGAAAGTATTTGATTGAAGTTAAGGTCTTGGGCAATCTTTCCGATATTTTAACACAATAACTGCACCTCTGTTACGCAGCTGTGGTACTTATGAAGTTTCCAGTGTCTTCTGATTCACCTTAGTGAATCTCCAAGCTTCATACATCACCCTTACAGCCAGTACTTACATTGAGTGTGTATGTGTGTGTTTGTTTTAAGTACCATCCGAGGACGTGCGTATGAATACACAAGGCACGACCGAGGACCTTTTCAAAGCGAGGACCTTTTCGAGGGTCCTCGGTTTGATTTGACCAAAGATTCGTATTCTGCAAGCGATTTTGAGCCTTTCTGTATACTTAATAGGAAAAAGTTGTCTGAACCTCGGTTTGATCAAAATTTTTCATAATCTTACACACGCATTGTGTATTCACCAGGTGGCGCCTGTGTCACCTCATACACAGCATCTTTACACTCATTTCACGTTGGTTGTATTATTCGAGGACTTTTGTGTTAACTTTAACACAAAGGACCTCGGTTAGGTAGCTTTTCCAAACAATGTGTATTTGACACCTCGGTTTGCTAGATTTTCCGAACAATGTGTATTCTAGTCCTCGTTTAGACAGTTTTCCTCGTGTGTAGAAGACGAGTTATGTGCTATCATTTAAATAAAATTATGGAGGAAAAAATCGAAGGTATACTGAACCCTTAAGCAAATTGTTAGTAGCTACTTGGCGCACGAGGAATAAGGAGGCTTCTTCTGCTGTTTGTGCTAACTACCTAGGCCTTCTAGATTGGAACTGGAAGGCGAATCGATGCGAAGGGAAGGTCATGGGAGCAAAAATTTGACGCGAACGAAGTCGCAGATAGAAGCTTTTTTTTTTTTTGGATAGGAAATCATCGAATGACTTCTCCCGATCTGGGCGGAGCGGGAGGGCGTGTCAGACTTTTACTGACTAAAACCCACCCGTGTTCCTTCAGTTGTCCATGTGCCAGGGTCACGGTACCTCTTTCGAACAATTTCGCGACCAGACAGAAGCTTGTGTGTAATATAATGAATTCATTTGTTTTTACAAATTGGCGGCAATTTAAAAGTGTCTGTCGTGCATCGAAATGGGTTTGACTAGAAAATTATTACGACTTTCGTTGCGGTCTTACTCAACAAAAATCTTACGATAGAATTCCATTAGCATTTCATAACGAAGTCGTCCCGTGCCACTGTTTAAAACTGGTATAATGAGTTTAAACGTGGTTGAAGCATACTCACTGATGATTCGCGAGAAGGACGTCTTTCTGCGGCGACTACTGAAGATAACGTGAGTGCTGTGCGGCTAATGATAGAAGCTGATAGAAGGGTGACATATCAACCGATTAGATTAGAGAGCTTTACGCATTCGTATGAGTCAAGTTCAAAAAGTCTTACATGAACATTTTGGCATTAGAAAGCTTTGTACTAGATGGATATCTCATAATTTGACCGAAGATCAAAAAACACCGTTGTGTAGATTGGTGCCGCTCAGAACTTGAAAAGTATGACGGAGGTGACTCGAGTGCTGTATATGACATCGTCACAGGTTATGAAAGCTAGACATATTTTTACGAACCAGAAACCAAAAGACAATCTGCGCTATTTATGTTTCCATTCGAAGATTTGCCGACAAAAGTAAAGAATAAGAAGGACAGAAGTTAAGGAAAAAAGATAATTGCCTCATTCTTTATAGTTTTATACGGACGGGTCATTTCGCAACAATTGTCCTAGTAGATAAAAGGACTGTTACTGCAGATTGGTATTTCAGTCATTGTTTACCAGTTGTCATGGAAAATGTTAAACAGCAGCGCTCAAGAAGCCTCCAGCTCAGTCCGCCGGACGGACTATCGAATATTTCGCACCTTTAATAATAAACTGAAATAATTACAAAATTACGATTGTTGGAAAATATCTTTTAAGTTTTGCAAATTTTTACGATGCAGTCTACAACAATCGTAATTTTGTAGTGGTGGGTCGTTGTCGAATTTTTGACGGACGACACGCAACCGTTTTTCCGACGATGAAAACGGTTGCAGAAAACGGTCGTCGTCGCAACTGGTTTGAAGAACCGTCTTCAAACCAGTTGTTGCGACACCGACCGTTTTGTAAAAGACGAAACGTATCGAATATGGAACAGAATTGCGTTTTCGTTGCGTGAAATAGTTGCAGTTTCTTCCAAAGTTACGACTACTTATAAATGCCCAATTACACAACTGACCAAAAAAATGTAAACAAACATATGACACGCTCACCGGCTCGAATTCCAAGATATTTATTTAACTATTATCCCAATTCAATATGCCGGGCGATTTTGCACTTAACGGCTATAAGCTTACACAGGTTTGACCGTCGCATCACGAACGACAGTAAAGAAAAGTAGTAATAAAATATAGACTCTATACCATTGACAAAAAGTTCCCTTTTTATTGTAAGAACTGTTTTGTGAATGAACGCGGTACGCTAAAGACGACGTCGCGACGAGTCAATGGGTAGTTGAATCAATGGGTTCTCGACCGTATTTTCTTAGCTGTAAAATAAATAATCGCATCTAGTAATTCGAAGACTGGTTTGTGCAACGAAGACTGTTTGGACCCAGGACGTAAAACGGTTTCATAGTTGCAAAACATAAAACGGTCTTCGGAAACGGTTCGTTGTCGCAACGCCCACAATACATAAAGCATCGTTTTGTGATTTTTACATTGCTGTGACTTAATTTCTTCCTTTTTATTTATGTATAATGTTAGAGAAAAGAGACTTTCCGTGAAAATATTGTGTAAATAAACATTGAATCGTAACATAACATCACGCCTTATTTCCCCGAAGGGTTGGGTAGAGGTATACCAAAAGTACACCTACGTTTCGCCAGTTATGTTGGTATAACATAATACTTTGAAAAGCGCCTACAAACGTAAAGATAATCGACTCGGCCTCGCTTGGTACTTCATTTTTAGAAAATGTGTGTAAGGAATAATTCGGAACATTCTACTTACATTAATAAATTATCTAATGGTATTTAGGTAGGAAGTTTTTTCATGTCCTCGCTGTGTTCAAGTTCTACTCGGAAAACTGTCCTCAGTTTAGTGATATAAAGTGTAACACAGCGTCCGCAGTTAGTACAAGATATAAGAAATATTGTGTAAAAATACGTCCTCGGAAGGGTGTCGCAGGGCTGACTTAAGGGGTCCTCGGTTGGCATACACAAAGTCCTCGTATGTGCATCGCTGGTCACATTTGGCTGTGTATTTCAGGTCCTCGGTATGATAGCCGCAATTCATACAGAAAAATGTTGAGATAGCATTATGCCAATAAGCTTATCACTATATATTTAGTCATCTGTCTCTTTCTATCTTATTCAAAAAGGCCAACAAAGTATTAAAACCAGTTTTTTGGAGGGTCCTCGGTACGGTCAAGACCTACCAAGGTCCTCGTAAGGGTGTCTGTACAAACAAGGGTGTGTGTGTGTGTGTGTGTGTGTGTGCGTAAAGTCCGGTAGCTAGATATAGTTGTGATTACTTACGCGGCGCGACGTGACCGCCGTACTAACGAGCGCACCGCATCGATCGCCTTCTTATATTATACCTAATTATAAGGAAATATCCTGCGAGTAACCTTCAATGAGTTTTCGATATATCCTCTTAGTGACTACAAGTTCCTATTGAGAATGTTTGAGGCGGGTAAATAAGGTGTTGATAACTTCATATATGATTTGCTATCATCACCAATAGGCTGAACAGTATATTGACTATGGCTGTAACATTGTTATTTGATATAAAAAACAGAAAAGCAAAAAATAATAAACCTTAAAATTATGACTCGGCGCTTTGAGTGATCTCAGTTCATTGATTTTTCAGCGCCGACTCAACATTTTAAGGTTTATTATTTTTTGCTTTTCTGTTTTTTCTGCGGTTTAATTTTTTGTTAAAAAGTTTTTATTTTGTATTTTTTTTGTGGCCTTAATGTATCTACTAATAATATTTGGCAAGGTATACCCTATCCAATGAAAAAAGAACTATCAAAATCGGAATACCTACTCTGTACAAAGTTATGCGTGGTTATACATTACAATCAATGAGTGAACAATCAATCATCTCCTGTTTTCCGACTCTTAGGGTTCGATTTTGTTTTCCAAATTTATATATGGGACCACCCTCGGAGTATACCCTTTCCAATAAAAAAGAATTATCACAATCGGACTACTATGTAAAAAGTTAAACGTATACATAAAAAAAAAATATACGCGTCGAATTGATAACCTCCTTCCTTTTTTTTTGTCGGTTAATAAACAACATTTATTTCAGATTTTTTTCCATAAGTGTTAGTAACAGTGATTGAACTAATTTTGGAGTTCAAAATACTATATGTTACGACTTGCTTACATTCAACCTAGCCCACGCATAAAATATGAAGCCTCTGCAATGACCAAGATGGCACCAGAACTACACTAAATAACTCTATATTGACATATCGTGTCGTACGAACAATTTTAGAGAAACTTTAACAATAAATAAAACAGGTAATGATATGCAGACAGTTTCGCGTAAGTGCCGCTGCCCACTGAGGCGTAACGTCATAGATTCGTGGACGCGCCACAAAAACGACGCATTGAAGCATACGTTGACAAACGCTCGTCGCTCCGCGTCAATACCGCACGCGCGAATATCTGTGATGACACGCATCAGTGGACTGTATACCTAATGCACCATTTCGAAAGAGGCTGTAAACATTTTTTTTGCCGCTTTTGTAAAATGCTTCAGTGTAATATGATTTACTAAGTTGAAGAACTTACTGTATATATGACGTAATTTTGAAATAAGTAACATGTTACTACTATCAAAAGCAATTGCAGCAAACATTGAAGTAAATCGAAAATAGCTTCTCACAGTCTAAAAATAGGGTCTAAAGATGGAGTCAACTTTTTACAACAATTATTATTTTAAGTGACCAGTCGAAATAGCAATGAACTCAACAGCTGTTTCGGCGCCTAGCTAGCGAGGAGCCTCTCTTTGTAAATTAAATCATTATAAAGCCGGTGTCTAATTCAACTCATCAAATACTAATATCATAAAGCTTAGCATATTTAATACATATTTCAACCGGAAGATACGAATATTAGTGCTAATGACATTTTTTTTTGCAATATTTTGTGCTGTGAGTGTGCGTATCATAATTCAAAACATAATATGTAGGTATCATTTAAATTAGTGTTTTTATAAGCTTCTATACTATCAGTGGTAATTGCGCAACATGTACTTAGGTATACATGCGCATATGACGACGATATAAAATATGCCACTGACATCTAAGAGACAGAGAGCTGCTAGGATCAGCAAAGTTTTGTAACGCAACCATGAAGGGTGACAGTTATTATAATTAAAATGTTTTTAAAGCAGCATACGTGAGACAGAACATAAACATGTGGCGCCCCGTCAGCTAACAATTTGCATATAGGTGAAATATTATATAAGTGAAATAAATAATTACACATTTTAGTTATGTACTAGCGCTCGCCGTAAACAGTTGTTTTATTTACATGACTCATAACATCTAGTACACACGTAAGCAGTAGGTACACTTACATCTGGTGACCCCGATATCAGTAACACGCGCCGCGATTTAAAGTAAGTTTTTCGTGATTTTCCCGTGTCGTGATAACTGCACTGCACAACCTAATCAGCCTTCCACAAGCGGATCTCCCTGATTTGGTTTTCAAGAGGCACATAGTTATCCAGACATGACGTCAAGCGGAAGTTGTGGAAATGGGGCAGCATTATGCGGAGCAACGGACTTCAAACAGACTGACGTGGCGGCAATAGGAATGTCCTCGAAGATACCCGAATTTTGGACCGAAATGCCCAGAGTGTGGTTCGCCCAGTTTGAGACATTGATGGCTCCTCAAAAACAGGGCGACGAAGCAAAATACGGCGTTGTGCTGGCCAACCTAAACAAAGACGCGATAAGTCAGGTGGCCGACATAATAATTTCGCCTCCTGCCTCCAATAAATATGGTGCCCTTAAAGAGAGACTCCTTGCCGTATACGAAGAATCCGAAGAGCGACAGTTCCAAAAGCTGGTAGGTGAAGTGGAATTAGGTGACCAAAAACCATCACAACTGTTGAGACGAATGAGAGAATTGGCACGTAAGAGTCAGGTGGCCGAAAAAACACTACATAGCCTGTGGACATCAAGACTCCCTGATCATGTTCGAGCAGTTTTAATGGTCAGTCAGGACCAAAAACTAGACAACCTCGCCGCTATAGCAGACAAGATTTTGGAAGGAAGATCAGGTGAAGTGTCGGAAGTATCAGGCGGTCCAAATCAGCTTATCGTTGAGTTAGTTAACCAAGTGAGCAAATTAACCATGGAAATAGCAGCGTTAAAAGCCAACTCACATGGCAATGGACGTCATAATTATAGACGCAATCGGAGCCGGTCGCGCCCAAGATCCCTCTCAAGATCGAGGATTTCGCCCGACAGCCCAAACTGGTTATGCAAGTATCATTTCCGGTACAGGAATCGAGCCCGGAACTGTGAAAAACCATGCAATTGGAAAAAGCCGTCGGAAAACTAAGTCCTGCGTTGACAGAGGCGGTCGTCAGCGCTATCATTCCTTCAAACCGCCTATGCGTTACCGACCGAAAAAGTGGGTATCGTTTTTTGGTTGATACTGGCGCTAACATCTCAGCAATACCTAGAAGAGGAAACCGTTTAAAAACAGACGACACATATAAAATCTATGCCGCAAACGGAACGCAAATTAAAACATACGGTGACAAAACGCTGACGTTAAATCTAAACTTGAGACGGCCGTATCGATGGACTTTCATCGTTGCTGACATTACGCAACCAATACTGGGTGCCGATTTTTTAGAAAAACATAACATTTTGGTGGATATTCGAAATAAACGTTTAATAGATGGTACGACTGGACTTCAGAGGAACGCAAAGTTAATGAAGTCAAGCACACCAACGCTTCGGACCATAAACTTAACCGACGATTATGCAGACATTTTGGCAAAATATCCAAATATTTTAAAACCGCTCGACACACAGTCGCAACCCAAGCATGACGTGGTTCATCAAATCATTACCAACGGACACCCTGTTTACTCCAAGTCAAGACCTTTGCCAGCGGACAAATACCTAAGAGTGAAGAAAGAGATTGAACACATGCTAGAGGCAGGGTTATGCAGGCCTTCCAAGAGCCCGTGGGCAAGCCCTTTGCACGTGACAACAAAGAAAAATGGCGAGTTACGATTATGTGGTGATTATAGGAGATTGAACGCGATCACTGTACCGGATAGATATCCGATTCCGAGACTACTAGACTTCACATACCTATTACCAGGAACCAGTATATACTCAACGATTGATTTAAAAAGAGCATATAACCAGAATTAACATATCTTTTATGATAAGAACGACTAAGAAAGACTTAAGACACGTTCTACAAGTCAAAGATTAACTTACATTTAATGCGATGTTCAGCATTGGAACGTACTGATTAACGTTAGAGCAAACGTAAACAAACTTTGTGTTCCTAAGGAGACTTTGTGTTGAAGTTTATTGAACTTATAAGCCGCCCCTGTTGCAAGAATGCCGGTAAAGTGCGGTGGTTGCGGCAAATTTTTGTCGGCAATGGAAACAGCAAGGTGCACAAAATGTAGCGTAGCATATCACAGAGTATGCGTCGGCCTACCCGTAAAAGGTCCTATAGTTTCCGCCTGGCATTGCCCGGAGTGTAGGAAAAACGTTCGCAGGGACAACAAGGCCGAAACACCGGTGAGAGGTTGTGCGACAGTACAAGGTGAGGAGCTGCCGTCCGCGTCAATGCCTACGCCTCCAGCTGTGGAGACGCTAGAGCCCGTGACGCCCACTGCGTCAGTAGTGTTGTTGGATCCGACGACACCTTTGCCAACTGTCGCGTCGCCGGTGCCGGTATCTGCTGCCGCAGCGCTCTCACCCCTGTCACTTGCCGCGCCGTTGACGCGCCAGCCAGTCGCTGCCCCACCTTCGCCTCTGGTGGTGGAAACGCTCTTGCAGGTGTTTACGCCCCCCCCCTTAACCGTGAGCCCTTTGCAGATGGAATTCCCGCAGGATGTAGGCTCCGCTCTGAAACTGGTTGTTGAGGAGCTACGCACCTTGCGTTTTGAGGTCATGGAGCTGCGGAAAGACGTAGCGGAGTTGAAGGTGTCTAACGACTCCAGTCATACCCGGATGGATGGAATTGAGTCCCGACTAGAGGCACTTGAGAAACTTCACGATGCCGGATCCGCTTCGACAAATTTAAGTGCGGTGGATAGTGTGGTTTCGCAGCTCAAGAGGGACCTCAATGACAGGGACCAAGAACTGATGGCAAACGATTTAGTGATAGCGAACGTACCTGAGTCGCAAGCGGAAAACCCTTCACACCTGTTCCAGCTGATTGCTACAAAGCTTGGGGTCGCTGTGGAGGATCGTGACATCGTGAGCGCGGAGCGAATAGGCGGCAGACACATAAAAGCGTTAAGCCCCATAATTTCAACGGAGCCCCGCCCTCGCGCTATCATAGTTCGCCTCGCGCGGCGTGACCAGCGGGACGCCGTGCTGAACGGAGCCCGCGTGCGACGTGACGCCACAACAGAGAACCTCGGACTCTCAGGAAAACCTGTGCGCTTCTTCGTCAATGAGAGGCTGACCAGGTTCAACCAGCAATTATTTCGGCAAACCAGAGCCGCAGCAGGGATACATGGATGGCGATTCGTATGGACGAAACGCGGTCGTATCCTGGTCAGGCAAAAGCCGGGAGAGTCCACGCACAGGATTGCATCTGGGGAAGACATTCACCAAATTATTGGACCATACGCGGACAATAACTAATACACCTTTTTTCAATCTTGCACACTATTTTATTCATAATATTAGATTTTCTATTTGTAATTGTTTATTAAACATAGAGTCTGTGTGTCGTATCTGTCGTGATCTGAAGAGGTACGAGTTTCAGAGTGAGTACTGCTATGATGTGAGGAACATAATCATATTATTTACACATATTTTTATTTACACAATAACATTATTTACAATCAATATATATATATTACCTACAATTCATAACGTATGGGAGCAATATTGTACACAAATTACAGTTATTTATTTACTACCCGAGATAAAATATATAAATCAAATACTATCATTACCTTATCATAACGGATGGGAGCATTATTTTACACATATTACACTTATTTATTTACTACCAGAGCAAAAATATATCAATAAAATACTATCATTACTATGTACATACACTTATACAGTCATTACTATTAACATGAGATGATTAAGACAAAATTATTAAAGTTTGGTTTGTTCAATGCGGGCTCTCTGGCAACTAACCAGGACGAGTTTCTGATTGCCATGTCACAACACTCAGTGGATATAATGGCAATCAACGAAACGTGGCTGAGACCTGGGGAGGAAGGGCGCGCACCTAAGGTTCCGGGATATAGGCTGAAGCACGTGCCGCGGCCTGCGACTATGCGCGGGGGGCGAGGAGGAGGAGTAGCGTTTTACATTAAAACGGGAGTTAGGGCGCGCGTACTACCACACCCAGATCAATCTGATGTGGAACAGTTGTGGTTGAATCTGTCTATCAATGGCCGAAAATTGTTGATTGGCACGGCATACAGGCCACCCTGGTTTGAATTGCCAAAATTTCTGGATGGCATAACTGACAGTATTAGTGCATTGGCGCCTTACGATCATTTGGTATTACTGGGGGATTTCAATGTTAACCTATTGGATACAAACAATGCTAAATATAAAGATATTATGGAATTCCTAAATTATACCCATCTAAATCAGGTAGTACAGTCACCAACTCATTTTGTAGGGGATAGTAGTACTCTGATAGACGTGATATGTACCGATGTAGGGGTTCGTAATGTGCTGGTCAGTCATATCAGTGAACTGGGTCATCACTCGTTTATTGTTTGTGATACTGTCATAAAAAAGGTAAAAATCAAACCTAGGCTAGTTATATATCGGCCTCTGAGAGACATATTGGCAGACTACTTTTCAGTGGACCTGAAATTAATGCCATGGTTTCAAATTGGCTCACTACCAGATGTTAACAGCATGGTGGAACTTTTTAATGTCTCCATTACTCAATTATTTGACTTACATGCTCCAATAAAGAGTAAGATATTTAAAGACCGTCCCACCCCATGGATAACTGAAAATATTAAATTAATGTTTAAGCTGCGAGACGAGGCAAAAAATAATTATAATATGGACAGGCAAGATACAAAAAAACAATATTATTTGGATTTAAAAAAACAAGGTATTACAGCACTAATGCGGGAAAGGAAGGTATACTTTGACAGACACATTAATGGTCAGATAAAAAACCCTAAACAGCTCTGGAAAAATCTTAAAACAGATGTGTTCTCTGAACATAGTGAAAGCATGCTTCCAGCACAATTTAATGACCCAGACGAGATTAATAAGGCATTCCTGAATGTACCAGGCCAGTGCATACTGCCTACATTGCAGCTTTCATATTTTGACATGAATAGGTTTGGTGAAACACAATTTAAGCTCCAAAATATTAATGAAGAAGAAATCTCCAAAATTATTAAGAGTTTGGGGTCTAATGCTAAAGGGATTGATGGAGTGACTCTGGATATGTTAACACTAACGTTACCAACCACCCTTCAGGCTATCACCACAATAGTAAATAAGTCTATAGATACAAACACTTTCCCTGACTTATGGAAATGTGCTATTGTGCGTCCTTTACCTAAAATCAGTAATCCAAGGACTTTTAAAGATCTTCGTCCAGTTAGCATTTTGCCTTGCTTATCAAAAGTCTTGGAGAGGGTGGTTTATAACCAAATGTTGGCATATTTAGAAAAAAACAATATGCTCCCCGACCTTCAGTCTGGTTTTAGAAGAGGCCGTGGGACGGCCACCGCCCTTTCTGATGTAGTGGGGAATATTCTAGAGGCACGGGACAGGGGGGAGGGAACAATCCTTGCCCTTCTTGATTTTTCACGAGCCTTCGATGCAATAAATACCACGCTATTACTTTCCAAGTTGGCCTATTATGGTTTTGCAACGGAAACAATACAGTGGTTCGCTAGCTATTTGCAAAATAGATCACAGCTCGTAGAAATTAGGAAAGAGGATGGATCAGGGATGTCATCCCCACCTCGTCAAGTACTGCGCGGTGTGCCTCAGGGTTCCATCTTGGGCCCCCCATTGTATATTCTTTACAGTGCTGACATTATAAAATCGTTCCAGTATTGCCAGTATCACATGTACGCCGATGACATCCAACTATATTTACATTTTAAACCGGCTAATGCATTAGATGCAGTGGAAAAAATCAATGACGATCTAAAAAGAATAGTGGAATGGTCAGATAATAATTCACTGGCATTAAACCCATTGAAATCTAAATTTATGGTTTTAGGAAGTAGGAAAGTGATCAGCACAATACTGTCAGCCAAGCCAGAAGTTGTTATCAGAGGGGAAAAAATTGATAGGGTAGAGATAGCTTGCAACCTTGGATTAACCATGGATCCAGAACTGCGATTTGAGAAGCACATAAGTAACTGCATGAGGAATTGTTTTTATAGATTAAAACTTCTATATTCAATTAGAGACTACCTGAGTGTGGATCTACGGAAACAATTAGTGGATAGCCTAATTTTATCAAGACTGAACTATTGTGATACCGTGTATGGCCCGTGCCTGTTATCAAGGACAGAGAAGCTGATTCAGCGCATTCAAAATGCATGTACACGGTTCTGTGTTAATATACCTCGTCGAAGTCATGTCACCCCATTCATAAATGAAAACAATATTTTGAAAATGGCTGCTAGAAGAAAGTTACATATGGCTAGTTTACTTTTCGGAGTAGTCACTACACAAAAGCCACACTATCTGTTCGAGAAGTTAAGTTGGAGGCAAAGTAAATACGAACCACGTTTTTCTACTAATCCTCTTGGTTCCTCAAAACATAGAACGGCGGCATTCAGGGGGAGCTTCAGATATGCCGCTACGCGCTGTTGGAATAACATTCCTCCACCAGTAAGAGTCCTGAGAACAAAAAAGCATTTTTTGAGTGTTTTAAAGAAGTATTTCATGCAGATACAACAAACCTCATGATAAATTAACGAAATCCTCTAACAACAGCTGCTTTTTTGTGCTTACCTAGGGGTTCACGGCCTACAAGCAAAGAATGTGGTTTCCAACAGTGCGAGTGGCCCCTGTCTGATTCCTCCCTGGCTGGGACCAGTAGGGTGCCAGTGGAATGCCACTGGAGCAGTGGTGATCCATGGTTTGTATTTGCGGTCCTCAGTAGTCTCGGTGGGTCTTGCTCCTTCGCATATCAAAAGATCCATGACCCATTAAGCCCACTAAAATCAAAATAAACCAAATTAACACATTTAAGTTCTACCAAATAGCTACTTTGCCACTTTGACCGTAAAGCATGGTAAACAGACGCCTTGCCATAATGCAAATGGCCGTCTTACCTACCATCGAAATTCCCATGATATAAAGCGTCTAAAGTTATTAGATACTTTTTAATGTTAGTGTAAGTGTAGTGTCTCAGTGTATGTATTTCTTTTTTTAAAATAAATATGTATAAGTAATAAATTTCGAATAAATACAGATAAATTTATATTAACACACAATAATTATCTTCAGTTAGAATTACAATTAGTTTCATGAAAATTTATACTTACCTACCAGATTTATTATGTCACTCACGCCAGCGCACGTCATTACGTCATTTCAAAAGGTAGTTGCTGAAAATCAGCGCTGCTGACGATAGATTCGTCTGACGTCGCAGCATTTGCTGAGCAACGACCTGTTCTTGCACAGATACGACGCACAGATCAAGTGTTCTTATTTGTGTGGTATTTTTGTCACAAAACTAGCTAGAAATGCACTCTGCATCCGGCAAGTTTGTTTTTGTTTTTTATTATATAATTACTGTCAGTGTCATAACGCAGATATATGATTTGTATTGTCTTTGGTCCGTAGCCGTGACATCAATGAGCCATAGGTAACATTCTACAACGTTTTTTATCTTGAATACGTGGCTTTTGGCTACCTTGTACGCATTTTTCTTTCTTTTTTTGTAACAATTTTTTATTTCATGTTGTGCGTTTTGTTTGTGCAGAATAAACTATTTTTCTTTCTTTTCTTTTTCTTTTTCTTTTTCATTCCTAAAACTTCTCAGAATATTGAGGAACTACAAAACATTTGCCAAAGTTATCAGAGTTTGATGCAGGTAACATGGATGCGCCGAAGTAGCCATGTGAATAGTGCTGGCCCAGTGGTATAGGCCCCGACTTACGAGTTGTAGGCCGTGGGTTCCAACCCAGGCACGCGCTTTACTTTGTGTAAAATAATTTCATCACCACTGCTCTCAGCTTTGAAGGAAACATCGTGGGGAAACCAGCATGTCCTAGAACCGAAAATTTGAAGTCATGTGACATCTTACCAACCCGCACTGGGCCCGAGTGGTATATTACGGCCCACTCCCTCTCGCCGAGAGGAGGCCTGTGTCCCAGCAGTGGGACCAATATAGGCTGATTATGTAATGTATGCTTAAAGCTTTGTTACAGTCCTGTATCTTATTTTGTTCAGCATGCAGCAGGACACTGACCCGCAAATTGCAAAAAAACGCAAGTAAGTTTTAATGTGGCGGACTATTCTGGCGCTAAACCTTTAACTTCCATTACTAAATGTAATTCAGTTTCAGGATTTTAGACAAAGTGAGAGTGCTATCTGTAATCCATTCCTAGTGCTCTAACGTCACGCCCGCGACTTCTTGTTCCCCGAGCCTTCCCGTCGCGTCGAATCGCCTACCCGTGCGATTTTCCCCGTTTTTGCAACATTTTCATAACTGCTCCGCTCCTCTTAGTTGTAGCGTAGTGTTATATAGCCTATAGCCTTTCTCGATAAATGGGCTACCCAACACAAAAAGAATTTTTCAATTCGGACCAGTAGTTCCTCAGATTAGCGCGTTCAATCAAACAAACAAACTCTTCAGCTTTATAATATTAGTATAGATACTGGCTGTAGATATGACGTACGTAAATGAATCTACCGATCGTAGAAAGTGATTTAGTCAAGTTTTAGAAAACGATGGACCCGCGGCCTGTCACCGTACTTTATTTAGCTTAAGTGGGTGCCTAAATAAAAAAGCCACGAAATGCGATTCTGCGCACGAATCATAATTATGTACGCCTATAAACTTTGTGATAATTATTACACATTCATTTCGGTGACAAAGTGATAAATCTCCGGAGAAAGTCTCTCTGGGTGGCGACTGGCGTGTGCTGGGACATGTATACGAACGTGTCAGAGCTCTAAATTATTATGAATTGGGAGCTTAGCTTACACTCGGATTGATTGAATGCTCGAAAACCAGCAGTGGAGAAAGTCCTCTAACTTCTAGTATCTATGCAAGTACGTAACCACTTAGATTCATATAAGAACTAAAGTCTACTTAGAAGTCACATCCGCAGGCACAGGTTTGGCTTCGAAGGATTTTTTGTGCAAAGCACAGAAGTCACATTTAATAATTACTTCAACTTAGGTTATGTTGACGTTATAACAAATCTGGCATCTTTGTTATCCTTTTCATTTGATTAGGCAGTGTTTGGAATCTATAATTGTACTTTCTCGATTTAACAGATTAAGCAAGTTATTTACAAATTTTACAATATTGTCCTGGATACAGTAAAGCATTAAACAGTTTACGTTGTGCGATGAATTTGTTTACATTGTCAGAATCTACATTCTCGTAGGTGCGAATGAAATAAATCGTTTCCCGCTATTTATATAAAAAATCAAAAACAATTTATACACGACAAAACTCCTAAAATAACTTGTACAACAGCCCGAAAACATAGTAGAGTTGTATGAGGATTTGTTTGGTATCGATTGAAGCGTTAGCAGGCTCCTCGCGATTAATATGCGCTGCGCGAGCGCGCGCCCGCTCCGCAAGCGGCTCTATTTGGGCCCGCCCTATAAGTCCGGCCGGACGTCTGGCGACGATAGCCGATACACTCGTCTACGTGCTGCATCCCGCTTCAGCCGTGGCACGCCATGCCCATACATGCCGCACAATGATTTACTTCCAACTCCCAAAAATATAGGACAATAGAGTACCTCCCCTTATTCGAAGATGCTCGTTTATACCCAACAAACAAACTAAGCTTATAAAATTAAGTCTATAAGGTTTAAACTCTTATACTTGTTATAAAAGAGCATTTATTATGTCAATGTTCCTTATAGTAGCACATTATTAGAAGATTTGGCTAATATTACCTTTATTCTTATAATTTGGCTGGGTAAACGTTAATAAATACAATTAATATGGCTACAATAAGGGTTCAAAATGTGTTCTTCTTATAGAGGCTAGTTACATTGCTTTTTAGCCATATAATATTCAAAGTCATATAAAGGCTTTTAATATGGTCAATTATTCTTAGAAAAGTAATGCACAAGGTAATTATGATGCTTTTTAACTTATAGGAGCATTTGATAAGAGGTCTATCCAACAAACAAATTTTAACATTTTATGTGATATTTACAAGGGTGAAAGCAATCCGTATTCCCTTATACAGTGATTATAAAGATATTATTCTCTATATGGTCACATTAAAATGTTTTACATAACTAGATTCGCCATTTTGAAGTACAGCAGATTGTGTGAATTTATTACGGAGGGGAATTTACATTTAAAAAATGGATTCAAAAGACTGGAAGAAGTTAAAAAGGAGCAGTGGTTACAGAAGAAAAGTAAAAAAAAGTCTACGAAAACATGGTTTTGAACATTACAACCACCTCCCACCCACCTCCCACCTCCTATGATACTACAAAAAGACCAAGCAGATACTAACGAATCAGCCAGTTGTTCCGCAGAGGATTTTTTTATAGAAAATAAGAATGAAAAGGAAACCAGTGAAGAAGAATATAATTGTAGCGATATTGATATAGACAATAATAATATAATGACAATGATAATATTTTTAAATGAAGAGTTGAAGAATATTGATATTCGTAGTGATATCAGAGAATGGGCAGTGAAATTCAACATTTCCCATATCGCTTTAAGTGACCTATTAAAAATATTACATCATGTAATGCCAAACAAAATGCCATTGGATGCGCGTACATTGCTCAAAATAAATAAAGTAGTAATATGCATTACTGAAACCAATGCAATATCTGCGGACAAACATATTATATTTATAATTATATTCTTTATTGTGTACTTACAATTATAATTAAATTTCAAACTTAAAACTAGTGCACAAAAGCAAGCTTATCCCTATAAAGAGATCTCTTCCAGCCAACCCAACCATAGTGAAACATAAATTTTATACATATGGGAACAAGACTAGCTAGGTACAGGATTTTGTTCGTGAGAAAGGAACCCTAACGATATGTAAAATGGCGATAGCATAAACAGGAAATGATGCCATTATAAAGTCTTCACTCTCATAGACTCCTTGTAGACGATGTGCGAATCGTTTTGCTCTCATAATAGCACTGTTTATAACATGACTAAATAATTAATAACGTTTGTAGCACAAAAACAGCTAAAATTCAAGGGCGGGTTGATACTATAAGACACTGCGTACCACATTTTATCATGCAATTGAATTCCCATACACTTTTCACTATAAACGAGCACATAAATCAGGTAAATAAACTACATAAAATAATAACTTACCATTCACTTTTTAATAAAATGGTTGACGTTTCTCTTTATTCACGAAACTTTTACGAAAATGTAAATCACTAAGAAAAAGACTTATTGCAGAATCATAAACAGACGGCTATAAGGGCCTATGGCTTTTTAAGAGCCTTTGATTTGCCGCAATGAATTTAACTCCCTTGTATCGAACCATAGTAAAACACGTATAAGGAAAAAAAGCGGACAATAAAGCAACTAAAAGGGAGGTATAAGGTTATTGTCTTTATAATTTGTGCCCAAACGCACCCTTATTAGCGATAATACGGCTTCTATAAGAATATTATTTTTGGCAATATAAGCCACTACAAGAGCAATTTTTGTTTGTTGGGTAAATATCGCGACGACTGCCCGGCGACACTTGTGACTGGTCCTGTACAATATGTCTAAATTGACGTGATTTGCATAATAAATCGTAAAGACCTCCCTGAAAAATTAAGAAATATAATTTATAATGCAACATTTACTGAAGTAACAAATTCTTATTAATTTATCACTTTATTTATGACTGTAATGACCTGCTGTATGTCAAATATAATGTGAAATATATTTGCTACATCGACAGGCGTCTCTGAGATTTAAATTAGTAACTACGCAATAGGTTAGACTTGTTTTTATAACAGGTTGAAAAAATCGCAAGAGATACGCAACATTAACAAGCTAGAAATGTATCATTGATATGAACGTCTATTTAATTGTTTGAATTAATTAAGCTCTAAGCTCTAACTAGAAATGACTGTTAGGTCTAGTTTTGATCATGTTGATAAGCTTATTTCCATTACGTAATTAATTACTGTGCCTAGTGACTTTCCACTTTCATTAACGACTCTCACTCTCCAAATTAGCTTATCAAAAATACAGATGCATAAGTTATTTGCATAGTGAAAAGTAACTCACGGTTTGACAAACTTTCTGAAAACGTTTGATTTATGAAGTAGAGCACGGTTCGCGCCGTACCACCACAAACAGGAGGAAAACTTTTCTCTGACACGGTTTCCCGCAAGGTCGACGGCCGCGCCACGGTCGCGCCCCCCGGTGACGGCCCCGGCAACATGCCACACCACAGTATTACCAGGCTTTATTGTCCCCACAGTTGGGACACAGGCCGGCTCGCTGTGATAGGGAGTAGACCAATACCCACCCAAGCGAGCCCAGTTCAGATGTGCGGATCTCACATGCTTTCGAATTTTTGGTTCTGGAACATGTCAGGTTGGTCATGATGTTTTGCTTCACCGTTTTGAGTACAGTGGTGATAAAATAAGTTACACTAAGTAAAGTGCTTGCTTGGGTTTGAGCCCACGGCCTACAAATCATAAATTGAAGCGGTTTCAACTGTGCTACCATAGACCTAGCTATAATAGCTCACTTGTAATCTTAGAGCTAGTCTAAGCAAGCAAATCAATCAATCAATCTATCTTAAAAATACTATCATAGCAAGCGTGCTGTTCTGAATAGAAGAAACTTAGGGTTTGTAAAAACCTTCACATAGGTCATGCTCATGGTTTGTCACCTATTTATGAAATGTATAGATATTGTTTTAGTTTTGTTTAGATGATTACATTAAAATGAATTGTCTCTTAACTGTATCTTGCTCTCGCGGCTTTTTTAGGGAAATGTTCTTGCGCCCTGAAAACACGGATAGGACAAAATATTATGCACCTAAACAATGATTTACCTGAGCTAAGGCATGCACTTACAGAACGTTATAAACACGGCACATTTTTCATGTTATAATCACATTTTCAGCACCGAACTATTCCATAACACGAATGAAGCTCCGCAGTGTTCCTGTACCGTCGTCGCGTCGTACGCACGGCTGCCGGCGGCGCGGCGGCGGTACGCACGTGACGCAGGGCGCATCACTTACTACGCTTCACGTCAACCTAGGAGCTACTTGTGCATGAGCATCCTGATACTTGTTGTAAGTCGACGTAGAAACACGTAGGTAGTCACTGATGGCGCTGGTGACTACTAAGTCGGAGTGCTACAACGATCTTTTGGAGTCTGAATGACATCGACAGGGTATTGTTGGTAAGCATTGGTGAAGTTCTCACAGAAATTGTGTTAACGAAACAAGGCGGCGGCGTTAGTTCCAAGTTTGGTCACGTCACGCACCAAAAGAACCTTGTAGCGCTGTTTTTAGCCACTACTTCTAAAAAACCTAAGTGTGTAATATTTTGAAGTTAAATACTAGTTGAGCTTACTGCCAAAACTGTCCGGAAGTCGTCAGCCTAAACTTCAATAGTCAATAATGAAATGAAGCTAAATAGGTAATAGTGCTGATTTGTTGAAATGTATCGTACAATCTTCAATCGCATTATTAGACGTACATATTTATATAACATTACAGTCCTCGAAAACAATCCTCTAAGAGCTGAAACAAATTGTAGCAACATGACAAGTAAAGCCTTCGCCATTAACAGTCCGCATTATGCGACCAGCGACCAGCGAGCAGCGAGCAGCGTCCAGAGGCCGGCGCGCGGCGCGGCGGCGACCAGGTGCCGCGCGACCATGTGTCCTGCACTTTATAGCTACGGGCCGGTATTGAGATAGCAAAAGAAGCTGAGTGCAGATAAGCGAATCAGTCCCAATAAACATAAAGTGTGGATGTTACGCCGGCAGCCGCGTGAGCTGTGGAAACTACGGGATCTTAGATAAATGGACGACTGTGTTCCACGGTTTATGGAGTTAACCGTTAGTATTTTGTGATTTGAAACTGTCAAAGGAAATTATGAAACCTTACTACTTCACCAGCAGGACCAATATTGTGTAATTAAAGTAAATTCTCGTAAATAAACTCTCTAAAGTTTGTACACGTTACAATCACAAGAATCGCTCTTGCAAGATTTTGTAATCCCTTATCTTACTGACCTAAAAAAGTAGTATCTATTGAAAATAATGATTAAATTATTAATTGATTAACAGTCCTTGAAAACGTAGTCATTAAAAATAAACAAATTGAAATGCGATAAAGATGCCCCTCACCGTATAGGGCAAGGTTCACACAGTGGGCCGGCGCGCGGCGCATCCTCGATATGTATCGTAACACTTACGCTTCACGTCCACCTTGCAATTTGCGCGACTCTAAAAATGTCAACGAGTTTTATAATGTAAGGTAATCGATACACCGTGCACCGCCGCGACTAGATAAACAGGCGACCGGCCGAGGAAAATCGGCTGCTGATGAATGTGGCACTCGGAGCTAGGCAGGGCTTGTGCTGGGATTAGATGCAGCGCAAACCCCTGTTTATATCTCAGACATTTAAAAAAAAAACAGATTTGAACGTATCTATAATCCGGCTTACAAAAGAGATGTAAATAGGTTTACTATAACTATCGTCCAGTTAGGTGAAAACGATTACCACCCAACTAACCAAAATATAACCAATATCGTCCGTTATACATCTCCACAAAGCTGCACAGCTGCTTACCTATGATAACACTATTTTCCTCATTTGACTCATACAGTCGGCGCGGGATCATTACGTTTACGACAAATAAACTATGTTATCGCTACCTGTCAAATGTGCCACACAAACAACAACACAAGTAACTTTTTTGAAACTATCTGCTGTTGTTCACACGGAGTTCTTTCTTGACTTCGTTTACCAAGATAAGAGTAATTTAATTGACAAAACCTCTGTCTTGGTGCATCCTCTGCTGTTGTGTACGGGCTGCAGGATTTGCAGGTGTCATGGTCTAGCATTGTGTAAAATTAGATTTGGAGCCAGTCCGACACTATCGATGTAATATCATGCTGATTACGATCTAGGGAGGACCACACATCCAATAATAAGTAACCGTAGTATTGTAACAAGGCATCGTTGATATTGACCTTTTAAAAACTAACGATGAGTTTTCCCGATATAGCTGCCATGTTCAGCGCTAAGCTGTCCTATTCTTCTAAACTGACACATGCTGACGTGTAGCTGGAATTGTCCTTAAAAACTGTAGAGTGCGGGTATCAGCAGACAATCATAATATATTCCCAGGTGCGGCCGTGAGGCAGGCAGGGTGAGTGGTGACACGTCGAGCTGCGCCTGCGCCCCGGCGCATGCGGGCGGTAATTGCGCAGATGACGTAATTACTGCATCCTCGCTACATAATGCTGGCCGACGTGGATGAATGGCGGGAAAGTATTTGTTTTTTCAGTGCCTGAAATGTGTAGATGTGCATAAATGATATTCATTTTAACATAATCGTATAAAATCATAGAAATTACTTCTCTATTGTCTCACGTAGCTAACTACACTATAATATCTGTTAAGGTCCGAGTATAGCCTGGCTGCGATCAGTATGCACTTCACTCAAGACATTCAGACTGACCAGTCTTTAAAATTATTCAGAAATTAGCCAAATATTATTAATATTATACAAATCTCCACAATCTGACGTTTAAGTCAACAGATCGGTTTTCGATCGGCCATTAATACACGGCTCATAATTTATCTCAATAATAGTAAGGTCAATATTCAAATGTAACAAGCGCACGACTCGTAAAGTTTTCATGTCACCTCATTAAGCGGAGCCACGCTAAGGCCGATCATTTGCGAAATCCTCACCTCTAGAATGCCAAAGATCATGATCTGTTAAAATATTTTTCAATGATTGGAGGTCGTCTGCGCAGCGGTTCTGCCACTAAATTGTCACCAAGTCACGCTATATTTAAATATTGATAGTGGTATAAGTTCGCTATATTCGGCTAACGAGCGCGCTCACTAAAAAACTAATATCAGTATATCACACTCATCCGCATTTTGGACACAACCACATTCAATGAAAGCTCCAACATGGTCACAGCGAGCGCGCTGGAGTCGACAGCGCACATTTAAATATTTATTTTAAAATTAATTAAGTTGTTTATGAAACATAAGCGGTAAACTGCATAATTATATTAATTACCTTTTAAATTAACGAAACGTGAAATAATTTAGATCAGAAACAAAAACTAATTTATTATTCAGAAAACTACGTTGTGTTTACTTCACTTGCACAATATGACTGTATCCGTCTTTTACGAGCAAAATCGGGACAATATAGGAATGGTCATTGAGCACATTAGCGTGTCCGTTATTACTGTCAAAATGTCATATATCATTAGAAAAAAAATATCGGTTCTTTTATTAGCTATGAAATTGTAAACTTGTCTGTTGGTGCATGGAGAGTTGAGTTGTATTAGCATAAGATAGGGTTAGTTTTGTTGAAGCGCGCGTGTTTACGGGAATGTAAGCATGTTCTCCTTATATGGTAATATGCGAACTTGTGCATGAAAAGTTGTTCGTTTTTGTGGTGCGTGGTGGTTGGTAACATCTATAACTGCGAACACAATCAAGCGCGTCGTTCCGTGCCACTGGACGCCGCCATTATTTCGTCTTGCGATGTTCACGACGACGATGTTTTCCTACCGAAGGCGTTAGACTTTTAGTACATACTGTAATTGGCTGATGCAATATTTTTATGATTTGCAGTATCTGTTGATTTAATAAAAAAAACAATACCCGGTCAAGTACAAAGTTAAGTTGGGAACAGGCTAAAGTTAATCTAAGGGAAGAAGTAGGCTACATTTCGATCCTACATTCTCTCAGCACAAGTCCGCAGCTTGTAGAGGCAGATTTCGCTACGCAGCTACTAAATGCTGGAACAATATCCCTCTTCCCTTAAAGTTTAGTAAAAGGCGCTCGAATTTCAAATCCTAAGAATTTTTTACTTAAGTATCAAAAAGATTTTGAAATTGTTCGAGCTAACATACCTATCTGCCATTTAAAACAATTTATTTGAGTAATTTCGCCAATTTTATCGATATTATTATTAGTACTTATTTTTTTACTAAGGCATTATCTAGTATTTGTTTTATTTTTCATTAATCACAAGACAATACGCTTTCCCTCACATGTATGCCGCAATATTTTATTTTTGACGTTCTTCATGTATTATGTTATGATATTATGGGCACACACTTCCCTATGTACTTATTATTCTAGCGTATAGTACTCGTAAGTATTGTCCTGTGAAGTTTTCAAAACAAAACAACTTGGAAATATTACTCTCTGCACCTGAAAGATAAAAACGAATATATTGAATGTCCGTTGAAGACTAAGCTTTACGTACAATTCGTGTACACGCGACGACTCCACCGCCGGCCGTAGCCCACAAAAACGTGTTCTACTCATTATGAAACACGAAACTATGATATTTGAAGTGGGCTCGCTCGGGCCGCAGCCGTCCGCACCGGTCCGTCCGCGGCCGCGCGGCTCCGTACGACAACCGGCCTTAGCGACAACACGACACATCAATATACCGTACTGTTATCTCGCAAGCCTTCAGTTGGGAGCAACCGGTATCGAGGCGAAACTATTCTAATAAAAATGAACCAAAACCAGTCCAAATTAATGATAACATGTTGGAAAATGGTGTTTTATAGGCCGTCGCCATCGAGCGTAGGATGAGCGCCGATCTACTTGCCGCGATATCTGTCTGTTTACTAATAACTTATCAAACTTAACTGTCCCAGCTCTTCCTCTGCTCTTCGTACAAAACCATCAAATTAATATCGATCTTTCGAAATCTCAATTTAAAACTGAATTTATGTGAATGCTAAATAAAAGTATATAACCGTAATAAAAGTGTAATAGACTAGGATTAAGCAATTAAATAAAACTGTAATTCAAATAGAATTCTATCTGATTTGTGCAAAATGTTGAGTAGGTATATCGTTAATGATCATCAATAAACAGGCTGGAATACTTTCTACTGTAATCCTCCATTAATGTGTCTAGAGTTCTAGACTATTAGTAACAGAGTTTCGAAAACATTATTATTGTAAATATAATTTTAGTTTTAGTACGACCATGTCAGCTTGTCAGTAATATAATTGCGCGTATGATCGGTCGGACAATGGGCGTGCGTGTGACCAGTGCACAGTGTGATCAGTCGGTGACGCTGACAGGCACAATTTGTTCCTGATATATCGCGCCTACCGTTTAATCGCTTCTTTGTAAAATGATTGATACGTTACGACCACTTCGATCATTATGCCCATTGTGAGGCTACCAAACGGCCTCTATTACCCATTATCATAACATTTTAATACATTATAGTTTTACGAGGCAGACACCCAAGCCGTGTTTAGTGCTGATCGTGAACAAATATCATCATCTCATAAATATTATATTTCACAGATATTTTCTAAAGAAATAAATAGCATAATGCTGGGTTTATTGAGTTGACGAAATTGAAACCTTAATAGTGAGTGGCTGATGAAACTGTTGGTAATGTTGCTGGAAACTTGACTACCGGCGATACTTTGGTACGGACTTCACGTCATTCTGAATGGTTTCGATCGGATATTTGTGTAAATGTATGATAGTAAATGTGTATGGTGTAGGCATGGAAAGAGTATAAATATAACTTAATACGGTGGCGCTTGCATATCGTATGCATCTTCGATAATAAGCAGTACGTAACGGGATGACAACATTTGATTATTATATATTCCGAAGCGTTTTTCGATGCTTTCAAAAATCATGTATTTTATTTGTTTTCGTTACAATAATTTCTCACACCTACACAACCATAAACCGGAGCTAGTAAACTAACCGCCCAACGTAAATATCAAAGACCTCTTATCACGAGCTGCCATCACGAGCCCATCATAACACTTATCAACATCACCAACAGAACATTATCATAACTCGTGATGATCACAGCGAGCATCAGACCGATCAAGGCCGGGCTATAAAAAGCGGCCACAGAGATGGCCGGCTCTATGATACCACTAATTAGTGAGCACCTAACTGTTCGTGGGCTCACAACGTCTTTCATCAGTCTAGATGGGTGCCGTTTTAACTCATATCTATATATCTTAGTAATTGAGCTGAATCAGAGGTGTCAAGATTATTTCTTTTTTTACAGTTCGATCCTCAGGTTGTAGAAAGTTTCTAGCTTTCTACTAGAAACTGTAGCTGCCCCGAGTCTGAATTTGTGCCCGATACATGGTGATATGCTTCACTCCCTATTATATCGATGGTACGTCTATCAATTAGCATGTCTCATTTATTACTTTTTCTCATCGTTATATTTGACAGATAGCCTAACACTAGGAGACGGACATAATGCAATTTTTTTATCCTGAATATTTGTAAAAAAAACACGTTCACGCAGTAGCGCTAAGTAGCCATAAAACCAAGTATATTTGTGTTACTATCCATACAATACACATCTGTTCGTCTCTTCCAGAGATACTGCCGTGATGTTATGTGTAACTAATTCTGTCATAACAGTGATTGGCAATATTTTTCCGTACAGGCAATAGAATTTCATGTGTCGTTAGTGACATGACCTATTCCTTGTTTCATCGTTTACCTCTCTTGTTGTGACTAAATACCACAACGTACCTAACCATTTTCTATGTTTTATAGATGCTTCTTCTTCTTAGCATGTCGAGTCGAATATAGATATTCAGAATAGGAAATTGTTAAGTTAGTATAGATTTCTTTCAGACCAAGCTCAGCTTGGTATTTACTTATATGTTCCTACCCGGGTACTATCCATCTATCAATGTTACAAGTACTAATTGCTTTTACTGTTTAGGTTTTATTTAAATATTTCGTTCTTGTTTTGCATCGATTTCAAAGTAATTGACTTCATTTCTCAATGTCACAGTGCATAATATTGTAACCGCGAAATGAAACAGATGAACGATCCCGAAATTTTACCACGTTCTAATTAATAAGTCCATTCGAATTTTAATTTCATATTAATAAATTAAATATTAATCGAATAAATTAGTTATTTGCACATTTGGGTATGTATAAACAGTATAATTTTAACACTAGAAGTGCGGGCGTCTCAAATTTGACCCATTTCGATGTTCTTCCTGCTCTAATTAATATTTTATTATGCATATACATATCGTAACTTTTTAAGACTTTTCATGAAATATGTTGATTTTTATATATTTATTATTTATACGAAACTTCAACGACATAATTGCAATATACCTACATATTTTTTATACAAATTGACCTCAGTCGGTAAGGTCAGCGCTTCTAGTGTTCAAATGATCGCATGCTCGTTAGAAATTCGTGGATTTCAATAAAAACACTTTTAGTGTACAAATGTGTGTGTGGGGAAATGAGAAGCTACTTTCAAGGTCTGCCTAATTCATGAAAATGAGCTTCTATTATTTACTAGCTTCTGCCCGCGACTTCGTCCGCGTTAAATTTCATGTTCCCCCGACTAATTTCATGTCCCCCCGAAAATTGCGGGTAAAAGCGATTCGATGCGACGGGAATAGGCTACCCAACACAAAAAGAATTTTTCAATTCGGACCAGTAGTTCCTGAGATTACCGCGTTCAATCAAACAAACAAACAAACAAACTCTTCAGCTTTATAATATTAAGTTTAGATTTAGGATCTCTAACAATATATGTACACAATACATTGACGCATTAATAAAGGGTATTACGATGGGAATTGACAGATACAGAGTTGCAGAGTTTTTTTTTTTTCTTTCAAATTAAGCTTTGTAGGCTCATTTCCATATTTACATACATAATTATGTACATATGCAAAACCGAACCTTTTTTATTTCAGAGTTGGTACCAAAGTGGTCCGTAAGCATGATTACTGCTACTTCCCTCAGTAAGTCCCTCGTCCATACAGGGCACATCACCGCACACTCTATATTTTCCACAATAGTTGACATAGTCTAGGGAAACAAATAGCATTAGTAGAACAAAATCATAAACTTAGTTGGACTAGCCGTTTACCTTACTATTACTAAGTAAAGAGGTGAGTAAAGTCGTTGTGTACCTACTTGTGTCGTAGGCGCAGGCGCACCGATAGGTTGGCTAACTGCATGTCACTGTTGGAGCTCGCAGCCTTCCTGTTCTGTGAGTGTACCACAACTTGCTGTAGAACATTTAGAGCATAAAATTTGTAGACCCAATTCTGTCTAATTTTCTGTTAGTAAAAAATAATATAGCTCTGTGGCCCTAACATGAAGAGGCAGACTGTTGATTTTTGCAAATTACCTATGAATTGTCTCATACACTCAGGTATTATAAAAGATTGGAGCTTTCAAGGTAGCTCAGACAGTACAGGGATAGAAATTAGATCATTTTGTAAAAACAGAATCGAGTAGTAAATAACTATATTTTATTATAATGAATACGTACCTGCTTAATAATAATATGTCATATTTTAAGAGTATTCTGGAATACTTCAGGCAGTCAATCTGGATCGAAGAACCTACACCTACAATACTTGTATAGGTATATAATATATAAGCAGGACCCAAAATCATACACAGGCACTAAGATATATAAAACCCGTGACGGGTGCCATGAGCAACTAATGTGACTACTTTACGTTATCCTCCATGTTTGCATCACTTTCCTGTAGATACCGGCTCCATGCGGAGGTATTAATTTTCCAATCTCTGACAATCTGCGAGAAAACTAATAGATGTACCTACGGGTATTATTTGTGGATAGCAAACAATCTGACTCAATACCCTGTTGGCGAAGTGGCCTTGGGTTTGATACCTGGGTCGGGCAAGTTTCAGTAATTTTTCAATTTTTAGGGTTCCGTTGCCAAATGGCAAAAAACGGAACCCTTATAGATTCGTCATGTCTGTCTGTCTGTCCGTCCGTATGTCACAGCCACTTTTTCCCGAAAATATAAGAGCTATGCTGTTGAAAAACAAAACCGGCCAAGTGCGAGTTGGACTCGCACACCGAGGGTTCCGTACAAACCTGTAGGTATTCGCGGTTTATGCATAAGGGGTATATTTATGAAATTAAAGGTTTTTTTTTTTTAATTTTTATATTTGAGTTGATTGAATGAAAGGTAAATTGCGGTTTACGATTTATGACGTATTAAAAAAAATAACTTACTAGATCTCGATCAAACTAATTTTCGGTGAAAGTTTACATGGTAATGTACATCATATATTGTTTTTAGTTTTATCATTCTCTTATTTTAGAAGTTACAGGGGGGGGGGACACATTTTACCACTTTGGAAGTGTCTCTCACGCAAACCTAAAGAGAGAGAGAGAAACCTCAATATCATTTTTGAAGACCTATCCATAAATACCCCACACGTATAGGTTTCATGAAAAATATTTTTTTGAGTTTCAGTTCTAAGTATGGGGAAACCCCAAAATTTACTGTTTTTTTTTCTCCTATTTTGGTGTAAATACCTTAATGCGGTTCACAGAATACATCTACTTACCAAGTTTCAACAGCTCAGCTCTTATAGGTTCGGAAAAAAGTGGCTGTGACATACGGACGGACAGACAGACAGACAGACATGAGGAATCTATAAGGGTTCCGTTTTTTGCCATTTGGCAACGGAACCCTAAAAACATTTAATTTTATAAACATAAACCTTATGCATAAACCGTGAATACCTACAGGTTTGTACGGAACCCTAGGTGCGCGAGTCCGACTCGCACTGGGCCGGTTTATTTTTTATTTGTGTCCGGTGAATATCTCGCATTAGGTATCCTTATGGTATCCTTGTGGCCCGGTGATATTGGCCCCGACTTACGAGTTGCAGGCCGTCAGTTTGAACCTTGTGTAATAAATTTCATCATCACTGGTCTCAAAACGGTGAAAGAAATCATCGTAAGGAAACCATGAGCTCGAATAAAAAAATCAAGGAAATGTAACATCCAACAACCCTCAATGGGTTAGCGTGGTGGATAACAACTCACTCCCTCTCACATACAGGAAGTCTGTGTCCGAGCAGTGCGACTTAAACACAACCGGTAAAATGTGGTGATCAATACATTGAACAGCTATATTTTACCGGTGATGTTTCGGCAGAAGATTTGCTTACCTCTACGTTGAATAATAGGTTATAATATTAGGGCCTTTCTGTTCAATAATTTCCGATTTGGCATCTGAAGATAGGTACTTGTGCATGCCATGAACGATGTCCACGTGTAGCCTGAAATCCAGTGGGAAAACAAAGTCTTTTAATGGTAGGTACCTATAAATGAACCAGTTTTCAATATTGTCGTAACATGGGTATTGTTGATGATAGTGTACATGCACCTTATGCTAGGTTCGCTTGAGACTAGTTCGTGCGCGCTCGTGTAACGATAACGCGGCGCAATGAACGCGTGTACCCTAAGTGAGTAGATCACATTAGTCGACTAACTCACGGTATCGCCACTCATTATTATCTAAACTAGGTACAGGTTTCATGAAAAATACCAACCCACGTATTTAAAAATAAACATGTTATTTTTTTTTAATTGTTTCAAATACAGAATAGAATAGCATAGACAATTATTTTGCAAATACGGGTAATACATAATAGGTGTTATGTTACATTATAGGTCTACCATATTTCACCCTTCAGCATGCAAACAGTATATTTCGTCCAGTTAAGTTTAAACAAAAGCCTGATCGAACAATCCAGAGCAAACCAGCATTTTTTTTTCTCCGATAAGAACTTAGCGAAACTGTAGTACGTTTTATCCATCAAAACAACACGTAGTCTCTTAAACACCACAATTGTCAAGTTTACTGAAGAATCGCAAGTGTAGCTCAAACAAAATTGAACTCGATGCGGATACTGAAGAATCACAAGTGTAGCTCAGTACTAAACTCGATGTGGATACAGAAGAATCGCAAGTGTAGCTCACAAATAAACTCGATGCGGAACCGAAGATTCACATATGTAGCTCAGTACTAAACTCGATGCGGATCCAGAAAAATCACAAGTATAGCTCACTAATAAACTCGTTGCAGATAGTGAAGAATCGCAAAGGTAGCTCACCTATAAACAACAATGGTAGTGCTATGGTTAACCACACGTCAGTGGTAAACCTTGATCCAAGAACTAAAACTACTCTATCTGCTACAAAATAAAGGTGCTATCAACGTCAAATTGGTACACAGACGTGCGGCTCATTGTACAATATAACACAAAGTGTGATCATTAACTTTAATCGTCGAGGCTCGACGGACAATTAGACAATAATTATTTGCAGCGAGCTTCCATTGCATCATACTCTTCATTATCACATAACACACACTTAGCGATTCATACCTTAACAAAATGTAGTCCTTAGGTGGTGATCAGAATTGTACTGATGAAGCACGCGTAACATTTACTATCAGGTAGTTCTCTGATGCTTTAGTCGCCAATCCAAGTCTATGAAGAATACCCTGTTAATAATTCTAATTGTTGTAATTTTTTCTCGAATTTTCAGTAACTTTTCAGAAGTTCTGGAAAAAGTACCTGCACTAATTTTTATTCTGAATACGCCACCCTCTTCAGTACATTTTTAGGTTCCGCACCTCAAAAGGAAAAAGCGGAACCCTTATAGGATCACTTTGTTGTCCGTCCGTCCGTCCGTCCGTCCGTTTGTCAAGACCCTTTTGCTCAGGAACGCGTGGAGGTATCAAGCTGAAATTTATAACAAATACTCAAGTCTACTGTCCCTTGGAGCTGTGAAAAAATCAAACTTCTAAGCTAACGCAATCAAAAGATATAGCCGTTTATACCGCAAATTTCCTCAAATTTTCGAAACTCGCAAGGGAATCAAAACCTAAAGGGTACTTCCAGTCGATCTAGAATTTTGAAATTTGGTACGAAGCAACGTCTTATAGCACAGATAAAGGAAAAATTGCGAAAACCGTAAATTTTTAGTTACATCATATAATAAACAGAACAAAACACAGACAGAAATAAAACTAAGCCAAGAAACAGAACAGAACTACGACTCGATTGTCGTGATGGGTGAACTTTTATTTATATACCTACAGGTTTATACGGAACCCTCGGTGCGCGAGTCCGACTCGCACTTGGCCGGTTTTTTAAATTTAGCGCGACTTTAACATAGATATTATTAATATGTAATTCACAGCTACGAGAAAAGTAACTATGTCTTTAAATTATCTGTTGCCTCAAGCGACGACGGTGCGATATAATGTGTCGCTCGCGACACGTGCCACTTTATTAAGACCGATACCATACAGTGCCAATCATTGGATAATAAAACGGATGCTACAAAGTATTACATGGACTCTATAACCGAAGATATTCAGGTCTACTATTCCTTTAAAGGCTACATCCTACATACGAGAGAAGTCGTCAAAACATAGGCAAACACCGCCGCATTAATCTAGCTGTCGCATAAAAACCATAAATAACCTGATTTGGAGATAAAAATAATTGAACTGCAGCTTACTGCATGTTCCCTTCCCTCCAACCCGTCACGAACCGCAAACGAAAAATTATCATCTCCCACAATCGTAAATACAGATTAGGACTCATACGTACTCGTGCATCGATTTGCAGCGCCATCAAATATTGACGCGTCCCGCCGCGTACAGCTCGCCGGGGATGCATAATTCCACGAATATGGTTTACGACCCCCCTGCACACCCTGCACGCCCTGTATCCTGAACGGAGACTGTATCCCCTGCGCTGCCCTACATCTTCATAAAGTATGAATCCTCGCGTCAGGTGCGATCGGTTACAGCCGCGATTTATTGTCGCTCCGATATGTACCGTTACGCATCTCTCCCCGTTTTATTTGGAACATATTATTGAATTATTGAGATGTTATGCGTTAGTGATATATTTATGAGTAGTTCACGGTCGATGGATATCGTTTTGCGTAACTTTGAATGTGTCAAGTGGCATCTTTGTTTTAGTTTAACATATTTCTAAATCGACATTTGTGTGCGGCGTAAGGTGTTCTGAAGCTCGTTCAAATGTCATCAAAATCATTAATTTTATCAAGAGTTTCTCAACATCATGTCACCTGCGTCATATGGCTAGACTTTCAACAACATCTTGCAAGATTTCCAACGTCAGCTACTGTTATACAATGTGCACTGGTCACAGTTGTTCGGTTATCAATCTCGGTACAGTTATAACTTAAGGCACAGTTTGGGTGTCGTCGCTGATAGCACACGTTTATCTACTCGAGACAACATTCCGTTAGCCGTCGACCAGTCTGGTGGCATCTTCTCCATATTTCCCAACACTCGCAGTCATTCAATATTCCACTACTAATGTTAAGAGCGTAAATTAAAATGTAATGTCGAAATAAATGTCACCGTTTCTAATGGTGTTCGGCGATTTGCCGTATTTTATTGCAAAATTTCTAGATCATTAAAATTATCTTAAAATAACAGCCAAGAATACAAGATATCTCGTTTAGAAATCTGCGTATTTGAATATTTTTTGAAATACATTTTGTCTAGATTCTTCATAGACAAAAGTTTATAGAAGTCCAATTTTGTGTTTCATAAAAGACAAACTGAATATTGAATTATCTACATGTTCAAGCCCTATTAAATCTTGCACCTATCTAGCTCTGTTATATGATTAAATAAGAGAAAGCTTACTTTACGGTCTACAACTAAATCCACAATTGTGATATTATTGATTTCAACAAAAAATGTACAAAGACGCTGTTGACTGGTGCTACTGCTCACAGTACAGTGGCCCGGCACAGCACAGCTCCGTACATAAACTACAGCAACAGGGCACATTATGCGAGTGTCAGACGTGTGGCTGTGATATACTGTCATGATCAGAAGGCTTCTATTTTTATATCACCATTTTTTTTACTGTCTAATAAATTAAGGCACAGCTAGAACCATTAAAATCCAGCCAAATGTTCTAATGTACTAAAGAATATTCATATCTCTAACATTTGTGTCGCTTGATTGGTGTAATAAATCATTTTTCATAATTTTTGCCTAATTTGGCCACACCCATGGATCTTAATGGTGGTCTGCTAACTGAGACCACACGCTACTAATAATAAATCTTTAATTAATTTCACACAATTGAATTAATGAATAGTAACAAAATTAGAATAACACATTAATCTGGGTTTGACATGCGCCAAATTAATCATACGCGACATTTTAGTGGCACCGTTTGGTTAAGCGATTACCAATTTGAATGTTTTTTTTTTTATAATGCACCTTGTGAATAATAAAATTAACATCCTCAATCATCATAATTCTAATATATACACATAACATATACATTATAAATTCTCTGATTCTGAAGCCACCATCTGCAACCACGCCACCTATAAAAAGATTCATTCTGCGCCATAAAAATCATAATTCCTAGAAATCAAATATTATGCATAGACTAGCTTTTGCCCGCGGCTTCGCCCGCGTGGATGTCGGAAATTAATGCAAGAGGACGTACTACCGCGATAAGAATGTGTTATTCCAGGTTATATAGGTAATATAGACTCTGTGCGCTATTTTCGATCCAGATCCATTCAGCCGTTTTTGCATGATTGAGAAACAAACACCCAATCATACATATTTTCACATTTATAATATTAGTAGTAGTAGGATTGTAATTCATATTACTTAGGATTCATAGTTTATGAGAACATCATGTGTGTTGGTGTTTTTAAAATAAGAGTAATAGTATTCAGAGTAAGAAGACTGCGACATAGGACTTGGTTTAGTTGAATATAAGTCTTCCTGGTTTTTCTTAACGCTCCTATTTTACCTATCATCATCATCATCATTTCAGCCGTAAGACGTCCACTGCTGGACTTAGGCCTCCCCCAATTTGGGGGGCTTTGCCATAATCGCCACGCTTGGCAGGCGGGTTGGCGATCGCAGTATGGTGGTAAAATGCATAGAAAACGCTGCTGCCCATTCTCTAGTAAGTCCCTTAGTCGCCTTTTACGACACCCACAGGAAGAAATGGGGAATTTTACCTATACAGACACTCAATCATTTACCAGACACCGAACATAATTATAGGAATAGTACTTTTGCCAGTGGCTTGGCCCGTATAGCTGTCGGAAAATATCCCTCGGGAACCTAATACCAGGAATAAAGTAGGTATTCTATCTGTTACGTATCCATGATATAATATATCTTTGTGCCAAATTCGATCTAAATCCGTTTGGCCGTCTTTGCATCATTGAGAAACAAACATCCAAAAATCTAAACATCTAAGCCATTTCGCGGTCTCTTACTTGGAAGAATACTATTAGGTTTAGTTTAAGTATAATGAACACACATGATATTCGCAATTACTATGAAGCCAAAGTAATATGAATTACAATCCTACTTATCCTGTACTACCCGGCCGCTGCCAACGGATGGACGGGACGGACCCGCAAACTGCTCTGCGCCCGCTTTTTAAATCTCTAATATCTTCTAAGATATTTATTTAAATTACATGCTGTAAAGGGCCATATTGATCTATATTAAATGCACAAAGTATTTAAGGTACTTAATTGGTTAAGGATTAATGCTGTATTGCTTAAAATCGCTTCGTAAATAAGCCCTTATTTCTCGTAAAAAGTAAAAGATAAAAAATGGTTATTGTGGGTTATCCCTAAGAGATAGACATATACCATTGCGACACTTTTGTAGGCTTTTTTAAGGTGTATAATACTGTAGTACATTATTTTGATCTATTTCGTAGGATTCAGCCAGGGTTTTTTCGAATTTTGAGACGTATTTCAGCGTAGTTTATGACGTATGTCACCGTAGTTTTCGAAGACAGTTATTTTTTTCTAAAATAAAAGAATCTTTCTAAAATAAAAGTAGCCTAAGTTACTCCGTGTTACATCAGCTATCTGCCAGTGAAAGTCCTGAGCCGGAACAAACAGACAGACAGACAAAAATTGTAAAAATGTTGTTTTGGTATATGTACCGTGTAAACATCCATATACATTTAGTAAAAAGTGGTTATCTTATTATTAAAAACAGACACTCCAATTTTATTTATTTGTATAGATGTCAACTTTGGACTATTTGTTTTAAAGTTAATATTTTCCGCATATTCCATAAAGGAATATAAATCTCAAACATATCTATAATTTAATACATCGAATAGTTCCGCTTGCCCAGTTTGGTTTATTTTGATGTTCTTTATTGAAATATTCCATTATTTTATTGAAAATATATTCTGCTTATGTATCAAAGAATCAAATGCGTTAAATATGTATAAATCCATATTATACCAGTAGCGTTCAACTGTTTTATATTAATATAATTAAGTCTCGTCATTAATTTGTGCAACGCGACATTCTGCTAACTGATTGGTGTAATCAATTCGCTATAGTTTGCTACCTGCTGGGTATCTTTGAATACCAGTATTTCATGCGACGTTCACTTGCACAAAACCTAATATATACATATACAAATAGAACACGCATTCCGCCCATGTAACATTCTTGTCATTCATTTGTTTTTCCAAAAAGTAACGTGACGAACTAGCAACTTTCTTTATTGGATTTCTTCTATCTTCTGACGTCATCAGAAAAAAAAGTCGACTATTTAATTCTGCCACCTTGACGTCACTTCTTAAAAATTACGGTATTTCGAAATAAAAGTAGTAAGTAATACAAACGTGCCGATATTAACGCTAATATAACGTCTCATGCAAAATGATTCCGATACTTGTCGGTGTGTACAGGTGAATCGGCGGGTGATCCATATTATTGTTCGGTGCGAGCCTCCGCGGATTATCTGTGACCAATGTGTTTATGTTGCTAACTCGCAGGTTTACTTGCGAAAACGACGAAACGAAATCTAAAATCTATGTGTGAAGTATTCAGAGGAGGAGAAATAAAAAGTGAACGAACGAAGATGTGTTATACAACTATTAGTTCGCATTGAGAAAGAAGGCTATCGTTTAAATGTCAAGTGACAGAGTGTTGCTCAATTTTAGTAAAATTATTGTGTAAATGTAAAAAGAATTAAGACATTATCAAAATGCTTTCTTAAAATAGTTAATTCTATTAATAACTTAATACACTCAACTTCAGAAATTAGCTCTTAAATATGCGTTTTAATTTCATAGCAGGAGTGACCGAAGGCGAAGGGCGCACTTATTAATAAAGGCGTAGCTGCACTCCTAATAAGAGCTGCTCGTAAATCGTTCTCAACAACAGATCCCGAATTACGAGCGAACTGTTGTTACTTTTTATATTTCACTTTCCACTTTTTACACGTACGCCGCACTGGGGACGTGTAGAGCTAGGCAGGGCTTAGACGGAGCACTCCTTAGAAGTAGCAAGGAAATATAATAGATGTGTCAGATGCTGGACTTAATAGTGTCACCTTAGTTGGAACAGTATTACGCAATTCTTTAACCAAACACAAAAAAAAATCCATTACATACAGTTTTGAGTTTTTCAAGTCAGTTTCGCATAATATAACGCCTGTAAACCCCGTAGGGTTATATAGTTGTACCTATACAATACCCATTTTTCCCTAGGTACATCACGACGATCAAAGGTGGTGTAGAGTGAATTTCATTTGCAATGCATCACTGATTCAGAATCGCACCAAAAATGTTGTAATGAAGAATTTGTGCTGTAGCCATATGGCTGTTGTACGTCTAAATACATTATGACGGAATTGCTCTGTCCTTTCTAACAATAACTGTGTCTACAAACTAAACCCTTTCGCGCGGTCTGCGCCAATAATGAAATCTGGGGTGTGAAATAAAAAGAAAAACTCTCTTAATTAAATTTTCTTTTAGCAAAATTTAATAAACGTAGGGGCGAGTGTGCCCACCGCCCGCTCCTGTAGCGCCACCTACCGGCCAGCTGAGCCGACCGTTATGTGCCTCATTGTGTAATTATTTAGAAAACGGAACCCATATTTTTGGAAAATGTTTTCAGACGGAATTCTTCGGTTTGCTCATAATAGTCATTTAAAAATAAAACGTAATGAGAGGTCTTACAATAAAGTTAACTGAGTCTCATCTGATTTTCAGGAATTTGATCTATAAGGGCTTTTGCTCATGAGTAAGATAGCATAGCCTACTAACTAGCTATAACGGAGAAGAGCTCAACGTGGTAACTTTGTTAGAAAAATAATCAAAACTAGGTACCTATGCATCATATCAGCCGAAAGACGTCCACTGCTGGACATAGGCCTCCCCCAAGCTCCGCCACTTCGACCGGTTTTGTGCTTCCCGCATCCAGCGGGTTCCTGCGGCCTTCACAAGGTCATCGGTAAAACTAGGTATGCAAAGTATGCAAATCCGTTTAAAAGCAAAACTTTAAAAACGCACTCTATGCAGACAGGCATATTATTTTTATTATTCGATTTCATCGCTATTCAATATACCTGGCTCAGTGCTGGCACACCTAATTGATTAACGCTTGAAACTGCTGTTGGAGCTGCTGAAGATTGTAACATTATCTTTGCAGTGTATAAACTCAATCTCTTTGCATTTATATAATTGCATAGCACACAAGTGTGAGTACTTTGTGTTGTAGACCTGCCATACACCAGGTAATATACCTTTCATTGATTGAGTGTGCCCTGGCGGCTGATAGTAAATTATGCTCACTGAAATGTCAATGTGAAACGGAGGCACGTGTCATCACGTGTGTTGGATCATTTAGCTCCCTTTAAAATGGTTGAGCTGAATGGTGCTGATCCATACGTCTCAACCGTCATTGGGCGCCGTCAGCGTGGTCACGACTAGCTACCACGGCTTATTTTTTATTTTTTTTGTTACTACCTTTGCACTTAAATAATATTTTTGCAACAGTATAATTTAGATGATTGTCCATGGAGTTTCTTTCTTGTTTTTATTCATAGGTACCTACTACGCTTTGCTTTGCAATAGGTAACCAGCTTCATTTTCCTGACTTACAGGCTCCTTGACCAGTGGATTAATTGAAATAAATGCTTTGTATTTGAGTTTTGGATGTTTTATGAAAAACTTCAATAGTTTTATGGTTTTATGGAGCTTTCAGACTTTTGTAGCAAACCAATCAGATAGGTGGCCAGTGCTAGATGCGCGATAGGCAGCGACGCAGCGCGGCGGCGCGCGATATTTAAATAAACACTTAGCAACAATAAGCGATAAGTGCCGCGCGGCTCAACCCGCGCGGTTACATACCGACCGACATACGCGCCGCGGCCGTACTGACGACACAACAGGTTTTGGAAAAATTGATAAAAGTGTTTTGAGGTTTTTCGAGACAGAAAAGGCATTTCTCTAAGTACCTCAACGTAATGTTATTTAAGAATCTATTTGAAGGTTTTTATTTTATGTCGTTTGTTCATAGAAATGGTTAAATAACATAAAAATTTAACCCCATTTAATGATCAAGTTGCGAGTACATTCCAACCATTTTCTTATTTGCGAGTGACACAAAAAGCCACACCATCCCGTATCGCGTGTAACTAATACTTCACATTATTAATTACAAATACCTATATAATTGCAACGGCCGCTACACGTCGGCACAGCGGCCGCGCGCTGCTTCTTCATAAATAACTTCGAATGTTTGGATTCCTCTCAAATTATTTAGCAGTATATAATGCTCATTTAGCTGATGTGAGCTCGTAAGTTCGTTCCCCGTCAAATTACCGTTGCACTGCGGAATGATTGAGATCTATGGTGGAAACATGAGCTGCATTGTTGCTGTTCCCCCTTTCTATTTTTAATTATCAAAGAAATTGTTGATAAATCAAGTGTCTGTAATTTTATTGTGATTTATATATTTTTTGTTCACATCTACTCAATTTTCTGTAGCGATTATGTTTGATGCAGTTTTAAATCAACGACGTTAATTGCTACCCACGTCTTTGTTTCTAAAATTAAACAATAAGTTACAAAAAATTACACCGAACAAAAAATAATAAAAATCAGTGTAGTAGTGTTTTGCTGACGGTACGGGGTGAACCTTAGTCCACGTATCATAGCCTCATGAATAATGCACGCCGCTCCAAATAATATACGATTACACTGTAGTCTGTAGGAAAATGCACTTTCTTTGTCTCGTGTGTTTGTCCGCGCGCCGAATTCGGGTAATGACCGCGACCAACGCAATGTCTTCCACTGGCTGGCGGCGGCGGCGCAAGCTTACCGATCTTATGTAGATCCTTGTTATGTAGATTGTTGACTTATCTTGTTTTGACTTGTGGTCATACATAAAAAAATCAAAACTTTTTACAAAAAAATAACAACCGACTTCTTTAAAAAAAACACTACAAAGTCAAAAATAACTAGAATTTCGGAAGTCGGTGGCAAAAAAATCTTAAATACAGATCCTATGAGACCGAATTCCGAAATTAAAGTTATTTTTGACTTTGTAGTGTTTTTTTTAAGGAAGTCGGTTGTTATTTTTTTGTAAAAAGTTTCGATTTTTTTAAGCAGTGGAATACTTTGCCATAAGTAGGAACTGTTTCAGTTCGTTTTCTGTACTATATTCTATCCGTTTTAAATGCTTATTTAAAACAGCGGCCATTGTTACACGAGTAACATTGCGTCTCTACGTCACCGTGACATCAGATAACAGACCAGCAGACTTGTTATAATCGTAACCTTCCTAATCACTGCTAAACTAATTTACTTTATTTTATTTATTGCTCTAGTTGTTCTTTTTATACCATCGTGTCTGGCTTCAAGTTAATCAGCGTGATGTAGCCGGTGCTCGTATTTTATTGTTTTTGAACAAATTTAACAGTTTACGTTATTTAGGCGAGTCGCTGGGTGAACGTTATAATTTTTCCGAGAATCCTGAATGTACTTATAGCTATAGTTCCACCGAGAGATTTATTTTAATAAACAATGTGCTGCTTTTCTAACTGGATTGAAAATGCTATACCTATAAAATCTGTAGGTAGAAATCAAAGGTGCTTAACAACATTTTTTTATATCAGCCAGTACTCACGAATCGTTTGATCTTCTCATTGTTATCGAGTAAACGATGAGAAAAGACATAGTGCAGTGATTGTGCAATAAACGGTTACGCCCATCCGTCGATATTGTTTGCTTGGTGTTGTTCAGACGCTCGTGCCAGATCGCTGTTATTAACGTATCTGTTAATTGCGCAATTTGCAACTGCTCCGCGAGCCTCATGCCAAGCCACAGCACTGGGCAGCACGCGCAGTAGCCCCACTCAACTCATGAGCATGGATTAATTGAGTAGGTACTTCTCCTATAGGTCGTTTAAGGTGCTCATTACGTAATCAAAGCAGTTTGTTTGAAAGGAAGAACACTGTTGCAATATTTCAGTTTAAAAGTTGCATATAGATGTAAAGTATTTTCAATAATTATCGGATGCTGCCTATGCATTTTCACTTAGTACATTGCAAAGAGGAAAGCTTTAGTCTCCTCTCAATGACGGCCACGGACTAAACCCACTGCCCGCACAGTGTCCGTGTCATTATAATGTTAAATCGCTGTGAATTATTTATTTGCGTGATCAGTCCAAGGACCGAACGTGGGACAGTGATGGCTTCCCAGAAGCGATAGCATAGCGTCTATTACGCGACACGTCTGACTGTGGGAACTTTCAGCCTGGCTGATAACCTACTAATAGTAGAAGTATATGAGTCACAAGAACCAGTGGGCTCATTGTGCGAAGGGACTCAACATTTGTGCCAAGTTTCAAGCTAATAATATGTGCACCCGTACCACGGTATTACGACGTGGCAGGAATAAGTAGAAAAACCGACTTCCTTAAAAAAAAACGCTACAAAGTCAAAAATAACTTCAATTTCGGAATTCGGTGTCTTAGGATCTGTATTTATGGTTTTTTTTGCCACCGACTTCCGAAATCGAAGTTATTTTTGACTTTGTAGTGTTTTTTTTTAAGGAAGTCGGTTTTTATTTTTTTTGTAAAAAGTTTTTTTTTTAACTTTTTAGTTATCGTAGATACCCCGCACTAATTTAATCGTGTTATTCGTTCATTTTTCGCGCCAATACTTAATGCAAATATAACACTTATATGGTTTTCACACGGATCCCACTGTCTGAATGGAACCAAATTAAAATGGGACCATTTGGGAAGCACCAGCTTTCAAATAAAAAAATAAAAAAAAAAAAAAAAAAATCATCGGTTCGGTCAAAAATATAAAAAAAGAATACAGTCGAATTGTGGAGGAGACTATCCTCCTCCTTTTTTTGAAGACAGTTAACAAAAGCTAAACGAAATATTATGATAACGCAAACATCACAACGGCGGCGAGGAAGAGGACGGCCACCAGCGGGCTTGGGACCTCGAAGCCATCAGGCCTCGAGCAGGGTCCCCGCTGCCGGTGGAAATGTGTCGCGCATGCGATGGACCCAGTCCATAAATGAAAATGTGATGCGCGCATATTATGGGGCTACAGAGGGAGGAATTAACCTGACAGCGTACCGAGTTCGGATGCTCTCTCTGTTTCAGGTGCTTGAACCAGCCGTCAACGTCTCGGCCCAACGATTATCGGATCAGGTGCGCGTCATTCAACATAATCATAGATTGGATGACGCTACACTTGATCGGCTGCGCTCGGAAATGCAGAATAGTTCTGATAGTAATCCTCCCCCATCCCAGAATGTCATGCATACACCTGCCGATGTTCTGCTGCAGGCAAACCAGTATGATGAGGAGGAGGAAGTCAGGGCTATACCTGCAGATAACTTGTGCAATGTGGACATACGGAGCAATCTGGAGGATGCGATTCGTGAGTACCGGTTCATATCACCTGACCTTAGACCACGGCTACCACGGTTGCCCATGAATAAAAAAAACAGAGCACTGGTGTGCGCCCTGGATCCGCTGCTGCCAAATTTTATTGACAGCAGTGCAGACCTTTGCGATACACACTCAATCTTCTATTGCACAGCTGTTACGGCTTGTCGTATAGCTCGAGTCAAATTCCCAAACACTGATCGAGCTGTACGACCAAAACTTGTCGGACCGGCCTGGCAATGCAGGATTGAGCGTCGTATTAATGAGGCCAGGGTGCTCATCGCGAATCTCATCTGCTTTAGGGAGGGCAATACACGCCCAAGGGTGATGCGCTTTGTGAAGCTGGCGTTCTCGGGAACTAATATCAGTCCCCGAGAATATGTATCCCGTGGTACAGAACGCATCGACTTCCTGAAGCAGAAAGTTTATGCATGGGCAAACCGTATCCGTCGATATAGGCGAAGAGTGGACCGGTTCACTCAGAACCGCATGTTCCAGAGCGATGAAAGGTGGGTGTACAGAGCCTGGGAGCGACCCAACCCAACTCAAGGTGTGACTGGCGCGTGTCTACCAAATAATAACGAAATGAGTGCTTTTTGGCGAAGCATTTGGTCGGTGCCCGTCAGTCACACTGAAGGACACTGGATGCGTTGTTGAGCAGACATGTGAGTCAATACCAAACATGGAGGCTATTATCATCAGTCCTCTGGATGTGGCCCGTGCATGTACTGGATGTAGTCCGTCCGTTGCCTAACTGGAAATCTCCAGGACCGGATGGACTGCACAATTTCTGGATAAAATGGCTACAAAAGTCACACGCCTGCTTAGCCTCACAATTCCAGTCATCTTTAGAGACTGGGTCGCTACCACTGTTCTTTACGACAGGAGTTACCCACCTTCTTCATAAATTCGGTAGTACTGCGGAACCTAAAAATTATAGACCCAAAACTTGTTTACCGACGACGGTCTATAAAGTTCTTACATCCATTCTTAGAGAAAAAATTTGACACCATATTCAAAATAACGGAATTATGTCGGTGTCTCAGAATGGATGTAAGAATGGGTCCCGTGGTACTAAGGAGCTGCTCCTTATAGACATGACCATAAGCCAACAGGTTCGTAGATCCCGGAAGGATTTGTCGACATGTTGGATAGATTATAAGAAGGCCTATGACTCGGTGCCACATACATGGCTCTTGAGGGTGCTAGAATTTTACAAAATAGATGCAACTCTACGCACCTTCTTGATGTCGTGTATGAGGCAGTGGAGGACGGTCCTTCTCTATCCAGGATGTCCACAAATCCAGCAGATCAATGAACTGATCAGGATTGAGCGAGGAATATTTCAGAGCGACAGTTCCAGAGTCAGCAGTTACAGAGTCCGCTTTGGTTTTGCTTAGCCTTGAATCCTCTAAGCACACTGCTGGAGAATTCAGGTCTAGGCTATCGATTGAGAAAAGGTGGTCAGGTGATATCACACCTCCTTTACATGGATGATCTGAAACTCTTTGCCCCCAACAATTTGCGACTGATGGAGCTACTGAAGGTAACAGAAACGTTCAGTAGCGCCATCAGGATGGAATTTGGTGTGGACAAATGTGCAGTCATGCATGTAGAGCGAGGGGAGATTGTAGAATCCGTGGGAACCGAACTTACGGATTCTATACACCTTGGATCCCTCTCCTTAACCAAAACCTACAAATATTTGGGAATTTCGGAAGCATTAGGCATCAATGCTACCGACATGAAACAATCGCTGAAGGAACGTTTCTTTGGCCGCCTGAAAAAGGTATTTAATAGTCTTTTATCAGGCGGCAACAAGGTGCGTACCTTCAACGGTTGGGTCATGCCGGTTTTGATGTATTCTTTCGGCATACTCAAATGGACTCAGACGGAACTTGACGCTCTGAATAGGAAGGTCCGTACATTGCTGACGGCAGATCGGATGCATCACTCACGGTCATCAGTGATGAGACTGTACATCCCGCGGAAGTGTGGGGGTCGAGGTTTCTTAAACGCTAAAACCCTCCACAACCGCGAGATCTGCAGTCTCAGGGAATATTTCCATCAAACTGACGTGGGGATGTACCGAGATGTGGTCGCAGTGGACAAGGGCCTCACCCCGCTCTCCTTGGCGAAGGAGAACTGGCGCAAACCTGCAGTACTGGATACTAAGGATCGTAAGGAAGTATGGCAAAGCAAAGAGCTTCACGGTCGCATTTTCCGGGCTCTCCATGGGCCTTATGTAGACTTTTTGGCGTCCGTATCCTGGCTGCGTTTCGGCGACCTCTTTGGGGAAACCGAAGGTTTTTGTCAGTGCGATTATGGATGAAGTTATCATGACGAATAACTATCGGAAATACTTGTCAAGGATGGTACGGTTGACATCTGTCGGGCATGCCACCGTCCCCGTGAATCAATCCGACATATTGTTTCCGGTTGTTCTCGTCTCCCTAACGGCGAGTACTTGCACAGACACAATCTAGTAGCTAGGATCATCCACCAGCAACTTGCTTCGCAGTACAACCTTGTGGAATCTGAAATACCATACAGGTATGTGCCCGACCCAGTTCTCGAGAATGGTCACGCCACATTGTACTGGGATCGATCTATCCTCACAGACAGGACTATTGTAGCCAATAAGCCTGATATTATGGTGATAGATCGACGAGAGCGTCGTGCAATGATTGTTGATATCGCGGTCCCTCATGACGAGAATCTCGTGAAAGTTGAACAAGATAAAAAAATCAAGTATCTTGACTTAGTACACGAGGTTGTCGACATGTGGGACGTGGATTCTGCAATCATTGTACCGATAATTGTTACAGTAAATGGGCTAATAGCGAAGAGCCTCGACCAACACCTCAGTAGGCTCTCATTGGGTCAAGGGCTTGATTCAGAAGGCAGTACTCCTGGACGCGGCACGCATTGTCAGGAGGTTCCTCTCTCTAGAGCCCTGACCACCGGCAGCTTGGACCCTGTTCCCGATGCCGATGGGTCACTATTTTATATATTTTTAAATGTTTTTGTAAGATTTTTGTAAAAACTTTTTTGCAAAAAAAAAAAACAACCGACTTCCTTAAAAACACTACAAAGTGAAAAATAACTTTAATTTCGGTAGTCGGTGTCTTAGGATCTGTATTTATGGTTTTTTTGCCACCGACTTCCGAAATTAAAGTTATTTTTGAAGTGAAAACTTCTTTAGCGGCGTTGAGCACTTTTTCTGTAATGGGTATAAAATCTTAAACTCGCGTCAGGACACGTGACCTGATCGAAAAAGCGTAGGACGGATGGAGAGTAGACAGCTATCCCCTCTCTACGGCGCGGCGAAAATGTATGCCTGGGCCTACTGTTTCGTTTAGGCGGCGCAGGGCGCTTGCGCGAATGTTCGTCTATGTTACAGCGTGCCACGCGCATCCATGGATGGTGACAGCTGATGGCTCGACCGTCTGTGTAGTGATCACATTGTTGTGTATTCGTAAAATTCGTGAATATAAAGTGCTTAAAATATGGAAATTGAACAACAAATTATTCCCTAACCATTCCAAAATATCAAACATGCTCAACGTTAATAATCAAGTTTTCACTTCTGCCGGCACTCCCGGAGTGCAATTTTTTCACTTTGTAGTGTTTTTAAGGAAGTCGGTTGTTTTTTTTTTTGCAAAAAAGTTTTTATTTTTAAATTTTTAGTTGTGGTATTCACCCTGCACTAATTCCAAACAAACAATGCATATTTATGCGATAGCAGAAATCGCGGTTGATTTCCTGTCATTTTTTAAAGAGTTCCGGTGTCTGTCTCCCGAACTCATCATCAGATCTATATGAAAATTATATAGGACCATTTCGGAATAAACCCCAAAAAAAGAATTTTGTAAATCCGTCTATATATGACGGAGTTATGGCCGAACATACATAAAAAAAAAAACATATAAACATCCGAATTGATAACCTCCCTCCTTTTTGAAGTCGGTTAAAAATATAATAAATGGCCAGGCCAAAATGATTAAGGCTACTTTTTTTTTATTAAGCAGACAGTAGAGTGGGTAAGAGCCCACTCTAGTGTCTGCTGAGGAATCAATTCTCGATGTCAACGAGTATGTCTATCTAGGACAACATATCTTCTAACTCCTGATCGATAAGGAGTTGTACCTTCCATCATCAGCTCAACGGAATATAAGAATACAAGTAACGGTCTAAACGTGCCTATAATATTCAAAGAATTATCCCCTAACCTTCTAACCTTTCACTGTAAGTTCCTATATGTACTGTTCACCGATGAGGAGTTCCATGCGGTATCTTCGAAGACTATAATTAGTTAACCACGGATGGATAGATAGAACCAGCAATTATTTTTGATCTTTAGTACAATATCCAAATCACATTACGTGTACTGTTTGTTTTTGAGGAGTTCCTTCGTTTATCTCCCAAAGTATACATCAAATCTTCACAAAATTAATATGGGACCACCTCAGGAGAATACCCTTACGAATAAAAAAAGAATTTTCAAAATTGGTTGACAATTGGCGGAGAAATCGGTGAACATACATAAGAAAAAAAAAAAAAATGCATACAGTCGAACATATAACCTCCTCCTTTTTTTGAAGTCGGTTAAAAATATTTAAAAATATACTCAATATGTAGGAAAAAAAAATAGACGAATTGATAAACTCCTCCTTTTTTTGAAGTCGGTTAAAAATACATTCAATTTCGAAACTTTATTTCTGGAATTTAGTATAACTTTCTTCAAAATCACGGTAGAATAGATAGGTAGATACTGGACATGAACAATCAAATCTGTTCCGCTAATCCACGTTGTCGAACGAGAGATTCTAGGTTTGATATCTGGTGTATGGTCAATTTTTCAATGGCTACATGGATTATCGAATGGCCCATCTGGTACTGCATCAAACTAAATACTAACATCATTACTTATAATATCATGGCTGACACGAGTAAACAGAATGCATAATAATAATATAAAATTTGTAATAGTAACAATGAAATGTGTTCAATCCACAGTTAATAATATCGAAGCCACGATACAATTATAGCAATAAAATACAAATGATTACCATAATAAATTGATAATTAATAAGTACCATATCGTGGTACTACAAAAGGTTAACAGACGATGCTTAGTAACAACACTGCTCATCGTAATGTGGAGGTGTTATTTTATAACGACGTCGGATGTGAAGGGAAGCGAAAAAACTATTAAATATCCCTTGTACTGGGAACTGTAAACAGGAATGTACGGAGAGGGGACTAACGTAAGGCGTTGTAGAGAAAAATATATATATGTTGGTAAATAACTAAACAGACTGTCCACCTGGTGGGAAGTGGTTATTCGCGCTGCAGGATACACCCGCAGCACACCAGTCTGTGCTGAGAGACGGAATTAAACTTCGAGTGTGTGCCACCTCCCTGGCACCTGGTAACTGACTGAAAGCTGTGTTGCATCCAGGCTGGGACATTGCAATACTTAGTATGGTGTACTTTCCTTAAATTATTTATTATCAGAAGCTTTAAGTTTACTCTTCATTTCACAAGAAGTTTATCTTGCACTTAATACTCGAAACTCGAGAAAATTTCTATTCATTTAATACTTACTTGTCAGAACTTGGACATTCCTTACCTTCCTCCAAAGAATTAGTGGTCAAAGGAGTGGTATTCTTGGAGTAATAATAAGGCTGTCGAAACGCTTGCGAGCGGCGATTGAAACTTAAACGTTTGTCTTCAAACTGAGATATGAGTCGTTACAATACAAACAGTAGAGTGTACTCACCTCTGCGTGCACGGCAGACACGCTCAGAAGGTGCACTCCACACAGACAGTATTCGTAGTACATAACTAGGTATACATGGAAAAATAAACGCAGGTATCGAAAGAGGACAACACTATAAAGTATGATACTATTCAGATTAGTCTTATTTTTGTGACATATTATAAGAGGCTGAGATGGATCATACATTTATGGCATTCTTCAAGTTTATTTCAGTCATATGAACGTTGATGAATGCTGCCCACCGAATTCTAACATGCAATGGGTATTTTGAAATATCGTAAGGTAATAGGAATAATCGTAAACTATTCATGGGTTTGAAATGAGTTACAGTTGAGTTGCTAGCGAATTTGTTGCAAATCCTTCGGCTTCCCAACGAAATCGACAATCATCTTCATAAGCAGTGCTTTTGAGAGAATCCTTCCTTCAGCTATGTGATAGTCTCAGATTCCTGTGTTATAAGCACTGGTTCTTCTGTATGTGGTGCCTGTAGCAGGTACGTGTCGTATGCTCGTCACGCGCGCACATCTCGCCGCGCCGCGACGTCGCCGCGCGTAGTAGCGCGTGTGTGGGGGGCCTAACGCTGGCTTCTCATGACACGGGTATTTTTAGACGCCGCCACTTGGTAACAAGCATGTTCAGGTAATGTACGTATTCAAGTTATCTTCATTCAACTTAACCTGACATATGTAAAACTGGTAGATGTATCGTCACCACTCGTCATTTCGAATCAACCTCCTAGCGGTGTAATTGTAAGTAATTGGATGTTCTGCTAGCTCAAACCTTTCAGCAATGGGGTTAATAATGAGCAATGTATCTGACGATAGAGACACCCCTTTTTATTTGGGACCTAACTTACTGCTTTTGGCGTAGGTACACTGGGCATATGGCAATGGGTGTGAGGTACTTCCTTATTTGAAATGTGCTTGAATACCAATATGCAAAGTTTTATTGACATTAACGAAACAAATAAACGCACAAAATTGTTCATTCGTTGTAAGTTAGATCGTCAACAAACAAACAAGGATACAATCTTCACACATTACGATAGCGCCGTTTGAAAGTTGCAGTCAAAGTTGCGTCAGGCGCAGTGCCCGACGCGATGCTGGCACTCCACCGGACCAGCCAGTACTACGCTAGGAAGTGATCGAGTAGCGCAACAACAGCTGTTATTGTATTGACCAAGCATAAATAACACCTTTATGCACTAATGATTCACTAATAACTATACACGACATTATCCGCATCACTATGCACTCCATTGCCTTTTAACTACAGCGGCATCAGCGATGCTTGCTTAGAGAAACAGCAATGAATAGCAAATAGGAATGCGACTGACTAAGGGAGTAGTCACACTTGTCGGCGACAGTCAACAACTTCGACTATATTGTAATTTTGTGTGAGTGATTGCTGATTGATATTGATAAGTATCTATGGTTGGTATTTAAATTTCTTGAAACCATAATAATACGTCTTGCATAATGAAGTAAATACGGCGTATGGCATGCCATAGGTAGGTACGTGTGCATGTCCTCGATGACTATCTAACGTCTATTTGTAAAGACAATAATTATAATCTCGACATTGTAGAGACTTAAACATTAAATACATTATTTATTAATGGCAAGGAAAACCACAATATACTGAGAGTGTTAGAGAAATATGAGCTTGAGCATCCATAAAGACCAAGGTAGAGTTTGTACATGATGATAGCTAGCGTCACTGGGGCAAAAGAACATATTATTCCTTTTACACATTTTTTCAATTCTCCTCTGAACCAAAACTATTGTAATATCGGTGGAGGAACGAGTATCGCTTATTGATGCCTCCTATAGTATAACAATTAGGCTGCTAAAACGCAACAAATAATCGACGATTGACTAAATGGTATTTTCCATATTTAGCTAAAATGTATCTACTTTTGCCCCAACTAGTGGGTTTAAAAAAATGGGTAAAATTACGCATGTAAGATAAATTACACATTTAGGTATGTTATTATAAGAAATCTACGGCATAACGTTTAAGTAGGTACTTATTTACTTTCCATTCCTTTCTTTTTTTAATATTCTTGTAGAATTATGTCGCATTCTGAAACTATTTGTTAATTACAAATTGAATACGCACAATACCTAAATTAAACAGCAACTTTATGAAGGCACTAGCTTCAGCTAATATATCCCACAGGAACGTACTTCCGAGATGTGTTGTCAAGTAAACGATGTCTTATCGCACTGGTTGCTTTGTCTTATCCGACCCAAAGAATAAAAAGTTTCACACAAAATTCAAGCCCCCATTTCACTCTCTTAGGGATGGAATTTCAAAACTCTCTTTTTTAGTGGATACCTCTTCAAAAGGAACACACGCTTCCAATTTCAGGTCAGGACCAGTGGCTTAGGGTGTGTGTTGATATATCAGTCAGTCAGTCACTCAGGACTTTGAATTTTATATATATAGACTAGCTTCTGCCCGCGGCTTCGCCCGTGTGGATGTTGTAAAATTCACCATTTCAACCCCCCATTTCACCCTCTTAGTAATGGAATTTCATAAAACCCTTTCTTTGTGGATACCTACTCCTCACAAAGAACACACCCTCCAAATTTCATGTCTCTAGGACCACCGGTTTAGGCTGTGCCTTGATATATCAGTCAGTCAGTCACTCAATCAGGACTTTGAATTTTATATATATAGAAGATACATAGATGTAATGTAGGATGCATTTTTTTAATTTTAGTTACTAATTATTAATTTTTAATTCCTTGTTAAGTTCTCAGCAGTAACGTACGTATTATTGCCCCCGTACTTTAACCGCGTTTGACCGATACAACAAAAAATCTAATTCTAATGAGGTAAGATTAGAAGTTTTTATTAAGAAAAGCGGTGAGTAAGTAAATGTAAAGGAAAAAAAAAACATTATCTGTCAAAGTACGAATACTCCGTTTCCACAAACTTTTCCCAGCACCTTATATCGCAAATGTGATACGCACCGGAGCTTATGACACAATACTGTGGCCCTTGCGCACATTTTGGCGAGGAACCAGTGTCCCCATCCTTTGACCCCTTTCACAGAGAAAGTATTGCGTACCTACTTTTTCCCACTGTGTTCTTTTACCCCGAATGACTCCACTTGATGAATTGAAGGTAGGTATCGTCGGATAGCCAAATTTAAGTTGAATTAGCAGTCCATTAAAACACTGAAGCTGTAAGTACTCTCTTAGCCAATGAGGCCCCAATAGACTGTAACTATGAGGCACCGACAGACTGTCGCCTTATCATTTATCAATGTTTGCGTCGTTCATCAGAACGCCTTGAAAAGTTATGTTCATAATTCGATTCAACCCATGTTTTCTGGCTGTCGTTTATGAAACGTGATGCATCCTACAAACTTGGTCGCCGGCGTACGCCTCATGTGAACGGCCGCTAAGTCAAAGCTCTCGCCCTTGAAATAAAAGGTCCGAAGCGAAAAGTGTATTAATATTCAGTGTATCTTGGAGGGAAGTTAAATAGCCGTGTATTTGTATTCATTATCCTCCGACTCTAACAGCTTACGTGTGAGCCGAATAGTTGAGCGACGCGACCTGCGCGCGTGTCCGCTGTCTCACGATACGACACGTGAGGCGAGGTGTTCATCGTGAACAATGTCCTGAAAATATAGCTGAGGAATTGATCAAATAAATGAATTATTCGAACTAGAAAAGGCGTCAACACCCGTCTATTGTTGTTTCTTCACTGCAAAAACAATTGACGAGGCAGCGAGACCTCTCAAAGTGTGTTTGTTAAAGTTTTTTTTTTTTTCAAATATTACCATCAGCAGAATCTTTTCAAGTTTTTGTTGGCAGCAGTAGGTAAACAAGCGTTGCAAGGAGCTTCTATGTAAAGGACTCAAAAGCGTTGGAGTCCACTCGTCACCCAAAGGTCAGTCCTAAAGTTTCTGATACGTATGAACAACGTAGCTACGCACTCTCACAGTTTTGTGTGGTGGTGTCATTGTGGCGCAGTCGCGGCGGCGGCGCGGCGGCGCGGTGTGCGGGTAGCATTAGTCCACATTAGACACGCCACTGCCGCTACGTGTCGCCATTGTGCGCTCCTCCTTAGCTAGCGCGGTGGCGCGGTGGGTAGGTGCCCATCAGCTAACAATACGTCGCCGAGGCACAGCCGACACTCGTAGAGCATTGATGCCACACGTCTGAAGGAGCCTTTGTTTCAATAGACAGGTTACAACGCCTCCTTGTTGGTTCAAGTAGGTTTTAGAAGTGGAAGAAAATTGTAAGTGTTGTCAATAACAACTAATAATAATAGAAATAACATAAAGAGAAGTCCGGGGTGGTTAAAGACTATTTCAAACGTAATTCATTCACTATGCAAAGTAATCTTTGATATCTTTAGGTACCTACCTACTGTTGACAATGGCTCGAGTCGTTCTGTTGACCCTATAAAGGACAACTATCAAGATTGTTCGCATTGCTAATAGTAGACAACCTTGAACACCGCAAACTTAGCAATAAACAATTAGATTTTACTCCAACTACTAATAAATTGCAATGCTACATAAACTTGCGAGTACAGGCACTGACCAGGACACCGCGCTTCGTGTCTTTAATCACCGCGAGCCGAACTCGGCCGCGCTATCCATAATGCGGCCGCAGCTATCTGACAAACAACAATATTTTAATATTCCCCAATAGAAAAAGCTCTATAATCCTCGTCTCACTAAATAGGTATACTTAATCAATGAGAATCTAAGCATTAAGTCCCCCACGCCGCCGATACGTATCGAATCGGAATGACGTCTCATTCGTCCGATTTATACCACGTTCATACTACGACCAATAGACGTATTCGACCACCCGTATACAAAAAATGTTTTGAATATAGCAAGTAGCAAAACAGCAGTGCAAATGTTGTTTGCACTGGATGTTTGTAGCATGTGGCGTACTGGAGGTTCGTAGCAGGCGTAGTCTGTACGTAGCGTGACGCAACATTTTGCATGGCGTTCGATTCCCGCGCGGCTATAAATCATGTCGTCCGACAAGCGAACAAAGCCGGTTAACGCGCCGTGTCTTTGTGGATTTTGAGCGATTTCGGTTTATAATCATTTTTCATCCCGCACGCCGCCGCGCGCCGCCCGGAATGTTACGCTGATCACCGGAATATACTAGCTTTGTTACCATTATGTACCACTTCAGTTTATTTGTGTGTCGTTAAGTTCTTGTATAAGTCCTGATCATTTAATTATCGGTTTTTATTACACTTAAGAATGGTAGGTACATAATTGTTTACAAAATAGGTCTAGAGAATAATAGTTTACAGAGTGCATGTTTTAGGTCACAAAACATTCGCAACTAATGATTACCCTTTCAAAATTTAAAAAAACTTATCTATTACAATTACAGATTTTACTTTTTTGTCACCGATAGTGCATTGAGATGTCTCCGACTGAGCGGCGGGCGCGGGGCGGTGCGGAGTGGTGCGGAGTGGTGCGGGGCGGGGGCGCCCAGTTCCCACCGAGCGTCGAACATAGAGCACGGCTCTAATTAATCACAATAGCGGTTTTTATATCAATGTAATGAGGTAATAAATTTTTGTCAATAGTTAGACGTTGCACGTCGGTAAGTGCTAGCGTGCGCCCCGCGCGCTCCGTGCGGTCCGCGCTGCGCCTTGACCGGCGGTGAGCATCGCGTGTCACTAATTAGCTAAAACCCAAGGTCCATATGAGAGATTCGACATCAATATGGGCGTGTTAGATAATGTATTGTTTGTTTCAGCAGATTCGGGTCGAAGGTGACTGCAGTACCTAGCTTGGTACTTGTGCGGACTTCGGCTACGTTTCACTTTCGTAGCTCTGCCGCAGATGGTGTAAAAATCTTCAGTTAAATTCAAGTATTGACTCGTTACTAAGACGCATGAAATTATAGCCTGAAAACAATCCGTAACTGTTAAATAATTAAGAGGTCTTACTGTTACCTTAAGCCTCCACATCCAACCAACATGCAAAGCCTGACTGCCACTCATATCCAAATAATAAAACCACTCATGATGATGTTCATCCCAGCCGCGGTACAATTCCTCGCGCGTCGTCGGCAGTTAATCGTATGTTGCGATAAAGCGCAGCTTAGTGTCGGCATGTAAAACAACCGCGGCGCAACACTTACATTCGCACGCCGCTGATTCATTGTGCCAGCAATCCTTTACAAATGCCTCATTATACTTACGTTTCTATAAAACTATACCTTGTTGTCCGTGTGGTGCCGGACGTAAAGAATAACACCACCCCATTTCTTCCCGTGGGTGTCGTAAAAGGTGACTAAGGGACTTAATAGAGAATGGGCAGCAGCGTTCTCTATGCATTTTACCACCATACTGCGATCGCCAACCCACCTGCCAAGCGTGGTGATTATGGCAAAGCCCCCCAAATTGGGGGAGGCCTAAGTCCAGCAGTGGACGTCTTACGGCTGAAATGATGATACCTTGTTGTTGATTATTCGGAAACAAAAAGGAACATTTCGTAAAAAAATTGGTCGTGCTGTAAATGAAAGGAACTCGACTGTTACCTACTACAAGACAAAAAAAAAGAAATATATAACTTTCCGAAGAATAAATAAATTAGGTACTCGGAACATAAATTATTATATTAAAAATATTCGACACTCTATCAACCAATTCCAAATATCCAAGTCTAAAAATCTCAACAATTCATGTATAACACAAACTGCGTCTAATAGTAAAGTGGAGGCGTGTTCACCGCGACAGCGCGATTATCGCGACAAAACGCAGTTTAGTCGGTCGTCTGCGCCAGAACGAATGTGCGCGCGCACGATTAATGTTCGGTGTGAGCGATGCCTAATGATACGAGGTGCTCATTATTTACACCTTTACTGCACAGTCGGTTAACGTAAACCTTTAATGATCCGGTAATTAGTGCCTTAACATATCGGCATGTCCGGAACACTGTTTACTGAAGAATTTCTTACTTGAGTATGCCTTAATATATTAGTTAAATGGACGTAAAATTGTTAGAGGAATTTCATCATTCGAAATACATTTATAAACAGACTGTTGGTGATTTTTGTAGAAAATAGATGACTATTATGATTTGTAATATTGTTAAAAATCGTGTTGTACGGATCACTATTATTATTAAGATTTATCCTTTTAACCAAAAAAGCTGTACAATGAGAAATCCCCTTCCGACAAATAACAACCCTTGCGATTGACGGTACAGTCGGAAACGTAAACAAGTGGTTGTTTTTTTTTTAAATAATACCCATGTAATAATTTCCTCTTAGCTTCTTTAATTTTTTACCTTAAATTTCCTAGAATTCCAATTAAATTACCTACTTGAGATAGTAAATATTAGTATTTAGTGATTTATTAAATTATTATGATTTTTAAATAATTCGACTACGAGATGTCTGATGACTGTCGATTCTACTGACTACGAGACCACAAAGTTGTTTACTTCAATTATGTTGCATCATATTTTAAAAATTTGTGTGATTTTATTTAAAAAATATGTAAATTATAATACTATACACTTACAGGGGATGGAAACCAATAACCTGTGATACATTGTAACGGTTTTATTTATAAACCATGAGATGAATGCAGAATCGACTAGGATTATTCAAATATTCACTTGCGCTATGCGTCGCATGGGAATTTATTCAAATTAGTGTACTTGTACAGAACCTGTTCTAGATGATAAGGGGTGTTTGATTCGCTCCCCTCGGCACTGTACCGGTCAGCCTCCGGACCGGTGCAACGCGCACCACACCAAAAATGCGTTCCAAATAAAATGTTATCTATTCGACTACAACCATTATCCGAAGCTAAATTGCTAAATTAAAGATATTTCTCCATTCGTTAGAAATCGTAAAATACGAGAGTTCGAAAAGTCAGTATTATATCTACTGCCTAATCGAGTCATATTTACGAAATAACAAATATATTCCTCATAAAAACCAACTCTGTTTCGAAGTAAACTATAATTTAGTGTAGATGACAAAATTTATGTAAAAAAACTTGGATGAAGCGGCAGCGATAACAATTTATGTGCCGTTACAATCGTATGCAAAAATCGTCCTTGGACCGTTCACCATTAGCGATGCGTAATTAATTTAAATATATTCAAGGTGGGTTCACTTTCGGACTATTCATATGATTTTTACAAAACCATACGGAAATGTAGCAAAGACCTGCGCACGCGTCGATTGTGTCTACATTATTGCTGTGCAGGTCCACAGCGCCTTGTATACTGCGACAAAGATTTGGAGGCATTGGCGGTGCTGATGATTTCTGTAAAAACTTTGATATTTGTCAGATTCATTTCTATCATATTCATTCATAGTTACATACTAAGTAAATTTTATTCAATAAAAATAAATTATTCCAAGAATTTTTGTTAACTGATTGTTGATCAATTGTTGATAATTTTCCATACGCAGTCATTTAAATTGTAAATGTTCGTACGTCAGTTAACTGTTTAGGTATATACCTACTTATATTATATCAGTTCAGTTTTTGTACATCATTGTTGTTTTGATCTTTCCCCCTACAAGCATCGCACCTCTGTCGTGAACCTGTCAACAAACATGATGCGTAGGCACCACTTTCAGCTTGTTTTGGGTGTTCTGACTTATACAATAAAAGACGGTTTCAGAGAATTTATTTTGTAGCTCGCACGTAACCAATTCAGTCTGACAACACTGTAGATGAAGATATGAGCGTAGTTGCACGTCACAGGATACTGCAGCTGACACCCGCGCATGCGCGTGACGTATGCAGCGCCCGCACATTCTCATGGTAATCTCGCGTGACGTCACGCACTTAACACATGCAAATCGTTTATTGATAAACAAATAATGGTATTATGAGTTTTATTGCGCATTGTCGGCCCTCGGGCGGTATGTGGCAGAGTCGCTGACCGCTCACTCCAACAGATTTGAATTTATAATGTTTATTTATTGTTTCACCTCCATTGTATAATATTTGTGTTACTGTTGTAGCGGCGTGTGGTTGTATCGTTTACACTAAGCTGTCATAACTTTATAATCGGCCACTTATGTTAAGTATTGTTGACTTTCATTGTCGCGTTAAGTGTCACACACAGGTTGCTGTCAAACGAATACCCTGCGATATGTCTTGACATCTGGTTAGATATCTTTAAGACAACGATTCGACTCGATGAGAATACTAGCTCACGTAGCGTAGCATCTCTTGGCGTAGCATGTCGTAGCAGAGCGTATCATGGCGTAGCATGTCGTAGCGGAGCGCCTCTTGGCGTAGCATTTCGTAGCGTACCGTATCTTAGCGTACAATGGTTAATACAAATAATTGAGTGACGAAATCGTAAGTTTTTCACTGATCTATTCGAATTCAGTATCAAAATAACAATCACTAAATTCTACTATTGATAGGTAATAATTATAAGTAAGTTTTTACTTCTCCGTCGTTTAAATACATCTGCTTACTCTACTATTGAACATTTGTAAATTTTTCCGTTTTGTCTTAATAATATAAATATAAAATAACAAGGAAAAAAATTAAAAACAATTTATCTAAAAAAATTTGATTATGATTCTTGAGCTGTTCGGCGACTTGGCAACAGGTATGAAGCAACCAATCTTAGGAACGTAGCTAATTATCGAGAGACGTGTCAATTAAACGCCTCGTCGATGACAACTGACTGACATTTACACAACTGTGCAGCGTTCTGTTCCTTCACATTGTACGGCCGCTATACTCGATACATACATCTTAATAACTATAATATTAAGTATATTATTTGCATGTGTTTCTGCTATTGTTAATTTTGTATTTTGACAAGTGGACCAGATTCGATCGGAGTAATTTGGCAACACTGCCGTCCTTGAAACGCGCGAATTCAATTTTAATATTGTAATTGTTTCCAAGGTTTTACCGATGTACAATAATAAACAAGGCGAAATGTTTAACATGTCTGTTTAAAATGTTTTACACGAGTAAAAGTCTAAACGAGAATTATTTGCACGCAGACTACAAGAGTATTTAATCTTGAGTTTTAGAGAAACACTATCGAATAAAATGTCCTGTGTGTGTCATCCTAGTCCGGTACCTTATAGCCACAGGATATTTTATATATATGTATATATATATCGATATGGTATCGATTCTCAAATATCGTTGAGATCTCAAGCAAGTTTATATTGTCTAAATTTCGAGGTGCTAATATCGTTTGAGCTTATCTTCCCGATCTGGCACATAACAGTAAAGTACAAAGTGTATCTAATAGCCGCGTCCTCCCACACCGACTGACTCTGCTGTAAACAGGTTGCTGGCTGCTGCGGAGTGCTGTGTGACTGTGTCGCAACGAACTACCGAACGACCTGCGAGCACTGCAGCACTGTTGCGAGGGAGTTGCGATCGTGTTATAAATATCACTTCAAACAATACTCTGTGCGGTTATAATAACCAGTGGTAAACGTGTCAGCTGTTGATACATTGAAAAGGCACCTATCAGCTGATTCTCTACATATAAAAACTTACTATACCCGTTCCTACATACATTTTGTTTAATAAAAATTGTGTGAAATAATTTTGAACTTTTGTTTATTAAATCAGTATATGTATATTGGCTAGCAGTGGGAATCTATTGGTGCTTAATTAATTACTGATTCATATTTAATTTCTATACGTACGAGCGTTGTAGAATACTTATAATATCTTCACTCAGTCGTCAAGCGCCACAGAGTTAACATAGATTAAAAGACAGTGTTTTTTTGTGGTTCGTTTAAAGAATAGTTCATCAGCTGCGGAGGGTCTGTCTGCGGTGCGTGGGGCAGTAATGCGATTACCCAACTAACTGGGTTAGCACCAGCCACCAGCCACAGAGGGTGACTCCGTGCTGAACGAGTGCCAACTGATTTGTTGTGCCACTGTCTCAGTAAGACACGTGCAAAAGATTTGACATTATAGTATTTAAAAATATAATAAAAAAAACATATTTTAATAAAAAAAATTTTAGATACATATATACTGTGAGACGGGTCAAGATATTTAAGGAAGAGGACTATTTAAAGAGCCGTGTATAAAGTGGTAGAGCGCCAGTCTCAGCGACGCTTGATGGCTGATGAATATGAAACAAATAGTTTCGTGTTAACAAGACGATTTGATGAAGAATTCGATATTGGTAATGCGATACCCCTAGATAAGATTGGTAGCGCAAGCGTAGCTTAACCTGACCGATTGACCTGTGCGGCTGTTATTACTTAGCCACAACCTCAATAATAAATTTTATTAACAACAAAAATGATTTATGAACAATTAGTAAAATTTATTTTTTACGTTTGGTTGATTTAAAGAATGATAATAACAAAAATAAATGTTTCTATGTTTATTTTTTTATTTTACTAAACTTACTGGTAATAATATTTTATTTTTACCCTCCGTAAATCAACGAAATTCGAACAATTGAACTCTGACATGAAAACAAAAAAACACAAAAAGAGTCTAGAAGCTCGCACAGAGGTTCGAACCTTATGTACTTTTGACCGTTGACTGTACCTACATTTTCTTTACATACGTTACCTTTCCAGTAATATGCAATGAACCAGGATCACAAACTGCAAACGGGAACCAACTTTTGCTAATCAGCTTCTTATCAGATAGCCGCTCTTTTGACGTGGATACAGTAAGAGTTGATTGTTAACATATAGGTATTCGTCGAGGGGCTGGGAAGAGATGTTAACTACAATTTTGGTTCGTTTGAGTTGTATATCATCTACCGGGCACAAAACCAAACTCCGGGCCACTACTAAGAGTTCCCAGTAGAACACCTGTGTAACAATATGGATCTATGGAGTGGAGCCCAAGGGTCATGCTTAGCATTTGATGTGAGTTAGTCCGTTGTTCATTATTGAACGTTTAAAGGTTTTCCAACTGACTGTTGTCCATACAAGGAGCTGTTCATAAAGGGTACTTAATATTAATCACAAGTCCTTCACGGCGCATTGCGGGGGTGGGCAGAGCTCTAACTGATTCGATTACCGGCGTGGATGCGCAAGCTTGTCGCTAAATATTCATAATTACATTATTTACGCTTTCAACCATTTAGTGGTGTGAAAGCATTTATTGTACAAATATAAATGATGTTTTCAGATGCAACTACATTTCATTTAATATAATTAAATTATAAAAAAAGTTCTAAAGCAGTAAGTAGCTTTAATAAACTTCCCAATCTAATGTAATAAGAGTATGAGCCTATCGTCATACTGTTTTTTATATATTTATTGATTTACTAAACTTGTGCACGATACAGGTTGAATCATTCGACACACAACTCTCGAGAACTCGGAAGTAACATGGCGCGCAATTAAGCTGCCGGCTAACATAATCCACCACGTTTTAACAACCTAGCTACGCGGAGACTTCTAACAATTCGGTGAAGTGATAAGTGTGTCAAAGGGACGTCCCTGAACAGTGGGTGAGACTAGAATGATACCAAGAGAAGCCGTCGACTACCGAGAACCCGTCGAAAGTGCAGATCCGTGATTACCTCCCTACCTCCATTCCATTCCCCTTAGTGTGCAAAGGCAGTTTCTATCAATATTTTGAGTTATAACACGTAATAACTCAATAAACAGTAACATTATGAATCTATATTAATGTAGAGGCGAGAGGCGAGAGGGGAGAGGCGAGGTGAGAGGCTGTAATAATATATGTATATTTTAAACTTGATTATAATTTCATTATGCACCTACTCTACATCGGACTTGCCTTTGGCAAGCCGCTTCTAATCTAACCGTAGGATAATCTTTTCTCACGACAGAAGCTCATGTCAGCTCTAGGTTGTTATAACTTCTGTCTACAGCATTCCAAGTAACGGACATCGTCATCATCATCATCATTTCAGCCGAAAAACGTCCACTGCTAGACATAGGCTGCCCCTAGCTCCACTTCGACGGGTTCTATGCTTCTCGCATAACGGACATACGTGAAACTAATTTAGTTTCTCTAATAGGATCAAACTTTTATGCATTTAAATGCATAAATTAACCGATTGAACCACAAAATAATTTGATTACTCTATCACATTATCTTCTGGTCAATAAACCACTCTCGACCACAATCTACGAAATGTGACTTATGAGTTACCACTTCCACATGAACACACACACAAACATATAACTTGCAATAATCATGGCGTGCTAAATCATTTCCTGCAAGTGTGGGGCCTGACCGGGCATTGTGCAGTCCGCCCGGGTAATGTGCACAGCGATCAATCATTGTGCAGTCCGCCCGGGTAATGTGCACAGCGATCAATCATTGTGCAGTCCGCCCGGGTAATGTGCACAGCGATCAATCATTGTGCAGTCCGCCCGGGTAATGTGCACAGCGATCAATCATTGTGCAGTCCGCCCGGGTAATGTGCACAGCGATCAATCATTGTGCAGTCCGCCCGGGTAATGTGCACAGCGATCAATCAGGCGGCAACTATGTGCGTTAGGACAAATTACGCGTTTTGTTCACCGCAGTCATCGCGTGGGGACTGGGGCGATAATGACTTCTAATGTTACGATTGTCTATTGTAAATTTGGCTAAAGTGATTCAAAACCGTGCGTAGATTTGAAGACATGTTCTATCCACAATTATACACATATTGTTAGGGTTATTACGTGTTAATGTATTGCTTTCCGCAAGCAATATGTATACTAAGTTATCTCACCACGGAATATTTTTTTCATCGATTCACATAAACAACCAGACTAAGAAAAAATATTTATCTATTGAACGAATGAATATGGAAATCGAACCATGGCTGACTACACAGAGAAACAGACTTGCATCCACTGTACCGAAACACCTCAATAACAAGGAAATACAATAATTAATATCATCCGAAATTGGAGTTGAAGGAATGGTAAATGAAACAATCAACAGTTTTGATGTAATTAGCGCTGTGTCATGTGTTTGTACAAGTGCTGCCAGTGTTTGTGATCGGAGACTGTGGACACAGCTAGCGACGAGCAGCACTGTCGCGCTGCTGGAGGTACAGACATGTGGAGCTGATCAAGGACACATACTCCACGGCAAACTACAAAGTAATACATGGGGTTTGGTAACTATTAGGATTCATTGTAGCGTTCGTTTTACTCTACTCCTTTTTGGCTAATATCATAACAGTTTAATTTAATTCTAATCGTCATCCACCGCTACCGATACCATCACAGAACCACCAACAATAACATAACGTTGAACGGGGTTCATACATTAAACACTCATACAAATCAACTCGCGAGCTGAGAGCTCACATCGATAACGACAAAATTAATCGAAGCAATGTTAACTAGTAGTTGGCGCGGCGCCGCTCGTCCATCAGCGCGATACCATCGGCTGTCAATACCATCCTCGCGTTTCATATCAGTTTTATTAAACTACAACAATTTCGGTTTTGTTAAACTACCCACACAGCCGCGGACCTTGGGTGGCTAGAGCCGCGGAAACGAACCGAAACAGAACGAAATAACCGCAACAACGACCCTCGCCAATTTCAACTCTCAATTTCGCAAATTAGGTTGAATTCTGTTTGGCAGCCGATTTATACGTAATCGTGTTAGACATGTTTTTATATTTTGGAGTATGGTAACATCTGCCTTTATTTACGTTTTGGCTGGAAACAGCAGCACAATAGGTGCGGCGAATCGGACAGCTCCACAATGGGCCCGCGGCCGCGAGGGGGCGCCTCTCACACCGCACGCTTTTTACGGACAAATAGATGACCTTCTGTTTGTAAGATTTGCCATTTACTGCTTTTCTGCAGTTCGTACCGTAACATTGCAAGTAGTTCCACACATTTCCTTGTAAAGTTGTGTGCTGGAAATGAAACACAGAAGTCGCAGCAGCGACCTCATTAACACCTATTTGTACCTGCAATGAAGTGAAGTATTTACTTACAAAAATATACACCTCAAATTAGAATTGCCGGCACAACGATGATATCTTGTGTACCTACTTATTACCTACTGGATCAGGTACCTTTCCATTGTTCGCTAGGGTTAATGACCAGCACTTGAACTTTATAGCTCATGTGCCATCGCCATATAGGAAGGCGTGACTCGGGAGTAGGAAGCCATGGCGATACAAAGTCGAAGTGATCACCGCGTCATGTCGCCACCCCAAATAAGTCATAATAGAACAATTAAAATGCACGTGCTCGCCGAAGTTACGAATTAACCTCACTCGACGAGTCAAAACCGCGAGCGACATATGGCGTCGCGAGACGCACCCCGCGCGATGTGACGCCCTTTGCGCGACAAATTACTGACAGAGTGTAAGAGATTACCATCAATACGAGACGTACAAACTGTTCGATCCATTAGGAACAAATGGCGTTATTTAGCTTCGCCGGCCACTCCGGTCACTCTGGGCTCTGCGGGCTCTCCGGGCTCGCACCGCCGACGCCGCCACGCGCTGACTTATGGCCGCGCGCTAATCGAAGATCATTATCAACTGCGATTCAATCAGAAACATGATTAAAAACGATTTAGTGCGTCATATCTCATCGGATACGTTCACTTTCGCGACGCACCTCGCCGTTTTATTGGAAGCCTCTTAATATCAGTGTGTCAATCGTATTCTAAACTCGGAATTAGTGGCTCATCAGAGAAGCGATGGTTACCGAGCTGGTAGCCAACCCGACGCGGCAACACGACATGTGTGAGGAAAACATCGCGCTACACCGGCCAGTTCATCATAAGTAGATGTTCGTTGATAAACTACACAATGTTTGGAACCTCCTTGTTCAGTCCTACCTAGTCCTAAGAAAAGCTTCGTGTTGAGCCTGTCAGAGGAAACATAAATCATTTCAGACTCAAAACCTTTACAAAACGATGTCAAATAGATAATGAATAGCGTCCTATAACTACGAAAACGATTGTTACAAAGAGATTGGCCGATGTAGTAGATTATTGAAAAGCACAAATGGAACTAAATGAATACACCTCAAGAGGACTCGAGTTTTTTAGTCTCTTGACTCTTTGTAAAAAACACAATCCACGCATTGTGTACCCAAACACGATAAGGGCCAACAATCGCAGAAACCCTTCGACGGCCGGCCCCGCGCCCCCGCGCCCTCGCGCCCCCACACAAATGAATTAACATAATATGATATCGGCGCGGCGCAGATGCGACACCGGCGCGTCTGCCGTAAGACTTTTACTTTTCACGTCTCGTTCAACTTTCACCTCCACAATAATGTGATTTACATGTGTTTGGTGCGCGCCTGACGCGCAGCACACGTGTCTCCTAGATGCGATGCGATCGTCGCGGATCGATCTCCTGCGCGATTGTGCTGCGCGACAATGCGACACAATGCGCGTGGGCGCAGCGCATTGTGGCGTCGCTAAATGCGCTCACGCACGCTCTCGAGGGCTCCTTTGTCCATTGTCTGCCCGCCTGAGGGTGGCACTGTGACACATTTATTTTAGGCCAGTTTTTTACAGCACCCATTGTATTGGAAATTAGACATCGGCGCAGAGTTCACGAAACACGATATTATCTCAGCCCTCTGTGCCGCGCATCCTCCGACGATTTCTCCCGAAGTCCATTGTATCTCCAGTTACAACGGATATTTCTAAACGCTCATAACCTGCCTATCTTAAAACGACAAGACTCATGCGTTATTGAAATAAAAAAAAACTGGTTAGCTTTCCATTTCTATGAGAGTGAGTCGAAAATACGTTAGACGAAGCGGTTAGGGAGTAGGACTAGTCGATCGGATAATTGATCAAAGATGGACCGTTATGTTGTTGAACGGGTACTATCAGCTGATTATACGGATTCCTTTCATCCGCGCGAGATGAATGACAAGCGAGCGTCGTTATGAAAGGGCGGTCAGCGCTAGAGATCACATGAAGAAGTGTAGGGCTGGTTTATAGAGTTTGTGACCGTTTTATCGATGGCCGGGAGACGCAGCATCCGGTTTTGTGCATTAATCTGGACAATGTGGCTCTATGTGATGGTCCGTTTGGTCACAAACTAGTTTGGGTAACGTTTCCCTAGGCGCGCTCTAACGCGCCCTCCGCGCGGTGCATAGTAATCGAATTCTTTTCATTACAAACATCTTCGCTATTGAAATGTCATGTTTTACATGTAACGGCATCCGAATCAAATATTTATTCTGTAACGATTCCCACGAATTATTATCTAAGTTCAGTTCTCAGCTAGAACCTACTGTTCTCGCCTACATGCACCAGGTAGCTAATCAGCTGACTAATATCGTTTATTAATCAGTCGACTGATTACGTGTCATCACTCGATCAGTCAACATTATTGCTGAGATTTGTTATTATGTTGCTAATACCTTTTTTATGATGCACAATAAATTATACTTTCTATACTTTGGTTTCAATATTTCACTTTATCAGCGTAAGTACGAGATCGACTTCTACGCGGACATTCGGTATTTTTTTAAGTTAAAGCATTCGAATGTAAACTAGGAGGCACGCCATAAACCAAATAATTTACATAAAGCCACTAACGGATCTCACGAGAACCGGTCGCGAGCATATTAATGTTTGTGATATATTAGAAAATCGGCAACAACACGTACCAAACTGATACTCGTGTTTCTTTTTGTAGCGTCTTTTTTTATTCTAATTTCTTTTCCCATTAAGTGGAGCATTCTTCCGAGAATGTTCCCCATAACAAGCACCGCGTACATTTGCATATGATAGCGGGGAGCGTCACCACTACTGGCTAGCTCGTACTCAGCTTGCATTGTCGACGAACGTCAAGGATTTCTATTTACTGCCATCTTATAGTTTATTACAGATTTTATAAATTACGTTTATTTGCTTTCTGATTCAACAGACATAACCCTCACTGCCATTGGAGATCAATAAACTCATCGGTTATAAACCAAGTCCCGTTGAAAAATTGCACTGCTACTCAGCATGTTGGGTGCCTGTTGATTGCTTATAAATTAGTACACCTGTAAATAGTTTTCATAAGTTTATTGTAACACGGTAATAAAATTTGGTACAGATTCAAAACAAGCGCAGTCTATCGCATTCCTATTGTGTCGTTCAATACTAGTTGTTGCGCATTATCTGCGCGGGAGCATTCCCAGGATTCCGTTAGCGGTTCACATGACGACGCATCCCTTTCGTGCGAGTCAAGTGATGAGCTCCACAATGGGCCAGCTGCCGACCCCTGGCGACCAGGTGACACTACACACCGACCTGTCAAACAAAACACAACTTTAAAATAACTCGAATACAATCCACAATTGAAGTACACAAAAACAGAAATGAAGACACTCATGGTGTTACTGAAAAGGTTAAATTTGAACTTAATGCGGCTGCACTATCGTTGGTTTTAGAATAGGGAAATATCAATTTTGAGATGATTGCAATAGATAATAAAACGTTCAGTGATCTGTAACTAGTTCGATAAATAAAAATAATTACGTAAGACTTTGCGGACTTGTATGACGGACGCTTATACGTCGTGATGGCTCGTTTCTTATCTGATCTGCATCTTACGCCCCTAGTTGCAAGTTCAAACCCAGCAAGAAGTACCAATGTGACTTTTTCAAAGTTATATGTAGGTACTTACTAAATTAGTCTATATTCTAGACACTACTGACTGACGGTGACTGGAAACATTGTGAGAAAACCCTGGACTTCGGCCTGAAGACACCAACCCGCACTGAGCCAGCGTGGTGATCACGCTCATTCTTGCTCTTCATGAGAAGTGGCCTGAGCCCGATAGCTGAGACGTTACAGGCACAACTCCTCTTTGTGAGCAGAGATGAGCCAGTGGTAGCGGTCGTCACTTACAACTTGTAAGTTGAGGGTTCGAACCCAGACAGGCGCTATGCTTTGTGGAAATTATTTCATCACCACTGCTCTCAAAACGGTGAAGGAAAACATCGTGAGGAAACCAGCACGTCCTAGAACCAAAAAATCGAAGACCTGTGACAAGTATCATCCCGCAGTGGGCCGTCGTAGTGGATAACGGCCCACACTCTCTCACACTTGACTTTGACTTGCTATGACTTTAGAGGATGCAAATGCATTAGAATCATAACTTCTGAACGAGAAAACTATACTACATATATTTATCTTTTTGCAAAAACGACATTCGTGGTTGACCCCATAAGTAACAATGGCAGGTCAGAGGATTTCTTCTCTCTCTCTTTCTTCTTTCGCTCGGGGACAGTTGTGAAAATAATAATTTATGCAAAGGGGAAGTGGACGCAAAAAATACAAATAAAGCTTATGCACCTGAACGTCGCATGCGCCGCAATAGAAGCGCAGGTATCCGTCACTGTTACAATTAATTATACAAACGTCACGAGCCGGCACGCGCAAGGGACGTTAAGCACATTCTCTACGTCCTCTGCCATGATTTACATTGAACGTAGACCATAACAGCTGCTGGTGCCAAAGAAGGAAACCCAATTACAAAACGTGACTGGATTTTTCTCGAGGGTGACAAATTGTGGTCGCAAAAACTTTTCTGCCTGATAATTAGTGTTCATCGACACGTAAACACGGGCTTCCCTATTTGCAAGTGAATGGGGAGCTCGATCGAGGATTTTACTCAAAAAATAATACACCTGAACAAAAGCTAATTATACTTTGATAAAAGCTGGCCCACAATGGGTGGCGTCGGAACAATCGCGCCCTGGAGCACACCGGAGGGCGGCACTGGCGACGTGTTAATTAGCAGATTTTCTCACCTTTCGACAATGATTATTTTTTGTAGTGCACAGTAACGTGAGTGATGTTTTTTTTTTTTTTGTATCTTTTTTGCAGTTATGCTGTACATTGTCTACGTGCGGTTTTGTAACGAATTTTTTTAAATGATGGTTGTTTATTGAAATCATAACACCGAAATCCATAGTTTTTTTTTTTTTTCAACGGCTTCATCTTTTTGTTGTATTTTTTTAGAAGCTTGAAAGAAGAGACACTATATTAACTCACGAGAGCAATATTTAGACCTTTTAAAAATAAGACATTTATTCCTTGAAAAACAAATTAGCTGGGAGATACACATAACTGAAAGCCGTAGGTAATCAATAAAGAGCTCTAAGGAGTGCACCGATGTTGTCGCGTGGACAATCACGCCGGCGGCAGGTGTCGCAAGCGCTCGCCTGACCTCCACCTCTGCGCCGCATTGTGTCGCGTCGCTACCTACTCCGCACTCGCACTACACTCGCTACAGGACCGAACACTTCATGTACTACAACTAGGTGTCAATAATTACTTATAGGTAGGTTACACTTGTACAAAAAACTTTGATTAACAAATTTTCACACATGTAGTTGGATATCTTAACTTGTGACAAAGTTTTGATCTTAGATGAGTAAAACTAATGAACAAAGTCAAAATGAAAATAGTTATAATAATGCCGCCGTAAGAAAAAAGGACGTTTCTACAGAAATGTTAAAATGGAGAAAAAAAAATGTTACGTACTTTAAAAAATATAAAAAATCGCTGTTCGAAGGAAAATAACATCAACAATAACTTTGTATTGCAAAAGTGTAGATTACAGTTTGATCTATCGAAATATAGATGGAAATATTAATTAAATGAATGTTATATAATAAATAAATAACATTTTGTTTTTCATTGTAGTAAAAAAAATATAACAAAATACGTTATACTGCAAAGAAAAGTCGTATCTACCAACATGCGTCCTTTCAACTTAGTTATTAGTCAAATCGTCTTTTGTACTTAGTGATAACGAGCTCCCAGGTCTTCGCTACCTAAATAGAAAAGACGTTTCTAGCCATTTGCTGTTAGTATTACCTAGCTATATCTATGTATATTTAGTTAATTACTTTTCAGAACCACCTTCTTGCTTATCGTATAGCAGATATGTTTTGTTAGAATAATTAATATTCATTTAATCATTTTCTATTGAATAAAACACAATTATTAGAATCAGACTTATATTCCTTTACAAATACAAAAGAAATTGAGTTATCATAAACTTTGTCACATAAGTAACATACTTAATAATTACTGAGTATCAAAGTTTGTATTCATCCTAATTAGTTACAAAACAATATTACAGCTGTGGAAACTATTTACTATCTGTAAAAAAAAAAAAAACTATCAAAAACCTTTCTGGCTTTCTCATTATATTTTATTATTTTTATTAAACAAAGAATACCTACGATAGATCAATTTACTGGAAGGTTATATTAATTCTAATTAAAAACATCCTAACTTGTTAATCAGTAAAAACCAAAACAAATATCAAAAACTTCTCTGGATTTGGCAACATAAAATAAAAATTCTTTATTTACCTTAACCATCATTTTCGTATTAATTCTAATTAAAAATCATTAATCTAATTATCACAGCTTTGGAAACTGCCTACTATTTATTGAGTACAAACCAAAACAGCTATCACGAACCTCTCTAGCTTTCTCAAAATATATATTTTCATTACAAAATAAAAAGAACTATTAAAGTTTGTGTTACTTCATTCTAATTAGGAATAACTTCTCCTAGCTTTGAATGCTAACTGTAAATCAGTCTTCATAAGCTTGCGTTAGATCAACACTATTATTATCAGTAGATAAATTATACCGAAATATTTTTCTGGTGTCTGGCATTAAGGGTGTCAGTTTTTGTCTGATTGCTGACTTCCGCTCTTGAGTTATCCCTCTAAATTCTTTATTAGGTTTTGGAGGTGGTATCCCAGTTTTTTAACCGCCTTGAAAAAAAGGAGGAGGTTATCAATTCGACTGTATTTTTTAAAATGTTTGTTACCTCATAACTTTTGACTGCGTGAACCGATTTTGATGATTCTTTTTTTATTTGAAAACTGGTGCTTCCCGAATGGTATTTTAATTTGGTTCCATCCGGACAATGGAATCCATGTGAAAACCATATAAGTCTTAAATTTGCATTAAGTATTTGCGTGACAAATGAACGAATAACGCGATTAGATTAGTGCGGGGTATCTACCATAACTAAAAAGATAAAATAATGATGATAAAAATAATGTTTTTTGCTTATGCACATGCAGTAATTACTTTTCATTTTATGATTAAGTATACATTTTGTAAACAAATAAGACTCTTCTACTTAATTACGCCTTTTCTTCTTATTATACGCCAGAAATGTCTTTCCTACTTGGTAAATAATTATGACTTATGGCAGATGCGTCTTATTTAGTAATAAGAATTATTCGGTTTTAGTTAAGGTTACGCCAATATAAAAATACTTTTAGATGCATTTTTTTTTGCTGATTCCGAATATGTATATAACTCAATTTCAAAAAAAAAAGTCAGATACCTACGTCTTTTTTCCGTATGACGGCAGAATATCACAGTTGCACAATGACAACTCTAGGCGTAGTCACCAAAAGAGATTAGTAACCAGTGTCGTCCGATATTTGAAGTTTAGCAAGAAACCGATGGTTGTTTTCGAAAATAATTTAATTAACTATTTGTTTTCTATTATTTAAATTAAATTATTTATATGTTTGATAAATTTATTAATTGCTACTCTCTTTTGGTGAAGTACCTATATCTTAATTGAGAACTAGATGACAACAGTCTAGAGCCCGTAGAACTTGATAGTTTCCCCCTGTGCCATTGTGACAATATTTTGGAACGAAATGATCATGGTGTGATTATTAGTAATTAAATTAACGAAATCAATAATAGCGTTACGCTATGTTGCAATGCATATTCATTACCAAACTGTGGGCACAACGGTCACTTCGACATTCAATAAACTTAAATCAATGTGTTTTGGAAATAGACCTTTGTAACCTCATTGTAATATATTATCATTGGAAACATCGCCAGGTCAGTCATGACGCAGGACGTCTCAAGGTAATGCAAAACTTTGAACCCTAAACCTGGTGGCAACTGATCCGAAAGATAATATCACCAAGGTAAATGTACTGAGCTGATATATTTGTACAAACTCACTGGAAAATCTCGACGCAGTCACGGGTCAGAAGGCAACTTGGAATTCGTGGCTACCTAAACAATATATTGTAAAAGAAATCACATCGAAAGTAGTTGACATTAAGTGTCGGGATCAAGGACCGCTTCCAATCGAAGGTTTTAGCAAACGTTTGGCTTTTCTTTAAAGAATCGCGTACGATCATTTCTCCTAATTATTTAAGTAATTTCACGTAGTTTATAATATAATATATCCAAAGCGTGGCTCATAATGGTGTGGTGTGTGACGGTGGTGTCGTCAGGCACGGGTGACACCGCCACCTCTGGCCCTCGACCCACTTTGTGTGCTGCTACGAGGGAACTAACGTGCAAAAACTATCTTTTCTATTATTATTTGTATTAAACTGTATTTTAACGCGTCCACTATATCGAACAAACCAGTTTCAACTATTAAGTTAGTCTAAGTGTATTGCTAGATCCAGTGAAACTGTTTAATCATCACCTAAAATAGATAATAATATTCACTTCAACTATATTCGTACCTACCAACTTCCTGATTCTTTTATATATTTACATATGTTTAACACATTCGTAAACTTGCTTTGTTCATAATCTATTTATCACTAACATACATAAATACGTCTTCTTCCTCCTTTTTCTTAAATACATATTATAGCACACTGACTTCAAATTAGTGCTAACCACACACTTTCCTGTAGTTTTGTATACAATGGGTCAAAGATCGAAGATCATACAAATAACGCTGAGAGCAACTTGAACAATAAGGTAGTGAGACACAGAGACTGAGGGGCGCACCATAATAACTTAGCGGTTTCAATGAAATTGTGTCAAAAATTGTACCTTTATTTAATGTCTGCTGCGTGGTTTCGTCTAAAGGTATTTTAATCTATGGTTAGCAGCGCATTATCAAGCGGGAACATAGCAAGTCGATTTTGAGGACGTCCTCATTCGATTGGCATTATTGTGTCTCGAAAACTAGTGACATGTCGACAATAGCGCCGTGAAGGTACAACCAACAAAACCAAACAGAAATTCAAACCGGATTTCCAAAATCCCGTTCTGTCGCATCGGCAAGAAGCTCTGTTTTCGATTTCTATTCCGATTGTTTGTTTTTTGGATCCATTGTTGGGTCTGTCGGGGTTGCGACACGCGTACCCATTTTTGCAAAGTCTATTCCATTGTATTAGTGAGAGGAATGGCGTTTGACGGACACGCGGGAGTGACGCACTCTGCACCGCGACGCGCTCCTGTGAGGTCAAATATTTTAACAGTCCTCCCGGGCATCGTTAGTATTGTGACAAAAAGGAAGATATCATCTCCACTCGTCCGAAGCTCACCTCTGCAACATTTGGCCGAGCACCGCGGGGTACGCAACGGGATTCCTGTTATCATATTGGGTCCCGTCATCATGGTCTAAATTACTTTTTGTGTGGTGTAAAAGGAACGAAACGTTTCGTCGGTCAACCATCGCTCGGAGCAACACTCGACCAATTTTTGTTTTAAGGGTCTCGCGTACCTCTTTTCTTACCTGCACCTCAGGATGTCTTTCGTATTCATTTTTAGCTGCTGTTATTGTTCTTTTATTTAGATTGCGTCGTTCCATTCAAACCTCAAAATCACTACTTGTAGTAGCAGTATATTCATCACTATAAAAAGGCCATATTAACTGCATATTACAAAGTATCTTTGTATTCATTGAGTCCATTCATCGATTCTGACGATGGGTCAAGTCGAACTTTTGAATTTTCTTTGAAACTTCGGTTTTTATGTTTCCCAATTATCAGTACACCTACACAGGGAGCGGATAATGGTTCTCCTATGGTGACAAACTGTCCATTAATGCCCACATTCGGCCAACGGAATGTATTATATGTTCGCGGCTACGTTTGGCCCATTACGTTTAGAGCAGCCCAGTAGGTTGTCTATGTGTGTTGTCAGCAGTGCGCCGACTCTGTTCCGTTACGTAGGGACGGTTATCAAACGGCGACTCGGTCTCGTTCGCAAAAACCGCTCGCTCCTGCGCGTCTGGCGCGCCAATTATGCCTCGCGCACGCGCCTCCAAAAAAACACCCGCAGACCATCTCAACCATTTTTTAAAAGCCCCAACTTAAATAATAATGCAGTAACACGCGAGAGTATTCGCAAAATGCGATCCGCGAATTTCGTTTCCAAATTCCACCAGCTCTGGGGCTGGACGTCGTTTTTTGTCGCTACTATTGTCTGTTTGTCTTTAGATTTGTGTTCTGCTGTTCGCGGAGCTTTGTCGGTGTGGCTGCAGAGACGTTTTCAGATTTCCGTTCGTTCGGTTTCCTCTTATTGCTGTTGGGATTTAAATTTTAATAAAACTGGTTGGTTAATTGGTTCCTGTCCTATATCGTCCTCGGCGCTGTCAAAGTTCCCTGCGTCCGCTCCACTCACCGTAAAGGAATGCAAAATCAACTATCTGCGGCCGTCCGCGTGGTCCCGAGCAGGCTTTTAATAATGCACACGTATAGCTATAATGAAGTGCCCAAAGTTTTTTGTGTCGGCGCACGATTAGTCCCTCCCGGCGATCTGGTCGCGTACGCCGCCGCCGGCCCTATCATTACTAAAAACGATCCTAATAATATAATAGTCCTGTCACATCCCTTCAAGGGCTCGAGTTTTTAAAGGACAATTTCCTTAATAGGCAACACAATTTAGCAGTCGTTTAGAAAATCGATAGTTTAAACTGTCCTTCCTTTGATAATATTTGTTGCTCGATCGTTCGGAGATTTAATTTGAAATCGTTTGGTCGGTTCATGATAATGACGTACGTTTCCGTCTACCTCAACTGCTTAAACGATTGTTGATAACTCAAAAATATGACAAACTAGCTTTTGCCAGCGGCTTCGCCCGCGTGGTGGTCGGAAATTCACACAGGTTATAAACTCTCTGTGTGCCAAAGTTTTTGCGTGAAAGAGGAACAAACATCCATACTTACGCGTTTATAATATTAGTAGGAAGTAGGATAACTCCAAGGAGGTGGAGTAAACCGGTCGAGACGTACCACCTGGACTTCAACAAATCGTCAACAGTTTTATTATCCACAATCCTGAGATGGATCCGACAGATTAATAATAATAATAATAATATAATATTCCACAACTATCACACAACGCCATCTAGTCCCAAGCTAAGCAGAGCTTGTGTTATGGGTACTAGACAACTGATAAACATACTTATATATTTCTAAATACATACATATTATAGATAAATTACACCCAGACACAGAACAAATGATCGTGCTCATCACACAAACATTTGTCCTGGGTGGGAATCGAACCCACGACCTCCGGCATAGCAGTCAGGGTCGCTAACCACTAGACCAACAGGCCTGACTGAGACGGAGATTGCCTGCACTTAAACGTTTATTTATTGCGCTGGAGTTAAATTATGAGTTTATAGATTCAGTAGCGAATACAAGGCTGTAAATCATAGTTGGTATCTACTAGCAATAGCTGTAGATGTCAAGTTGTATGTTTGTATACCTGTGCGTGGAGGAGTGTTGCGGAGGGTGTCGAGCCCGGCGGGGCTCGGCGGGCTCGGCGGGGCCGGCAAATGGCACATTTATATTGTTCATTACGGGGCCCTGGAGGTGAGAGATGTTGGCGCTGTCGTCGCGCCGGGGGGCCGCCACAGGGTTGACCGTGCCCCGACGTGCAGCACTCCGAGCTGACCCTGTATCTGGGAAACATATAACACCCAATTTTAATACTACCAAAACCTCACTTTTTCCTGCTCTAGAATGGTCTGGCATCTTACTTGCGGAAGAGGAAATCTTTGTGTTAATCTAAAATAAGAAATTATCTAACATGACCTCAAATAATTTGGTATCAAAGTTACCATTATGTCTACTGAATACGCTTTCCTAGAATCCTCAAGTGTTTATAACTTCGATAAGGTAAAGCTTGGCAGTGCTGATGCGTGTGCTGCACTGCTGGCAGCCCTGCCAGCGCTGCCACCGGGGGTCCGGTGCGCGCACGTCCGATCGCGTTGATTTGTGCGCGGACTCCCGCCGACAGTATTTGTACAGGGCACGCGTGGGCCGCGCCGCGCCGCGCCGCGCCGACCCGCAACACGCGACATCGCGCGACATGACGCGCCCGCGACATTGACCATCGGGTTCTACCACAACATCTCCAACGATGTTACTAAATAATTTACGTAACACTTCTCTACACCAGAAGTAGGTCGAACATGACGCTTGAATTGTTTAATTTTGTACAATCCTATCACGACTTGAATAAACTCTAGCATGACCTGCAACACGAAGCAAGAAAATAATTTAGCTATAGTCCTGAACATTGTACTAGGATCAATATGGTCGTCGTATAAATCTAAGGTTTACGTATTTTATGTTTGAGTAAATCAACTTATAGAGATTTGTAAAGGATGTAGCGTTAGCAAGCAATATCCTACAGCACAGTGACGATTCTAACTGGTCGTTAAATAGACATGTTTATGCGAAAGTTGTAAGTTACTTTCGATGCCATAAGGTGTTCAATTAAGGAGTAAACAGCAGCGACAGACAATGATCGGTAGGAATCTTAATGCGGGCGGCGCGCGGCGGGTGATACGTGAGTGAAAACATGGGCTGCGATCTCACCCGGCTGAGTTTCATTTCGAATATCTTTGTCGACGTATTTTCCAATCTAAACGAGCCGAAATTAGAAGGCTAAGACAACTTTGAAACCGGTCAACATAAAATTGGAAACCAACTGTAGTCTCCGAGTTGCGCAAGAGTCGATCGACCAGTTTGGCGCGGGCTCGACGGCGCGTGGGATCTATGGGTCTGAGACGCGCCGCGGCACCAAACGTCGCGAGCGCGCGCCCCGCACCTTCACTTACGACGTTTCACGCCGACAACCAAATTATTTAGTCTGTCACTTTATTGCCGCGGATTAAGAATCTTGTCGACATAAATTATTATGTGTATAGCGCTCAACATATAGTCGGAAAATTAAACGTAAACTGCATCGTGAGATACGCGACAGTTCCGTTACGAGCTTGCAGCACTCTGCTCACCACCACGTGCACGCTGAAAGTATCGTGTCCAAGTTCATGCTTAGTATCGAAACTCTGTCTATTTGTATCAGGTTTGATTTCCAGGTCAAGCGAAACATGTTTCAAATTGTGCAAACAGATCTAGCGTCCTTGATCACCGACTTCATAATGTCGGCTGCGAGGTGATTACGCCAACTTCTTCTTTAAATTTCGTCAATCCCAAATGGACTGGCTCCTCAACGGCGAGGCATTAATAGCCCGTTAGTGTGTTACGTTGAGTGTATCAGAGCCGGATAGGGACAAACAGGCAGATAGGTAACAGCTCTAAGTTTCAACAAGTAGCTCGCGTTAATTTGCCTCCACTAATGTAGGCATCGCTCGCGCTATCAGTGGATAACTTCATTCGAGCCTGAGTGCGGCCTGTCGTGCCTGTCGTGCCTGTCGGGTGTCGGTGACTGGTGACGCAGTGCGTTATGTGACTCTTATCAATCACGAATCGCTCGCCGCTAAGGCATCACATTTGTAAAGCCAATTAAGACTAAGATATCGAAACGAGTTTTTAGCAAAATTTATTTTCGTAAGAAACAGTTCGCCGCGCCGCCAATCGACGTAGAATTATCGTACATTATACGTTTTTAACCGACTTCAAAAAAAGGAGGAGGTTATCAATTCGTCTGTATTTTTTTTAATGTTTGCTACCTCATAACTTTTGACTGGTTGAACCGATTTCGATGATTTTTATTTTTTTATTTGAAAGCTGGTGCTTCCCGAATGGTCCCATTTTTGGTCCAATTTGGTTCCATTCGGACAGTGGGATCCATGTGAAAACCATATAAGTCATAAATTTGCATTACGTATTTGCGAGACAAATTAACGAATAACGCGATTAGATTAGTGCGGGGTATCTACCATAACTAAAAAGTTAAAAATAAAAACTTTTTACAAAAAATAAAAACCGACTTCCTTAAAAAAACACTACAAAGTCAAAAATAACTTTAATTTAGGAAGTCGGTGGCAAAAAAACCTTAAATACAGATCCTAAGACACCGAATTCCGAAATTAAAGTTATTTTTGACTTTGTAGTGTTTTTTTCTTTAAGAGAGTCGGTTTTTATTTTTTTGTAAAAAGTTCTATAAGATACCATGGGCATTTAGAACTTAATTCAGAATTAAATACGTATCGATGCTATAAACTGTCAACTATATCAGGATTATTGACTATTCTAAGTTCTTCACAAAAACCTTGCGCTTATCGAATAGGCAGCTACTATTTTGGAGAAGCTATTAAAATAACTCGTAAATCGTATTTAAAGCCATTAGTTTATTTATTTGCAATACGATAGGTATTGTTTAATGCAAATTCACAAATGGACTGATGCCGAAATTTCACGCTTGAAATTACCGTTCGGTTAATCTTTGAGGGGAATCTCCGTCGGTCTATCAGGGATATAAAAAAACAGTTTGATGTGGACGCGATGCGCGATGGGTGCCCGTACCTGGCCAACTAATAAGTGTCCCGGATAAAACGTCGTGACCACAATTACGGTTTTATATTCGAACCATGAAAGGGTGTGCGTCGCTCTGCTATATTGATGGCGTATATTTATCATAGACAATTTAGGAACACCTGCTGTTAGTTCGGATGAGCGGTATATGTCAAATTAATACGGCTCCTCGCAGAGGGTTTATCGTTTGTTAGCTTTTGACGCGGCTAATGTTTTATTTGTTCTGCCCGGGACCGATTGATGGCTCTCAAATAGATTCCTGAGCGAGCCTTTTTGTTTTCTTGAATATTTTTATCGTTTTATGGATGGGAAAAGGTAATCGATTTCTATTGTTTGCTAATTGTTGCTTTGGAAATAACTATTTTGTGTGTATTAACTTCTCATTTTTGTTATAATTTTTACCCTTTCTTCATGTCAATGTTGTGACACTAAAAACATTATTACCTAGTTATATCTCTGCAAAGGCGTCGTTTCCGGTTGCTAGACCATCGCCGGCCTTTGTCTCGTAATGTTTTTTTTTTTTTTTTCACTAAGATTATGATTGAGTGGTGGTCGAGCACAGGAAGGCGGCGGTGGGTGATTATGAATGGATATCTGAATTTTACGCAACAGGGATTGCCAAACCCTGTCGGTGGACTAGCGGCTGGTAATTTCTTTTACTTCCACAGCTTTCATTCACATCATTTTTCATTCCATAGAGCAGTCGTGGTTGACTTCAGCGACGACTGTTTCCTCATGGCGCGGGCGTCGTCATTGGTGGGTTAAAAATAACGTGGTAGCGAGCGGCCTTGCCCCGCGCCGTAGGCCGAAGCGCGCATGCGCCACCCCCGCCCCCGCCCCGCCCGCGCGCACCGTCACACCGCCGCTGCCCCTGCGCATGGTGGGCACTCACTTGTCGCACAGCAATGAATAGTTACAGTACTCAGAGTGGCAGGGCTTCTACTGTACGGTGCGAGAGTGCAACGCGCTAACAGCTGTCCGCTGTACTGTCTATATTTTCGTGATTATCTTGATTGCGATTATTCTACTGAGAAGGAGCTGAAACTACTAAGATACTATGAAAAATTATACGTTGATACGTACTTACCATGAGGTCATATATTTTTACTTTACATAACGGAGTTGAGAGTAACGATATTGTTAATGCTTAGAGGAGCTTGAAATCACAAAGTTTTCTTCATTTGTCTGCATCAGCATCACCAATAGGGTTGTGAAATTCGCGCCTATTTAATGCTTTACAATTTTTAGCTATCTTTTTAATTAAATGGCAATCAGTCACAAACATTTGATTCTTACTACCTTTGTTAGTAGCCGTGGTCGCGTCATTGGCAGATGCGTGCGCGCAGGTGACCGCACACCTTATCGCGCACAAAAACGCCGTATCGGTTTCGACGCCTACCTACCATGTACTGGCTTACTTCACGGCATTATATTAATTATGTGCCACTCCCCTAATTAAATACTTAACGTGAAGTAACGTTCAGTGCTCTACTTTGTATCTACGTTGAACACTATTATGAGATAAAACGTTGCTATATAGGTACACAAGTACGAAATAAAGCATTGAAATTAAATTAAGTTGATTTTTCTGTAAGTACTTAGATGTTTTAAGACACACACACACACATATATTTAATGTATCCTTTGGAATGACTAAGACTAGTGAAATATGTAAAACTTTGAAAGTCACGCTTTTAGGATCATGACAAAAGGAAGATTTGGAAGTAATTCAATAACAGACAAACACATTAACAGACCATGTAATTGCACCCTAATTGCGAAACGCACAATTTATCAGAATCTGAATGGGATTGAAGATTATTTCTAAACCATTTCGTCATTTGTTCGAATAAATTGTCGGCTCAGCAACGTAAATAACGTAGTGAATGTTGTTTAACTATGAATATTAGACCAATTCCTACCGATAAAAAGTTCCGCAATTACTCCTCTGATCATTAACTCCGCCTGCCTCCTACGGAAACGACTAGATTTTAGGGAGGTAGTACTATAAAAATATGCAAAACAATACGGTCATGATCACTTTGTGACTGGTTTGTAAAATGCATTATAAAATGATATTTAGTATAAACGTAATTTTTCCAAAAGAATCTAAATATTACATGAAAAAAAAATGACTAAATATCACCCGACACATTTGTTAAGAGAAGAATTTGCCAAATAAATTAATGTTTGTAAAGCGAGTGTTTATAAAATAAAACATTTACGGAATAAGTTGTTTGTCAAATAAATAGTATACGAAACGTTGGTTGTAAACTAAAAATTTGTCAATGGTGTTTTGGTGAAACATTAGTGAACCATAGCAAAGCCAGTAATTAGGACTATACATTGTAGGTAGATACTAATTGTGCTTCTCTTGAAAAAACTCCTGCCAAGCTTAACACAACACCTAAGGATGTGAATTCGAGCATGCATGAAACTAACAAGGAATGGGAAAGTTTTTCTACACCAACTGCCTTATTAAGTTTTTCATCGGTGCTCTGTAAATTAACCAAATATCTAGAGCACCCACCTCAGTAGTCCATACTTTTTTTTATATTTTTAGGAGGTAGGAGCAATAACCAAAGTTCTTCCAGAGAGTTAATGACATCATCGCACCGACTGACCCTAACCTACTGCTTGCTGAAGCCTCGCGGGGGGTTGTTACGAATGTGCTTATTAGACCGGTGTTTCGGCTAATTCTGTGCGTTTTCAACTTTTTGTTGGCACGGCATCCTTAAAACGCAAATTACGGTGGTTGCACGCAGACGCAACCCGCGCCCGCGTGTCCGCGCATGCGCGCCACTGTTTACGCAAATTCATGCTCATTTAAACGCTGTCAGTCGCCGAGCGCTCACGTGTTTGTTTTGCGCTCATGTAAGTGTTCACCGTACGTTTTGCAGTAATTGCTTTTTTAAACTTCTTATGATTACATACCGAGACTGCTTCTGTGCTGTCTAAAGTTGTAACTTTTTCTGAAAAACATAACATTTGCTACCTACCTATGAGGCTAATATACATTTATTTATTTTAAGATAAATCAAATTGCAATTGAAGAATGCTTGCAGAATATGCATTCTAAATACTCCAACGCTATTCCTATAGAAACATTTAAAGTAAAATTAAATTAAGCGTCTCATTTGTGTAGTTAGCCTGGGGTCGGTGTGCGGCATGTGTGCGCTATCAATATCGGTTACTGATCGCCGCCGGCGCGAGATTTATCGCCAATATTTATATGAAGCCAGTGCAGACCGCGCGCCACTCCACTCATTGCGCACATGTGTCTGAGCTGCGTGTGAGTCAGGGAGCTAGGCGCTAACACTCTGATTACAGACATTATCTCTGCTGGACTAACTACGATATAATGGAATATGTCCTAAGATTTTAGAGTTTTTTTTATTAACTAATTGTATGTATTTTATAGTTATTAATGAATTACACAGCATACACAATACAATTAAGTTATAAAAACAATTAATCTAGAGGTCACTAACTACGTAAACAAGCGTTTAAGTACCTTACTTCATTAAACTTTATCTTATAAAGTTTAATGAAGTAAGGTACTTAAATAAGAAGTTGACAGCAACAGAGGACAACACCAGTTGTATGCTATTTTGCTGTCAACTTCTTATTTAGAGGAAATTGCAGCCATCTGTTTGTGACTCTATTAAAAGAATATTTAATGAGGAGTAGTTTACCTTCATTCCGCACTACTAAAAGCACGATACACTTACCGTAACACTTACCTCTGATTCGTCTCATAAACGCAGTGTTTGTGTGTATGGGCCTTACAACCATTGAAGAAGAAACAGAAGGCCAACTCCTGATGTGTTTCCAATGGATTATTGAACCTTTATTTAAGACAAGAGATCTCATTCCACCTTCGTCCATCCTCCTCATTTCTTCCTGAATAGTGGATCTCCATTTCCTATGGCCTTTGGCTTGATTGATAGCCATAGCTTCGTTGGCATTTTCAGCAGGTAAATACAGTATCAAAATACTAAGGATGAAATCAGTAAGATTCTATAACCATATAGATACTTTTCAGAAATCGCAGATACAGTCGCTGTGTTGGAATTCAAGCATCAGTCGTTCGGAGAGCTCATGACTGGAACTGATTGCAAAGCCATAGGAAGCAGGACTGAAGGTTTGGTTTACAAATGTCAGAGCAAAGTGAACCTGCTTATACCTCACTTACTTGGATTTAAGTTACACAGAATACTCGTGTGAAAGTTAATTGTGTTCAATACATTGTTGACCTGCCAATTACGTTCACAGTTTAGATTTACTTTACAAAGCTAAGCATATCGAAACTCGTTTGAAAGGAGCTCCACAACCATACGCTAAGCCACACCGGAACAATAATTTTGATGTCAACAGCAACAAATGAGCGCGTGGGCCACCGCCGCTCGACGCGCGCGCAACTGTCGCGCGCATCGCCCGCCTGTTGCCCGGGCGGAAGGTGCTGCGACAGTAATAGTTCCGCCTCGGTTATTTATTATTGGCGACTGGTTCCGAAGGCTCTGTCCGCTCGATCAGCTCTTCCTTCACGCGCATGCTACGCTCAGCTACAACAGACCTACCTAGTACGTACGCACTCGCTGTCAATTCCTGTTGCCCTCGGACACGTTTTCCGTTCGATAGAAAACGGTTTTCCTTTTATAGATATGACAAGAAACAGTACTCACTTACTATATATCGTGTACAATGTTATGTATTCTGAGTAACCTTTCTTCAAGAACATTCCATTACTGGGCTCATATTATATAGCTACCTACATATTATTATCGAAGATAGGTGTTGGACCTAAATCTTGACCAAAACTAAGGTTTTACCAAGTTTGCTAAATGCCTGCACTGATAGTTACCTTCCTACATGTTGTTATCCTAAAACACAAGATTTCCATCAAATTTCTTTATCTGACCACATATGTAATTATATTACACAATAATGTTGAGTGTTGTCAGTTCATTATGTGGGTGAGCACAGCTCGCAGGTACTAAAACGTTCAATATTTAGGCTTATCAGTTGTAAGTGTCTATTTCCTGGTTGGGACTAAACGGCTATAAACAAAAGTGTGACGCGAAGGACATGTCGCATGTCGTCGAAATGAAGGGCCGTGACAGGCCAGCGCTATCGCGATCGCACGCGCAGGCCGCACACACCTGCCGACAATGATGTAATGCCTTTATTCAATTTTATGCCTTTTTGTTATTGATACTGTCTTGTTGTTTTGTCCCCTATGTACTTGTTTACAGAGAACTCGTTAGGGGCATTCTTGAACAACATTTTTGATAAATAACACGGAACACGTCCTAATTAGGTTAAAAAATAACTATATTGTAACAAGCATTAATTAAGCATTTGCGTCTGATTAAAACATTCACATCTTAACTGAGTAGTCAATGATGTATGCTATATTATTGACTACTTTCTGATAATACGTTACACATACATACTGAAGATAGTTCAGTTCTATTCGGAGAGCTAACGTAGTAAATTGTTCTGAGTGTGTGTTATTTAAAACGTAAAGGGAAAAGCAATCAAAACCCTCTCTAATGAAAAAGTCATAAGGTATACAAATAATGTTCCACAAAAGCACAAAAGAAGTTAATACAGAGTTCTGTGAAACGGCACATACTTGAGGTGACATTAGGTGTAATGTGGCACGCACGTGAAACAAAGGAAGTGGCCGGGTGACCTCCACACGCTGGCCACACATCGGCCATGGGCCGCCACCGACCGCGGCCCATACATCACGCAAACCTGCCTTCAGCAACTTCTTTCATGTGTCGTGAAAGTTCTTCATAATTCAAATTTAATCATTTTTTTTAATTGTAAGAAAGAAATATATAAGTACAGGTCTATATAAAATAAAAGCGTGTTATAAAAAACTTTTTTACAAAAAAAAAAACAACCGACTTCCCTATAAACACTACAAAGTGAAAAATAACTTTAATTTCGGAAGTCGGTGTCTTAGGATCTGTATTTATGGTTTTTTTGCCACCGACTTCCGAAATTAAAGTTATTTTTCACTTTGTAGTGTTTTTAAGGAAGTCTGTTGTTTTTTTTTTTGTAAAAAAGTTTTTATTTTTAAATTTTTAGTTGTGGTATTCACCCCGCACTAATTCCAAACAAACAATGCATATTTATGCGATAGCAGAAATCGCGGTTGATTTGCTGTTATTTTTTAAAGAGTTCCGGTGTCTGTCTCCCGAACTCATCATCAGATCTCTATAAAATTTATATGGGACCATTTCGGAATAAACCCCTTTCGAACAAAAAAAGAATTTTGCAAATCCGTCTATATATGACGGAGTTATGGCCGAACATACATAAAAAAAAAAAACATATAAACATCCGAATTGAGAACCTCCTCCTTTTTGAAGTCGGTTAAAAAGAATCATAGAGCATCGAAAATGACAAAATACCTTTGGTCACCTAAAGAACCATTTCTTCCCGTAGATATCGTAAGAGCCGACTAGAGACTTTACTAGAGAATGGGCAGCACCGTTCTCTATGCATTTTACCACAATACTGCGATCGCCAACCCGCCTGCCAAGCGTGGCGATTATGGCAAACCCCCCCAAATTTGAGGAGGCCTATATCCAGCAGTTGGCGTTTCCAGCTGAAATGATGATGATGACCTGAAGAGTCGCCCAGCCGCATGGCGATGTCTCAGAACTATGTGGGACTCAGACCCCATGGCCCTAGAGTTTCAACCCCAAAGCTGCAAAAACTGCACCTTCTCTGTAGACAACGATGCAGACGAATTTTTTGATGATCTATGATTCTTTATTTTTATATAGGTACACTAGCACATATTTTTCTCTTTAAGACTTAGCCATTAAATTATGTAAATATTTTTAAGTGGGTAAATGAATAATTAAATGCTATTGTAATAAGAAACTACTTAGTAAGCTTAGCTACGCCTACAACGTATTCTTAACTATCTATTCAAACTAAGGGATGAAAGGGCTATAGAAAAAGCTGTTGTGTGGAACTCATTATGAAACTAAATAACTAAACAACAAAGGCTTAATAAATCTTAGTCAACTGTAAATGCGTGAAAACATGAAAATTCCCCAGCTTTTAATGAGCAAAGGCAACGGTATGAGCTATTAGTAGAAACTAAACGTGTCATCTAGTCAGTGCGTTTCCCCGGAGTAGTTCCACGTAACAATTGCAAGCGTGACCGAAGGCTGTCGCCTGCGGAAACGGAAGTACTGTCGACTGTCGCCTCTCTATAACTAAACGTAATGTCACTGTGTGCGTGCACGCATCATGTACGTCGTCTATGTGCTGGTCTGGTCCGCTATTAATCAGGACTTGGTCTGTGCAATCACAGCAACAACTGTCTTTTGACAGATAAACCTATGGAAACCTCTTCCAAATGCATTAACAGACCCCACTGAACAAGAGGTTGACGATTAAAGTGATAACCACATAATAAATACTTACGATTAAATACATCCATGTTTCATATTATACTTACTCTTAAGACGTCTTCAAGGCACACCCTCTTTTCTGGTTTCAGGTCGTGTCGCCCTCGCGTCATCCGGTTGTGTCGCCCTTGTGTCGTCAGGTCGAAGTCGCCTCAAATAAATCGTCGAGATTGAAAAACCGCCAGGCAGCAATTAATAGTCGTCACTGTGAGGTTGTAACGTTACAGCGCCGAGTAATTCCCGTTCGTGTGCGATACACATTACTCTGGGTAATATTTGTAGTACTAATGTATGAGTGTGGCCCATATATTGGTGGTGTGCGCACATTGCGAGCCAACCGCGAACGACCAGCACCAGCGCTTGTGGCAGTTAGCGAAATGTAAAGTGTAGGAGCAGAAGACTCACTTCCAAGAACAACTGATAAAATCTCATGAAATAATAATTAGAATAATGTAGAAAGGTCTTTAACCATTGTAATGGCACGTACTGCAACTTCAGTTAGCGTAAGTTTTCTATCGTGACGTGGGATCTTCTGTATTCTCATCATCATTTCAGCCGAAGACGTACACTGTTGTACATATCTATGCTCTGCCACTTCCCGCATCCAGAGGACTCCTGCGGCCTTCACAAAGTCATCGGTCCACCTTATGTGAAGCCTTCCTACTCTATCTCTCTCTTGCTCTTCTGTAATCTATTTATGGAAAATACTTCAGTTTTTCCTATTGTAAAATTTTATGAACAAATGAGAAATAATAAGAGCCAGTGTTATCGCCAACGTTCCGTGGCCAACAGTTGGTCGCGACGTGTGCTTGGACCGAGTTTGTCACGTTTTAGTAATTAACTATATACCGCGTTATTATACCTACTGTGGGTAATTACGCCGTTTTCATTCATTTATGGAGATTGAATTGAAGTTATTATTTTATACATTATTGTTGATGTGGTAGGTAAGGTGCAATGTCGAGGAAATTGCTCGAAAGCTGTTGTAGAAGGAAGTGTGCTCGGCTGCATGTTAGAGGAAGCTCGACCAGCTCGCTCGATTGAAAGCTCGAAACAGACAATATTTCTGCCAGGTGTAGTGAAACTCGACTGCGCAGGAAATGGCACGGCTCATACCTAGCTTAATTTTCCGAAACATAAGAAAATGGAAAATTTATTGTAAGCAGTGGTCTATGTAGCCCACTGTGGTCTGTGTATGTGGTGTATGTATGTGTGGTGTATGGTACTAACAAAGGGGTCTTTTAGTTTTCTGTTATAGGAACATTTTTTGGTCTTCCTTGGTCAAGGGCAGAAAAATGTGAAAATTTAATGTTTATAAGGTAGCATCTATACAAATAAATAAAATTGGAGTGTCTGTTTTTAATATTAAGATAAAAAGGATGTATACACGGTACATATACCAAAACAACAATTTTTAAAATTTTTGTCTGTCTGTCTGTCTGTTTGTTCCGGCTTATCTCTGAAATGGTTGGACCGATTTTGACGGAACTTTCACTGGCAGATAGCTGATGTAACAAGGAGTAACTTAAGCTACTTTTATTTTAGAAAAAATAAATAATTGTTTAAAAAAACTAAAAACACGCTGAATTTTGAGACGTATGTCAGCGTAGTTTTCAAAGACAGTTTTTATGAAAAACTTTTTGTTAAATACCACGCGGACGAAGTCGCGGGTAACAGCTATTACCTATAATATAACCTGAATTAACACATCTTACTGCGGTAGTACCTACGTCCTCCTGCGTTAATTTCCGACATCCACGCGGGCGAAGCCGTAGGCAAAAGCTAGTTATAACTAAAGGTCTTCAGAGCACAGTCACAAAACTGAATGGTTTGTGACTGTGAACTGGAAGGTTAGAACGTTATAGTTAAAAGTCGGCAAACACATGCCTAATCGGTTCAATTAAACAATCGTAACCAAAATATTATATTAATATACTTACTAAAATATTATATTAATATACTTACTAAAATATTATATTAATATACTTACTAAAATATTATATTAATATACTTACTAAAATATTATATTAATATACTTACTAAAATATTATATTAATATACTTACTAAAATATTATATTAATATACTTACTAAAATATTATATTAATATACTTACTAAAATATTATATTAATATACTTACTAAAATATTATATTAATATACTTAGTAGGCTAATATAAAAAAAAAAAAAAAAAAAAAAAAATATACTTACTAAAATAAATATAGAATGTGAGAATATATGGAAGTAAAACGGCGCCTGTCATTGTGTTCACCATCAGAACAGCATGCAGGAGACGCTCGTAACTTGACGGTATTCCTCAAACTAAGTATCGTACAAGCACATTAAGTAAGCTTTGTATAAACCTACATGTTGTAACTTTACGAGTCTTTCTTTGGCATTGTATGAAATGGCTAAAACACGACAAATTGATATAGACTGAAAATTGAACATTTAACTCTGCTTACTTTATACAGTCGAAGCAGTGGTAGACGATTTAACTAGCTACTCACACTCAGTGGTTACCAGAGCGCCTGCCAAGCTCGAGGTCCTCGGTACAAAGCCAGCGATACCGAGGTGGAAGTTAATAAACAGATGTTTTGTTGTGTTCCTCATACAGGTAGGAAATGATAGTGCGTGTGTTTCGGCATTGAGTAGGAGTCAATTAAGAGAACCGGTCGGGACTCCTTCCGCGTCCGGAATTAACGACAGCCTGCGCTCATATTGATAATAATATGTGTAACTAAATAAACACACGTGTGCTGGGTTATGTGAAATGAGAATCATAATCATTTATTGGAAAACATAGGTTACATTACAACAGAGTGTGAGATATCACAGATAGGTAGATCTTCTAGATTTTGCCCAGAGTCGTACAAATATATTTAATTTATATATTGGAACCAAGGAAGCACTAGTAGGTAAAATCACGAAAATGGATGATTTAGCAAAACAATAGCAGACGTATGAAATGAAACGGAACTAGACAAAACGTAATGTGTCAATCTGCAACTAACAACTATTTTCTTTGACTGTACATACTGGTTTATAAAATGCAGCTAAATACCAAAAAGAGAAATAAAGCTCAGTATGTAGGTACAGGTTGAGCAAAGAAATACGGAAAAACATAGAGCCATTCTCATAAGGTGACAAAACATATTGTGTAGGATTTGGGCAGGGTGTACCTACACAGAATTTTGTTTCGTACCTATAATTTATAACATAGTACATTTACGTGGGAAAGTATAAAATAGAAGAGAAGATTGTTAATTTGCTATGAAACTTAGAACATTAGGAACCCACGTGCCCACACCCATACGGTGTATGAACTATGATGTTACGTAGGAAGGTAGGTGTGTGCTCACTCATTTGAGATAGTTACGGTTGTGCCACGACGAGCAACGACCAATCAAAGTTATTAATATAATATAAATATTGCAAGAGAATTGTCCTTGTCGGACGCTTTTAATTAGGACATAAGTTTGAATTGATGCAGAAAATTTAGACTTGTAGTCCACGCCAAATGCTTTAATCTGATTTCAGAAAGGTATGTAAGTAATGATTAATTACTCATTTTCCTTATCTTACTTTAGATCTAAGGAAAAAAACGCATTTAAGTACAGACATGTGTGAATTGTTTTGGTGGTAGAAACTTTAGAAATTATGTTAGTCAAAATTAGGTATGTAAAGTATTTTTAAGGCTTTCACTAAACTTCAAGAATCTAAATGAGCATCATCCACATTATAATACAACGCACAGCTATTTACATAAGTGAAAAAACTAACATGATCTCTATGCTACACTAATTAGATGCATAATTACAATAAGTTGTATGAGGTATATTCTATTTCCGTGACATGAATGGCACCTTCACACTCACACAAGATCAAGTGAACTGCATATGCATGTACTATTAATGTATGTTTGTGGTATGTTCCAAAGTATGTAGGAGTAAAACCCCTCCATACACACACACACACACACCAGTGGTCACGACACCGCGAATATCGATCACGTAATGAATCGATGAGTGACGTCCGGTCCACAATATATCATAAGTGTTGAATTTATTAAATTAATTATGTTAATACCGCGGTAGTGCAACCAACAATCAAATAATTATCAGCATTCGGTGCTAATGCTCACTACTTACAATATATTAATATTTATAACAAATTCGCATAATATCCGTGGGATGGGCAGCTCTATTTATATATACATGAAAATTATGATTAATGTGATACTCACCGTGTCCAGTACCTACGCATGAAAATGTATTAAATAAACTTAGGATGTTATCATACCGCTCGTTATTAAGGAGTCTAATACGGAACACACGTAGACGTTAATAAGTACTATCAACAAATAATCGAGCGTGATTGATTCAAATCGAAATTACAATTTCCTTGGACATTACAGTTTGATGCATCGCAATCGATACTGCAGCCGATACAATTACCGACCTCCCGTTACCGCACAATAAGAACACTCCGGCGCAGACGGAACACACTTCTAGTTTATTTGCATCCACTAACAATGTCATTATGTTAATCATACCACGAGCGACTCAATCGAGACCGAGAGTGAATCGAGATCGACGTATGATCGGATAATTACTAGCCGATTTTGTATGGACTCGGCACTCAGCAGTAATCGATTAGTGTAGTATGTATTAAAGTAATGGTTTATATTAATTGGCGCGGCGGCGGCGGCTAGTAGCGTGTAGGGTAATAGATACTAGATGATCGTCATCAAGCTGCAATTGTGGGCTCTACTGTATTTGTTTAGATCTCCGCCCGAGGAATCAGTTCTACCATATTATGAACATATTGCTACTAATATTAAACAGTTCACATAGTAGGTAGTGGAACTGATATGGGAAGCGCAATCTTAATGCCTACATCGCTGTCTACTCCTTTACCTATACCTATAAATACCGATTTTAAAAGCCTTTACAGGGCTGTCCGTGTGCAGCGCAAGTCAGTAGGTACCGTATATGACACATCGCTTGAGTCTTAGCCTGTCGCTTCACTGTGCGCCTAAGATAGACCAGTGTGTGGGTACCCCCAGTGTCAGTACCCCTCAGCGACGTGTTCCCCAGACGCCCGGCCGTCGTCTAGACGCTCTCAATTGCAGGATACGTCTGCCGGCTGCCGGTGCCGGCTGACGGTGGCCGGCGACCATCAATCACAATCACACCACCGGACTTCTATTAACTGGAGACATAAGTCCACGAGAGAATCTCCATAGAGATAGTACTGTAACAAAACTACTGGCACAGCTTACTGAAACTGCTGTCACAACAGTTGTTCACAAGTGTGAATCAACATTACATTACAAGGTGTGTACGTATAAAATTGCGTTTTACTTTTGTAATCACTCAACGAGTGACCACCATCCACCATCACCAATTACCAATCTAATCTGCATATGACAAAATCTATCACTATTTTCTGTGACGTACAGTTTAACTTGCTTTCAATTATAGTCAACTATGCAAAAGTTGTTAATTTTTTTATCAATTCTGTTCATTACAGTTTTAACTCCTTACCATTATCAGAACTGGATCGTTTCACTATTCTATCCATCACTAGCCGTAACAATATATCTAACAGACTTCATTACAATAACCAGAACTGTCTGATGATTATTATAATTATTTCACGAACATCATTATTTTATTTTATAATTGCCGGCAGGTCTTAATTTAATATAACATTTAGGTAATTATACACTCGCTTATCAGCCGCTGAAGACCAACATCATGAAATACCAACCGTGTGTATCTTTTACGTTAACTTTATATCTTTTATATAAAGATGTTGTTAATTATCCACGAAAATACCAACTTGAGTTACTAACAACAATAGATATTTATATAAACAGATAACATCGAGTAACCACTCGTAATGTGACTGAAGTTATAACAAGTCATAGCTAATTAAATCTCATCAGAAGTGCGTCCACATTTTATCAGGAGGACCATCTGTAGCTATGTATATAATGTACTCTGTGGCCTCAGACGCCACTCCGAGCTAGATCGAGATAGTGAATTAGCGCCCGCTAATTAACTAAAAAACTGTTTATAGAGTGGCTCTATAAACTCGGCACCCAACGAACTAAGTAGTTAGGTGTGTTCCTGTTGTTTCAAACCTGTTTAATTGATTCCACTGAATAATTTTAAGCACTAGGTATATTTTTTGTTGTTTACAGAACATACACTGTAGACTGTAGAGCGGAATAAAGAGTATGACAAAAACCGACTGACAAAAAATAACTATTATTATAATAATAGTAATACTTTAAGAGTTGATAGATCTGCGGTGTTATTAATTAATTCAAATGTAAAAGGAACGCAATAAACGCATGAATAGTAAGTAATGAACTTAATTATAACATTATTCTAATATTTAGTTCTGAATAAACATTGGATTACCAACTGAAATAGTTTCTGATAATATTCCGATTAGATATGTTAATTCTTGCTTGTTATTATTGCTAAAGCATAGTTTTATCGACAACTAAATAACTAAATACCCACCGCAACTAGGTAACGACATGCGAAATCGTTTTAATCAGTAATTATCTATGTAAGTCAATAGCTGTATTAGCCGCTCGATTCATATTCATGATTCTCTCGCATTGTAAACATTTTTTGTTCATCTAATAGTTCCATTTTCATCAAATATTTATAAGGTAATGTAGTCTAAAGTAATCACATCAATACTATAAACTTGTCGTCGAACCTGAAATTTCTCATGTCAGCCATTCATAACGGGTACTTGTTAAGATACAGTAACAATGTAATGGCACGTCACGACAACATGCCTGTAGGTTGTTTCAGGACGTCATACATTACGGGTCAGCTGGTATGGTATTCACTAGTGGGCAGTAAAGAGCGCGCCGTGTTCGGAACAGATCGAAGGAGTCGCGGCTCCCTGTAACGTTTAGCTGTAATATGAAGTGTAGTTGTGTAGCTAGTGATGTTGTGTGAGATATGTATTTCAGCGGTGATTGGTCGCCCGGCGAGGGGGGCGGAGGGGGGTGGGGGTGGCGGCTCCATCTAGCGACGCCCGCGGGAACCTCGGCCATCTGTTATAATGGCTCCCGAGCTATGATACGTCGCGCCGGATTTGTTCCAACTTGTTATGTTTCTGCGTTGTACTCCAATACACGGCAGGTAATCAGTTCTGCTTCAATCGTCACAATTAATGCGTTCTACACATGGAAATTATTCGCCACAGTTAAACGCTTTACTTTCTGAAAGTTTCAGGCGAGCAATGAGGTTTTATTGGGAACGATAATGAAGTAAATGTGTTTGCTCTACCGACACAGTAAATTGGTGTTTCAATAGTAAGTTTAGCAAAAAAAAACAGAACAAAAAACGTATCCACTGAAGGCTTTTCCTGAAGTATCAAAATAAGATAAATTGTGACGATCATAATGAACATTAACAACAGAACCTTTTGCTACAAACAGCAGGCGCACACGTGTTGACCGTGACCACAGATTTCAGTCAACTTGACAGAGTGGCATGAGAATAGATACTAGAAATTGTATAAATTGTAAAAGTGCGATTGTAGTAGCTACGTCAAATAGAACAATCAAGTTTCTTCTGGCAGTGTATATTTAATCGCACGTCCGTGGCAATCATTTGATATTGAGAGGGCCATTATGTCGTAGCAATAAGGGCGGTTTTCGTAGCTCAAGTCTTACATAGACGCAGACGTGATGCAGTTACCCGTACAACTATTATTAACATACTATAACTGTGTTGAAAGACATTATCTTAACAAACACACTAATTAATACCTTCACAATCACCAAAATATTGTTAAAGAAATATTGCCAGAAATATTTGGTAACAAAAAGGTGTCAATCAATTTACTGCACGCTCATTAATGAGATAATTATGTTAAAGACAGTCGTCTGAGAAGCACGTGCGTGTTGCATGAAATGTTCAATGAAACTCCTATATTTCTAGATAACTAGAAAAAATACTTAATAAACCTGCAATTACAGAAACCAACCGTCCAACATAGGCAACATTATTGTAACCATTTACCGAAGACCAAGTGCCATGTTATGTTACAACCCGCCGCATACAAACGAGCCAGTCGTCACAACACACTCAATGAAAAACAAAAATATTGCCACCTGTTGCTCAAGCTAGGCATCGAACCCTGAACCAGACGATCCTAAACTATGTTTGTTAGCACAGTGATGGAGAGGCTTAGTTTCATCACTCAACAATAACTGGTAATGTGAGCATATCAAGGAATGTTGCCATCATCAGTCAGGCTTTCCGCCAAGGTTGTGGCGACAGTAAGTAATGCGTGGTGTGGCAACACTGCGCAGGCTGCTGTCTCGGGGGTAAGCGTTATTGATGGCGGATCGAGCACCGGTCAAGGATGCTGGTAAGCGTCACGGTGATTATTATACAACTGTATACCCACTTCCGAGTGGATACTCCCTTCCTGCGAGTAAGTGGTCATTATTGTACTGATCCTGTACCTATACTTGCTGTACTACAGCTGTAATTCTAAACTTTTCGTAAGGTTTGAATAGCACTGCTACATCAAATAAGCCTGCTAAACTTATCACCGCTAATAACAGCTCTTTCTACACATCAGAAACAAGTGTGATAATGTGTAATACTAGCAATATATCATAATGCAATGTAACATCGGTTATTAGAGCGCTGGGAGAGTGTATGCTATAGTACGGCTGTGAATGGGCCCACCATTCATGCTCACATACGCACGCAAAAAATATGAAATTATGATCATTTGTCGGCTCCGTTCTACTACCATGGATATGAATGGAACATTTGCGTTTTATTCAGCATTTGTATAAGACGACCTATGGGTTTGAACTTGGGTCTTTATCCTCCGGTCTCGCTTGATAACTAGTTTACCTATATAACAGGTGTAATGTATACCTATGGGTACCACATAAGTTGTAGGGATGACATTGGGCAAAATTTAGAGACTACAATTATGCAAAAAAGTAGCACACCCAGCTGAATACTATAGTGACATTTCGTTAAGATCTGAATATCACGGAATTTATGGACTTGACAAAGTTTACCAGCAATTGATTATATAACACTCATTAGTTAGTTAATCAAAGTCGTTTTAATCGCAACAATGCTTGTTTTCTCACAGTAACGTCATGTCTCAAGAATATTGTCTCGTAATTAACTAATAGAAATAAGTTGTCGTGAATATAATAATGATGATCGCGTGATGGTCGTGAACAGACAGACAGTCAGGCGAGCGTCACCCGCCAGCACCGGCGGACTGACCGTCACGGTGGAGCACCGCGGGGGCTACGCAGAACTACCTTCGTTTACGTACTGAAGCATATGGAACAACCACAGGAAGCTAGCGGCACTAACTTTTAGGTGTATAACGAAGGATTGAGATTGTCTCTATCAACACAAATGCTACGATGACTTCTTAGAAGTTTCACAAACGAAGCAAAAGTAGGTAGGATGACTGCTCATTTAAAGCATTTTTATTGTTAATTTTTTTAGTTATTGTGATAAATCGAGTCTTTTCCTTAGCTACGATCGTAACAACAATTAATAAAACTTGGCAGTTTGCAGCAATTCATGAAGTTAATAAAAACAAAACTTTGCTACGCCGAATGTCGTAGCACTTACTCGTAGCAACAAAATTCACCAGACTTTTTGTCGGCCACATAGAACTGATATCCGGACAAACTTTCTCAAGTGTAATATTAGTAGCTACGTACTATGAGTAGGGACCCGCTCGTCACGCATGGCCATGCGGTTTTTCTTAGGACAACTTTTTTCCCTGTCTACCCCAGCGCTACCGAGCGTGAAGAACGCGCATTACATTCAACTACATGTAAAAACTTTGTTTGTGTGTTTGAATGTCATGGAACAATAGCTTTTTGCTGATAAAGTGTACACCGACTGTCACTAATGAGTGGCAGTCAGTGTCCAGTGCTGGCCAATATGAGGTTCAATCTGTTGTGGCAGTATGATATACTGTGGGATAGTAGCAGCCGGTAGTTACAATAGCAGTTTGTAACTTACTATGTATGTAACAGGAATACATATTGTGTATATATGTTTAACTCTCTGTTACAAAAGCCTCAAAATTATAACATAATATGTTTAACACGCAATTTTCAAAGTGTACAAAATTAAAAACTATGGTAAATACCTATATTTTATGAGGCAGTAACATATTAAGGAAAGTTTTAATGGTGTCATTCATAGAGCTTGTGGTCTTATGCATGTGTTGGACTTTTGTTAAAGCGCCTAGCAACTGGTAAAGGTACTTGAAATGTCGTATTAAGGTAAAAGATACATTCGCTTCGCTTATATAACTTCTATGAATGAATGTTGTGAAAGAATGCAACAAAAATATTTAGTTAATTCTTTAGTTACCAAACACAAACATGAATAAACAATGCCAAATAAAAAATGAACTTTTCACCCGCCTCATGAAATAAATTCCCCATTAGGAGGCTATGAGAAGCCAATAAGAATAAATAAGTGGTTCATCGACCCGAGTCAGACCACAGCGAGGCTGCTGGCTGCGGGCTGCTGGCTCCCGACCAGCCCGGCCAGCCCGGCCAGCCCGGCCAGCTCGGCCAGCGCAGAGCGTCTCGTGTACATCTGGACAAGCGAACGATTTCTATTCACTGATCTCTTATAGAACTAGTTTTAATTACTACTTGATATTACTGCGACTAAGATTTTATGATGTTTGCAATGAAAGCGATAAAATGGCGAAAGTACCGTTGATACAGTTTCGTCAATTACCGAAAGATTTATTTGATTTAAAAGTGTGTTGAAATGAGAGAAACACTCATTAGTTACAGGATTATTTACATAGACATTAATACTTTAACCAAATTTTGGCATATGTAGGTAGGTACCTACTCGTTAGTAAAGTAAAGTATATAAAAGTAAAGTTATAGAGAAAGTATAGTTTCGAGATTGGTAATTATCTGAATCTTCACAGACGATCACGCTTGATTGAATATATCTGTCTCTTCTTATCCTAGGTACCCACTACAATAAATCTGTACCTACACGAGATAATGCTAGCTCTTGCCAAACAATCATGAAATCTGAAATTCAGGAATGCTAATAACAGGTTATAGAATAAGAAACTAATGGCTACTACAATACAATTGTTTGATGAACATATTTTTATTCGATCAGTACTGGTGGGTCACAGGGGCAGTCCGGGTGCTACGGGGTCAGCGCGGAGCAGCGACCGGCCGCTAATTACCGCTCAATTGACCGACACTTGACCGACGCAATCACTGCTATCTCACTACGCAACTGATCAGTCTTTGTTTGATATTCTCTTAAAAGAAGGTATCATGTAATAGCATTAGAAAACGACTACTCACTTGCGATAATAAGGTGAACTAAAGCAAATGGGAATTCTGAGAAATCTGGAGTGAACGTCGCGTCGGAAATAGATCAAAATAGATTTTACTCAACGTGCCTGTAAAGCCTAAGATTATGATATAATTTGCATAATCCCATATAAAACCACGTGTGGGTAATAACGGGCTAGTGCCCATTGACACAAAAAGATACACCGTACAGAATTATCTTAACGATCATGAGTTTGGCTACAATCATAAGAAAAGAGGGACTGACCTCATGACAAACTTGACTATTTAGTCAAGTTTGAAGGAGCTGTCACTTAAACATGTGAGCATAATTTAATACTTTTCTTTTCTTCCTTTATCTCAAAGCTCACTAAATAATATGAGGGTGTATTGGGCACGGTAACATTGACAGTTCCATTATTATCAGCCGGTAGGTAGGTACTGTAGGTAGGTAGGTCTTGCTGGTAGACAGTACATGCGGGTATGCTGTCCTGTAGATAATGGTTCAGTGATGTAACTCACGGAAATCATCTGCCTACTTGTAACTTAGTGAGAGCGGTTCAATGATGTTTGTTCTTCAGTGAGTCTACTTTTCCTAATTATTGATTTGAAGTTGACGTTTTTGAATTCACAAACAAATAAATTATAGATAGGTAGGTAAGCACGAGAAATCTGAACCTGAAAGTTACTTGTTTACACAAGCATCGCAGTTTTTTTTTTTATTCAGGCTTTGTGCAATATGGACATAGGCATTTAAAGCTTGTTAGTTGTAGGCTGTAAAAATATTTTTATTATTGCAATACCTACCTAAATACTTCATACAATTCATAATACTATGTAAACTATTAGATAAAAGTTGCCATCGAACAGAACTGTACCGCACTAGTTATTTGAGGTGCAAGTGTGGCAGTACCTATCACCTTACATTATAGATGCATTATCATTCATAATAACACAAGTTATCGTGTTGGATAAACACATAATGATATATTAGCATTATAAAAGTATAAGTGAGCATATATTAAATTAATTAGTCAAACACTAACATAATGTAACCAATCAAAAGGTTGTAAATCATCTGCAGTAAAAAGTTATGAATAATTGTCTGAAAGTGAAATATTATCAAATATAACTAGTTAGTGCCGCCGCGCCGCTGTGGGTAAGTACACTAAATAAATTAGGATAGATTGATTTGGAACACTCATTATAAGCACTTAGTGATGTGTGTGATTCAGACATAGGTTTTCGCAATATTTAAAACCGGCCACGTGCGAGTCGGACTCGCGCACCGAGCGTTCCGTACAAACCTGCAGGTATTGACGGTTTATGCATAAGGTTTATGTTTATGAAATTGAATGTTTTTTTTTAAATTTTTATATTTGAGTTGACTGAATGAAAGGTAAATTGTGGTTTACGATATATGACGTATTAAAAAAAAACTGCTAACTAGATCTCGTTCAAACCAATTTTCGGTGGAAGTTTACATAGTAATGTACATCATATATTTTTTTTTAGTTTTATCTTTCGCTTATTTTAGAAGTTACGGGGGAGGGACACACATTTTACCACTTTGGAAGTGTCTCTCGCGCAAACTATTCAGTTTAGAAAAAAATGAAATTAGAAACCTCAATATCATTTTTGAAGACCTATCCATAGATACCCCACACGTATGGGTTTGATGAACATTTTTTTTTTGAGTTTCAGTTCTATTTATTTATGGGAACCCCAAATATTATTGTTTTTTTTTTCTATTTTTGTGTGAAAATCTTAATGCGGTTCACAGAATACATCTACTTACCAAGTTTCAACAGCATAGCTCTTATAGTTACGGAAAAAAGTGGCTGTGACATACACGGAAAGACAGACAGACATGACGAATCTATAAGGGTTCCGTTTTTTGCCCTTTGGCAACGGAACCCTAAAAATGCATTTAAAATAAAAGGATTTCTGCGTTTTAAATAATTAAATTCAACATTTTGATAACTGTAGAACCAAAGATAATAAGTTGGTGTCCCGAGGCTTAAGATATAGAATTTAATTACCTATTTTAATCCATCATATTTAGGGTACTTTAAGTAAAGCTGAGTCGGTAGGTACTTAAACACCTAATTAATAAAATAATTTAATAGATTAGTGCTCAGTCATTCATTTCAACTGTTTTTGTATGTAACCTACATTACATATCTCCTCGATCTACTGTTTTTTAACTGAATAGAAAAACTTTTAATGTTTCGAGCTGTTGGCACTCACGTCTGCGCAAAGGATAAAACTATAAAATAGCTAGAATATAAATAATTGGATGAATTATATATTTTGCACATAAACCATAGTTCCTGCCGAGCTGGTAATGAGCCTGCACCGTGAAGGACCTGAGATCGTCCGTGCGTCTGTCCGTCTGTATTAGGTAGGGGTTGTCTTATACAGCATCAAGCCCGTATCACTGTATGGGGGACACATGCGTGGCGCTATGTACGATCAGGGGTTAAGCAGAGCTGTGTAGTCGATTTTAGTACTTACACCCACTTTTTCTCAATTATAGGCCTTATCTTAAGGTGGACAAGCTGCATATTCCAATTTCAAAATAAAATATCTACTTTAAAACCAAACTTATAAATATTTTTGCCCGCAGTACAACCTCAACGTTTGACACCTTAGTTCATGTTAAATATGGTAGAGCTGATAACTTTCATCATCTGATTAGTATGTCATGGCGAGCATGTAGGGAGTTTTCTTTAAAAGTGATCAGTAGAAAACGTTCCAAAAATAACTGTCTGCGACATCATTTATAATTTCTATAAATCATCGATATTTCCGGAAAGTTTTCTAAATGAAAACGGAATAATTTTAAAATATCGCGTTGACTATATTTTCTCCGTGATCTCAGTGTCGCCTCGCCTCGGTTACACAACCGATCTACTGTTAGCAATTAACCTGAACTGGTGTCGACCGACAAACCGCCAGCGACCGGCCGACCCGCGCTAACAACTGATTGACAAACAAAACTTTATAAGTACCTATTTCTTATTCCTCGAAATTGTTGATATGTCAAATTAACTTGAACAAAACAAATCGGCTTCAAACGGTTTCAGCAAATAGTTTCATCGTCACATGGCTGTTCCCTACGTTCACTGTAGAATGTGGTCATATGTGTGCTGGTACAGAAATGAGCACAAATACATTAACAAGTGTAGAGCAAGCGATGCCATCGTTTAAGATTTTAATCATTTTATTGGTCAAAGTATTTTGTTTAATTAAGAAAAGTTATATACCACATTGACTACAGATTTACGACAGGCCAACAGAACTCCAACTTTCTCTAATTATGGCCATCATATTAAAATCACGGGTATTATAAAATGCAAATTGATAACATTTGAAGTGTGAAAAATCTTAACTATGCAGCCTCTCACTGTTGAATGTCTGTCTGTCTGTGTATGAAGCAAGTGCTGAGCACTGGCAGCGTTAGAAGTGCGCGCTGCAGTCGCAGCGAACTGTTCTGCCGCACATCATACTGATGTTATAAGTTAGAGAGCCAGTGCTAGGTGACGTGCCGCGAGGACTGATGAGCGCGTCGGGTGTGACTGCCACGAGCCGACGCCGCCCGTCGGTCGCGTTGCGCCTACACTACGCGGCTACGCGGCTACGCGGAAAAAACATACGAAGGGCGAGATAGTGGCGGCGGGACCGCTCGCGGCGCTACCAAAACCGAGGAGACTATAAATTGAGTAGAACATGGCCGCTGATAAAGGTGGCCTCGCCGCCACCGCCGCACCTGCCACAGCCCGCCGTTTTTTAAATACATATTTTACGACAAAACGCAGAAAAACTGACAGGTAAGTTGGTACGAGCGCTCGTTTGCGCGACAATGTCGCCGCGCGCCGTTTTTGTCGCCAGACATTCTGACAAAATTGAAATACAGATGTGAACTCACATATTAATAGCCACTCTACATAACTCTATTATTTAACTTGTTCTTTGTTTTAGAATCGCGGAAACAGGAAAACGGATTTTCTAAATAAATTAATTGTTTGTTTTGATCCATCAAGATAATCAATTAGACATCTTATAACATTGATTTTTATTTAGCATGAAACAGTGTTTATGATTGGTTATGAGTTATTGTTAGAACCTTGTATTAAAAGTTGTAGGTATAAAAGAAGAAAGATTAGTGACAGTGATGTAAATAGTAGGCGCATGTAATGAATGTCATTCATAAATCAGTTTTAGTAGTTCGTCGGTATCGCTCACGTGTAGCGACGTAGGTAACGTCGCTACGCGTTGACACTGGCTGCATAATCATTGTGTTTTCCACATTTTTTACTATTCGCCTATTTGACATTTGTCAACACCTTCAACTGTTACGTCAGTACGGAACGCGACAGTTTACTGTGTGCAGTGTATTACTAAGTCTATGAAAAAATGCCTTTTGTTCGTAATATTTTTAGTCTTAGTTGAAATACACAGGTAACATTCATTTAAAATGAAAAGTACGTCCTGAGGACAGTCATTTATTCACAAAGAGGATTGTGTTACATAAGATGGTTTAGAAACGTCGGGGAAACATACATGTGAGTTAGTGCTGTGTAGGTAGGTTGTTTGTGGCGTATTCTGGTGTAAATGTAGCGATCCGCACAAACAAGTGAACACATCGAAGTGGGTCAATATAGCAGTGGACAAGATTCGTTTCAGCGCTAGGCGTATGTTAGTGCCGCTCGTGTGGGATTTTGAGCGAAGGCCGAACTGCGATCAATAGGTACGTCACATTCATGTCGCGGCGACGACTGCGACAACAGCCGACATACGACCGCCGACAGACGAGCCACGAGCGCCGCTAGTAGCCAGAACATCTTAGAACAACTATCCATCCTGCACTAAACAACATTGTTCTAAAACAACAACAAACTATTTGCTCAAACGTTTGTCAAATAACTTCCAAAGTTATTTATGTAGGATTTATTTTAAATTAGTAATTTTAAAAACCAATTAATATCTAGCTGATGGACACTAGCTACGCAGATTCAAATGATTTTGATAAAAATTAAACTTTTAGACTAAGTAATAGGTGCTACCTATCAAAAATAGATTAATTAGAACCTAAATATTATCTATTGAGATGCCTTCTGATATTAGATAGTAATATAAATTAGCGCACGACAACGTACAAAAAAAATTATAGCATAAAATATATTCTACAAAAATTCGTGAGTCCTAAAACATCTATTCTAACGATTGTTTGACAATAGTTAGACGGGCCCAGTTTTTGCGCAACATTCTTGTTCGACGTCGGTGCAAAAAGTTTGGGGTTAACAGGCGGCAACAAACTAGCGATTGTCGTTTTAATTCTGAAAATAATCGCTAACAGAGACACAAAAACTTATGCAGAGTGAACGTTACAAACTGTCACCCGGTCGTACGTGATGCGACAATGTGGCTACACCACCTATACTATTTTGTTTCAGCATAATTCGTTAATTTTATATTTGCATAACTAAGTAAGCAAATACAAAATTGTATCTAAGTAAATGTAATTAATCGCATTTACAATTGTGTAAAAACAGATAAAGCTCTTTCGAATCTCAAAATCTAAACAAACCAATGGATTATAACTTCAACCTGTTTTACACATAGTTTTTCATAGGTCTAACTGCATGAACGACATTGTTAAATATGTAGGACCATCTATTCGGACACCTGCACTAAATATTTGCTACTTTTTGATCTGGCTTGTAAACAACACAAAAATTAAAATATTTGGGTATTTTAAGCTATACTTAAGTCCATAGGCACAAATAAAAACTGGTTTCAAAAATTTCGCCGTGCCCAAAACATAGGTCAATACAGAATGTATCGGTGAAGTTTCCTGAAACAGTCATGTTTGTTGGAGTTGGTTTAATAGTTTAACAGCGGAGGAGGTTTCACTGCGGCTATAACGCTTCATTAGCCAGGAGGAATGTCATTTGGTCTACTGTGAGTGTGGCCGGCGCGCGCGCGGTGCCGCCACCACCAGCGCGGGGACGCACGTGAAGTTTTTGCGCGCCGCGCGACAACCGTCTACATCCACTCCTTTACATTTTTTATGCGCGTCACTATTGACAGGAGAAAGCTATCAAACACACTCGTTACAGCGAAAAAGTATTTTTGTTCGCCTTCGGCCAAAGAAACAATTTTAGTTTAATTGCACCACAATATTTGGCCGGCGAGCCGCTGATATACCTACTTGTTTAAGAGAAAACCTGTCGAGCGCTGTAATTATTCATTAGAGTGTAATTAAATTAAGTTTAGATTGAAGCAGTAAAATGCTCTAAGCATTATAAACGTTATTCTGTATAATAAAAATCCTAGCGGGAAATTCACGGTTTCAATTATTCTGAGCAATGAATGTCGACCGACCAATAACTAAAATACTTGTTTGTTTACTGATACTGTTTTATTAAATTTGTTTAACAAAACATATCCATACAATCGATCTAGAAAGTACAAAAACATAGCTTCAAAGGAAAATTAAAGTATTATAGGTACAAAGAGCATTAAAGTAAATAAAAGAAAAAACTAGTAATGTAAGACGAGGCGCCGCGCGCCGTTGTTACCAGGCCACACTGTGGTGTTACCAGGCCACACTGTGGTGTTGTGAGATCAATCAGATGATCCCTTCAAATAAGAAATATTATTAAAGTACATGTGTAGACACTTGAGTCACTTACAGGTAAAATATTGTATAGTGTGATGTTGTTTGTGTGCATAGTAAGTGTGCAAACTGTTGCTATTGTTTAAATTATTGCAAATAGGGATTGGTATTATTCAAAACGATTGAATTCTCTTGAACAACAATAAAACAATGAATTGGCCAAATGTAACAGTACATGTCACTCAGTTTAATTCACCGAACAAATAAATTAGAGCCGTCATGCGATAACACTAGCTGCAGTCGATTACGATTAGCGTTATATATAAACAGAACCAAGTGAACAAACTTATAGATCGGACAATAGCGTACAAAGGCATTCTTTATCAAATATAAAAAAATAATGTGCGATGTGTTTGCTACACGATAGGAGCTGCGTGTAGTTTGTCAAATGTTTAGTGCTGAGCCGGGGCTCGGCGGCTCGGCGGCGGGTGTGACGAGCGCACTACCTGCGCTGCTGCTTGTACCCTCATAAATAAAACAAACAACACTAAGCCGACTCACAACAATTTTTTCACATTATAATTATGACCTACTGACCGGGATTTATCAATAATACTCTTTAGTAAAATATTTACTCTGTTTTATTAAATACTTAGACGATAATATAAAATATCATATCACTAAGTAATATTTACTTGCTATAGACTTGCATACCTAACTCCATCGTGATGCCATTATTTATTTACATTATTCATCTAATTAACTTTAGCAAAAACATTTCACAAGTGTCACTGAGCTTCTGTTCGTAATAGTACAACTATGCAAACAATCCCTAAAACTAAACAATCGTTGGTGTCCGACACTCACCGGCACGCGCGACACTAGTGTCCGAGAGTGGCATGTCACTGTACAGTAACTAGTTACATTTGTATCACTAGGAAACAAACGAAATGCCTGGCGAGGCAGAGATGTTCAGGACATGTTCAATAAAAGTCATTTCCATATTTCAATTTCTATAAAGAACTTTTTTAATATATATCATCATATACGTTGTAGGTACATTATTTTATATAGAAAAAATACCTATTTTTACAAGTATTAAGTACCAAGATTGGCCACAAATACATACAAACGAAAAAAACAACAAAACAAGTAAAAAACAGGAATAAAACCATTTTGGCATCGTGTCTGCATCCTTTTTAATAATAATTTTTAATAAATTATGTAGTGGGAGCTAGTTGTGCGTCGAGTGCGTGTCGGCGCGCGGTGGCGCTCGCTGGCGCGGCGTGGCGCGGCGCGGCGCGGCTGGCACGCTCACTAACACCAACAGAGCGCGCCGCCGCGCCGCGCCGCGCCGAGCCGCGGCTCTCATGACTTACTACGTACATGATTGCTCTCACATTCGGATCGTTTCATTAAACACTTAAAATAAAAATTGCACCTATTGACTCACTCGTATTCCCTTACAAAACGAAGCTTCGACCCGATTCATATTTTTTACTCTCGTCCTCGTCACTAATCATAAATTTACAGTAATAGCAACAATTTAAATTTATTCCACACCACAATGACTCCCTACTGACAGGTAGGCATGTATGAACATCGTTAATTTGTAATATCTATAAATAAATTCGATGAAATCGTCCTTTACAAAACTGAATAGTGCTACGCACTCCTCGCCGGAGCGGCCGAGTGGCGCGCGCGACTCGCAGGTCGCGGCGACGTGCGACGTGCGTCAAGTACAGTATCGCGTATATGCGCGTCGGTGTGTACGCGAAGTGCTACGTGTGTGTAATGTCGCCGTACTTACCGCACGACGTCTGATGCGGCCCGGCCGCCGGCGAGGCGCGAGCGACGCCGGGATCCACCTCCGGTTAAGCTCTTATTTATCAATTAGACTATCTAGCTAAACGTGTCGGCGATCACTCCGAACCTCGGCGTTTCGATAAAGTATAAACGATTACTGGCTTCGATCTTAACATTACTCACATAATTAATCAATGACTTCACTGAAATTATAAAGAACAACTTAAACGTAGCGTTCGGTCCGTGGGGGGCTCGCGATATGTACAGAGGCGCGGGCCCCGCACTGCGCCGCGGGCACGTCCGGGCGCGCGGCGCTATGTACACAGGTATCCCGCGGGCGCGGCGCTAGTCGGCGCTAGTGAGGCTCCGAGTAGTAGGGCCGCGGCGGCGCCCACGGGGCGAACTGTTAGTGCGCGGCCAGCGTGTGCGCGCCGGGCGCCAGGTGCTGCGGCGACAGGCCGGGCGGCGAGTGCGAGTGCTGCAGCGGCGAGCCGTGCACCTCGCCGTGCCCGTAGTGCCCGTGGCCCATGCCCTCCATCATCTCGTTGCCCAGCGTGTTGGGCGGCGTCATGCGCTTCTCCTTCTGCCTCCGGTTGCAGAACCACACGCGCACCACCTCCTTCTCCAGCTGCAGGCTGTCGGCCAGCGACGTGATCTCCTGCGCCGACGGCTTGGGCTGCTTGTGGAAGTGCTGCTCCAGCGCGCCCTTCACTGACACTTCTATTGACGTGCGCTTCTTTCTTTTCCTTCCCTGTGCGGCTATTTTGTCGATGCTCGTGGGGCTCCCCGTGGTGGAGTCGGCCTCCTCTAGCCACTTCTGCAGCAGCGGTTTCAACTTGCACATGTTTTTAAAACTGAGCTGCAGCGCTTCGAACCTGCAGATGGTGGTCTGCGAGAACACATTGCCGTAGAGCGTGCCGAGCGCCAGGCCCACGTCGGCCTGCGTGAAGCCCAGCTTGATGCGGCGCTGCTTGAACTGCTTGGCGAAGGCCTCGAGGTCGTCGCTGGTGGGCGTGTCCTCCTCGGGCGGGTCGCGCTCCATGGCGTGGTGGTGCAGCGGGTGAGGTGAGGGCTGGATGTCGCGCAGCATGTGGTGCTGATGCATGGGCATGGGGTAGCCGCCGTGCAGCGCCACGGGCGAGCCGGCGCCGTAGTGCGGCGACACGACAGGCGCGTGCCAGCCGCCGTGCTGCAGGTGGCGGTGCTCGTGCGGCGCGGGCGGCGGCTTCACGTCGGGCTGGTGCGCGTGCGCGTGGTGCTGGTGCATGGCCCAGGGGTCGGCGGGCGGCAGCGAGCTCCAGGGGTTGAGCACGGGCGCGCCGGGCGACGGCGAGCCGCCCGCGTGCAGCCCGTGCGCGTACTTCATGTCGGCGGGCTCGCTGCGCGGCGACGCAGCATGGTACCCGCCGAGGTTGCCCAGGTCCATGTCGGCGGGCATGTACGTGGTCGCCGCCATGGCGCCGTACCTCAGATCCACGGTGGACGGCGTCTTGCCGGCTCGAAGGCTCTCGAGCCTTCAACTGGCTTATTCGGTCGCGAAACAAGCGCGTTAGACGCGCGGAGCGGCAGCGGCGGGGGCCACCTCACATCACCGGGTAACACAGCGAGCGACATGCGCGTGCGTGCGCGACGGCAGCACGGAGCGGACTGGAGCGCTCGACGGCGATGCGCGCGCCCGCAGAGGTAGAGGGGCGGCCCCGCCCAGACGCCGCCCGCTAATGACGATGTAATTACTGCGCCCCGCCCCCCGCGCTCCCCGCGCCCCGCGCCCCGCACGCCCCGCGCCCCGCGCCCGTCACTCGCACACTCCTCAGCGTCGCGCCGCTACACTCTCGCGAGCGCTCTGCTGCCGACGCCGACGGACACTACACTCTACTGACTTAGAGATCACGTTCATGACTTATTGAATGATAGAGTCGATTAATTATATTTAAATAAATCTCAATACCTTAAATTAAGTTGAACTTGAATTATATTTTCTTGTATGCAATTCAATAAAACACTTCATTTTAAGAGTTATTAATTGGTAAACTTTTTTTCTTTTACCAATTTAAATCGTAAATAATGTTCATTAGCATCTTCAACTTTAAATAATTAATAGTATGTTTTTGCACTTTTTTATAACAAATGCCTTCTGTATGAGCACATGCGGCAGCTCGCTATTGACTGGCGGTGCTGTGGCAACTGTACAAACATGCACCTATTGACTATGATGCAATTATAACAAAATAATTTTTACTAGTACACAGCTAAGTAGGTTAATACTAACCTATTATTGATTAATTATGTCATCTTCACATTAATTAGCCATCTACAAATATTTAGTACTCAAGTTATTATCTACATTAAACTTAGAAAATATTTAGGAATTAGTAGGTATGTATTAAATATTATTGAGTAGTCGAACTATTGTATCGTAAATACTCTTATTAGAATAATAAAAAGTTTATTTTCTTACAAAATTAAATATTTGTTAAAACAAGATATTCGACTCTACCAAAATTAGAAGTAACAGGCGAATGTATTAGATTAAGTGGGTAAGTGTGTTGTAACCGCTACCTTGAACAATGAAGAGACATCAACACCTGCTTATAAATAACTTAAAATATACAAAATAACATTCACAAGTTGTCCAACACTGACTAACTATTTAAAGTAAAATAAATTATTCAACGCATGGTTACAGAATTATAGTAAACTGATTTTAATTAATCTTCTTTATAATTAGGAACTTCGACGTAGAGATTTGTTTTATAAAAATCTTTGAAGTCCACTTTTCGCCATAACTTATTTTTAGATACTTACCTACTTAATATTTTCGTTACAGCACCGACGCACCGCCGCTCCGCGCGACGGTAAGCTATCACGAAGAGACGCGACTCTACCTGGTGATGATGATACGGGTACATTTCATTAATACCTGCTATAATTTAATAAATTACTCAAATTCATTTTATGAGATATAAGTAGGGCTCTTTGTAACACCTTGTTTATCTTATTATTCATATAAACATAAGTTTTTCTCAATTAAGTTGTGTTTAATAGCTGTATTAAAAATATTTAAAACAAAATACTATCATTTTTTTTTCTACTTTTCCAAAGTAAAAAAAAAACTTTTTACTTCACCTAGATTTATCAAATGTGTTAATGATATTTATCTTTTGTTTTCCTTTGTGAATTTCGAATTATATGAGTAGGTAGATTTAAGCAAAAAAACACATTTTATTTTAATTATAGAGAGTGAAAGTTCTTGATCTCAATAATTGCATATTATTATCCAATAAGTTTTTCAAATGATTCGAAATAAAAAAATGACGAAATGTCTACAGTCTTGGCTAGTGACAATATTCATCGCGCGCCCGACAACCGGGGAAGCGACCGACAGCGACTACTAGCGACATCTGTTGCCGAATAGTGAGACTAAATTCGAACAAACGCAAACTATGGGCAATTTTTTTTTTGTAATTATTAAAAAAAAAAAAATTAGTTTTTATAAATGTTATACTTTAAAAAAGTTAATCTTTTGAAAAATACATGTGTCGTAAATTATTCGAAAGTTAGACGTGAACTGTGCCTTGATGAGATTTTTTTCTTTGGAAGGCATTTTATTACTATTTATGCATACTGAATTAATTTAAAAATAATTATAGTTGTAGTCTACTACTATATTACTGAAACTCTACTACTATATTACATAATTTAAAAGTCTTTAAATAATAATATGTACAAGGATGTAAAAGGGAGGGAAAATAATCATAAGGACATCCATAAAATCTGTAGTTAAGTCGAAAACTTTATCATCCATACTACGGATTTTTTCACACTCTAATCTAAAGATCATTAAATTCAGTTGCAAAAAAAAATGCTGCGAGAGCTATCTAGCGGTGGGTAGCGGAACTATCAACCACCCTCCGGCAGGAGGGTTGTAATTTGTGAGGGCGCTCAGCCTTACTGAGGGTATGATAGACGGGTCACCTCACCAGTGTCCTAAGTACTGTTCTGATCAGATTTAAAAACAAAACTGTTTCTGTCTTTAAATGCAATGTTCGTAAACTTAAATTTCGTAAAGTAGCAATTTAAATTAATCGTTTCTCTTTCAAGCGGCAATCTGACGAGGCCTTGCCATTCACGAAACGGTAAACCAATACAATGCTACGTTGACATGTTAATACAGCCTCACGGTATCGTACTTTGAATTAACTTTTAGACTACTTTCTGAGCTGTCTTATTAATGTTTCTCTTTTCATCTTCATATTTACAATATAACAAACTGGTGAGATAGGTTTTTCTTCAATAATCTTTATGATTGAGAACGTTAAACAAGTGGGAGGTGTGTAATATAATTGATACAAAAACATTTAAATAAAGTATTTATTAAAATGATGTACCTAATTACGCCGATAGCGTGCTCATATTAATAATAAGTAGGTAATCACAATCACTAATAATTTTATGAATTGTTGTTACAACACAGAACCTATCGTCTGATTACTCTGTAATCTTTTGTATCTACTTAGTTATTAGTAATTCATTTTCTTTTAATGTAATAGTTGTAAAACTTGTAGAAATGATGATAATGATTGATAATCTTTAAATGATTTGCATAAAATTACTTACTTTATATATTTTTTGGAACTTTACAAAAACTGGCACTTAAAATGCCATGGTTATCACATGTAGGATTGTTAATTTAAAATAGCGTCACAATAACGATTTGACTATGTACTGTGTAGTACTGCGTATTGAAAAAGAATCTAATTGGATAATGAAATCAGTAAAGATATTTTGGTGATTTTAATTTAATTTAATCAAAGTGCTACTGTTTGGGTACCTCTTTATTCGATTTAATTCGTTGCCAAAGCTTTATGCTTTTGGGCTGATGGTTTTTAGTAAAGTTAACAGTAGGTAAGTACGTAGATCTTCTACTTAGATAATTAACACCTTAATTTAATTCCCTCGCTGACTGCAAAGTTGAAAATTTGCACAAGAACTTCAGACCCAAAAGAAGAGAAAAAGGGGGCAAAAACGTTGTATGGAAGAACTTCATTTTTGCGGATGGGATATAATATACCATCGGGCACAACACTTGGTACACGTAGGTAGGTACCTATTTAAAAATGTGCCAGACAGCTGAAGGCAAAACTCTTCTATGAACAAATATACGGGATTCTTATGAGCCATCTACAATCACATTAAGAACATCAGCAGGCTACTGATCGTCTAACAAGAGTGCCGACAAACAGGGGTCGCTACATATTAGTTGCTCAACGGAGGCTCAACAAACACGGGGCGACGCGCGACGCGCGGCGGCCACGCTCCACTGTTGACGCAACACTTGACGAACTGTTATTGTGACTTCACTACACTGTTACTGATATCATACCACTTGGAATAAACAGCGTTTGATTCTGATAGTAATAAGTAGTTTATAATGTTGATGTTTGTATGACTCTACGATGGAAAATCTGAAAGTAGACTTAGACTAGACACACACACACACTTAGATAGTAAGAGTCAAATTATATAAATTTAAATTAATTTAGTTAGTAAACAGACCCTACGGATCAACGAGTAGGTATACATTTAACCGAACCCTGTTCTAGTGACTGCTGGACAACTGCCTGTACTAAGTTGCGTCTCAACACATGTAATCTGTCTCGTGCTTCCACTTGCACCAGGTATTTCATAGAAGTCGTGGATCCTAAATATTAGCATGTTTAACAAGGTCGCAAGCTTAAGGCGCAGATACATGATTTTCGTGACTTTTAAATCTGTTACTATGCTTTCAAATACTGCACGTTAGTTACGCAACAAAATATATGTGAAATTAGACCGCATAAACATTAATTCTATTACTGAATATTTTAGTATTTTAGTTAAATACTATCTGATTTGCGTAACTAACGTGCAGTATTTGAAAGCGTAGTAACAGATTTAAAAGTCACGAAAATCATGTATCTGCCCCTTAACGTGGGCTCTCCATCTGGCATCTGATCTAACGACCATCAGTACTTGAAATCAGCCCACTGACTCTGGATCGGAGTGTACAATATAAATTCCTACATTTATCACATAAACCCCGACATCTTTCATGTTGAACTTCTACATGAAATGTTCACAGTGTCAGGGAACTTAAAAGGAGAAGCAAGGTTTTAACTTTCATAGAAGGTAACGCGGGTGATAACTTAGTAAGTCCTTACTGCCTAAGTACAATTTGACACAATCTTTAGGTTTAGCCAATGTCTAAAGACAATAATAATCTCCTTGCAAAAATATCACGTTGACAAGCAAGAACGTTTAAAAAACTATAATTACAGAGGTAATGGTATGGTATGGTGGTGTGGTATGGTAATGTAACTCATCAATATTAACCTAGCGGTTAGCCAAAGTTAATACCTACTTTACTTAAACTAAACGCTAGTTTCCTGTTCATGAGTTTTTATTAAAGTAACTAATCACTTTAATAAGAACTTTTAATAGATATCATCAAATCGGGTTTTCTATGCAAAGGATGCAGTTTCTAAGAAAACGAAGTAAAGAGCTACTACTTATTTTAAGCAAAATATTCAAATAAGATTATCCAAAATATAATGAATTTGTATCCCGGCTGCGGTCGCCGTCCCATCTGTAGCGCGCACAGTAACTCGCCCGAGGGCTCCACAAAAATTAAATCTTGCACATTTTTAATTTGCCTATGTAGAATAAAGTTTTAGTTTATATTAAACTGGCTATTGCCAGCGCCGTCGCCCGCATATTATATAAACCTACCCCATACATATAAACCTTCCTCTTAAATCACTCTATCTATAAAAAAAACCGCATCAAAATCCGTTTCGTAGTTTTAAAGATCTAAGCTTACATAGGGACAGACAGCGGGAAGCGACTTTGTTTTCTACTATGTTGATGTAGTGATTATTCTGAATTGTTCTGTTACTTATATTAGAAACCTTTTCACTAAGTAACTAGCGACATCGAAGTGACTAATAGAGTTATAACTGGGCTTACATACAACTCTGGGCCAATACGTAAACAGCATTAAGTAAGAGGCAACAATTAGACAGAATAATATACCTAGTGTTAAAAAGTGAATAGTTACTAAAAATATGAGCGCACATAATAAGCCTTCACGTGGACAATTTTGATAGTGTATATTCATAGCAACATAATAATTATTGACTGATGAGTTTCAAGTAATTTAAAGTGGAACTATTCAGTGTACCTATCATTATTTCAAACAAACTTAATGTACATTTATTTCGTATATTCTGGGTAACTCCTAAAGTGCTTCAGTCACACACTTGCAGTCGTCACACACACTACCCACACTATAACAGCATAGCCTATTAGTAGTAATTATTATCTAAACATTTTCGTCGAAGCATCATTTCGAATAATCCTACTATAGAATATTATAAATGCAAAACTTTGTAAGTTTGTTACTTGTTACTCGTCTTTGCGTGATTACGCAAAAAAAGAAGGAACGGTTTTAGGTGAAATTTGGCACACGTAGCAGTTATAACCTGGATTAACGCAAAGAATACTCTTTATCCCGGCAGTAGATACGTTTCCGTGGGATATTTTCCTCTTGGGGGGCGAATCGGCTAGTAAAAACTAGGAAATATAAAAGTTTATTTTGACATTTCAAAGAATAATTAAATCTATTTTGATTTCCGAAATAAAACAAAAGGTTCACATCCCTCAGGCGAAACAGCGTGAGGAACAATGTGCTAGGTAGGTACTAGTGTGCTACATTAGCGGGAGGTATGGAGGATGGTTGTGTAAGTTATTTTCAATTTAGTCGCGAGGTGCGCGGGCGCGGCTGTGGCGGATCGATCCGTTACGACGCCGCCGCGCGCGCAGATAACATCAGACATCGGATCTTACAGATTTTTTGCGAAATCGACCTTTTTGGCTCCTAAATATTGTTTAAAACTTAAAATTACTGTAAGCTGCGTCGAGGGACTTTTATTATTGAGGTGTCGATAAAGTAGGCAATTAGTTCATTTCGCGAGTTCAGTGTTTCCAACAGGAAAAATGTAAGATGAAATTAGTATACGTAAATGTTGTAAATCACTTCGAGTTGTACTCCATCGGCTGAGATCGAAACAAATGTTGAAGCTCATCGAAAGCAACTTCCAGCAGAACTTTTCCTTACTAAGTACCTACTTAGTTACTTGCATCCAGCCTGTAATGATAAACTCCTGCCATTGTTTTCTGTAATATTTATAAAACGAAATACATAGATCACCGGCGAGCTGACTTTGAGATTGTAATCGGTTCAACGTGCCGGAGACAACTGGAGGTACTACACTTTAAATAATAGACTTTACAAACTAGATTTAAAATAACAGGTACCTATTATCAACTTGCTAGTCAAGTGCCTGTTATAACATCAAACTATTACACCAAGTACGCAAAAGACATCTAAAAAAAAACTTAAATATGTAATTACTTCTGTACCTACTTCCATCTTCCATTTGACTTTAAAGTTTAGATACTTACCAATATTAGCCAGCTTTAATCGCTCCTCTCTTTTGTAAGATTCAGACCATATAAACTACGTAGGCTATACTCAAACTATTCTGAAAAAAAAAACAGGGTCCTCGGGTCTTCATCTCATGAGAGCATCTTTTATCATGACAATGCACACGCCAATCTCGTACAGAACCTTAACTGATTCAGTTATAAGGTGGGTTTCGTTGTTGTACTTATCTGTGGTGATTAATATCTAGCTATTCCAAATACTTTTAGCAAAAATGTACGCTTCAACTCAATGTCATATACAAGTAGGTATCTGTGGAAACTTGAAAATGGCCTTCAATTCATATTGTTTAAGAACACTGTTTAAGATTGCTGTAAGTTTCTGGAAAACAATGAGTATATATTTTTATATGCAGTAGAGTATACCTATCACATGAATTAAGAAATAAATCATACGCGATCGATTTATACAAATAAAAAATCTTTTAGACGCAAACAATTACTTTTTTGTAAAGAAACTTTTCACTAATAATGCTTTAGGCGAGTGACACTGGTATAGATCGAATTAGACACGATTATTCTGCCTGTACGCGTACTTGGAGCGAAGAACATGCAACGAGCTAGGTTTGCGAAACAATTTTGCAATGTGTAACTAAACGAATCCTAAGCTGCCTAACAGCTCAGTGTACCACTGGTGTTTTTGATAAATATCATTTCTGCAGCGCGTGTGCGCTCATGCCGTGGCAAGAAGAGTCGAATGTCTCGAAAAACCAAGTGGGCACTCGGACCCCATGGCCCTAATGTTTCAACCCCAAACGGCTCAAATATGTAACTTCCAATGAGGTTGGAATATTTACGCCGCTTGAGATTTTCCGCACCTGCAGCAGCTGCCCCAGCGCATCCCATCACATAGGAAAGGTGGGATGGCGCAAGGATGTCGAAACATGTTGCCTCCCATACCAGAGACCTGCCTACCTTCCAGGGCATTATGGTCATTCCGTCTGGTCTCTTCCCATCGTCGCGTGCCAAGCCGTTGGGTTCTAAAACAGCTGGCACCCCGGCGATGACAAGAGCACAACGAAGGATGTCATTAATACTGGCGTGCCGAGCCAAACGGCCTGCGCTGTTACTGCAAGATAGGCCATGGTGTTCGAGGCAGTCGCCAGCTTCACCGCACTGGCAGCGATGCGGAGCCCCGCAAGGAGCGCCCAGACGCAGACAGGTAGGGAGCCGAAAAGTATTGTCACACAACATAGTACCTATGTTGGGTGACAGTAGTGCCTGAAGCCAGAAGCCTGACTCCCATTCTCCCACAACCAACAAGCGGGCACGCTCAGCAATATTGGTGGACGTATTGATTAGATTATTCCGTACCAACCTGCAGAGCGGCTCATCCCACTGTCTTTGGGAAGACGGGTTCACGGGCTGATCTGTATCCGGGCAAGTCACTGTCCAGGCGTTCACAGCATCAATCAAGCACGGCACTTCGGAGTCAACCAGGCAGGGTGCTAAAATTTTCCTGGTCAGCTTCTCAGTGCTGTGGACAAAAGACAGGAACACCGGTAAGCGAATACTGGTAATTTTGCGGACGCCGAGGCCACCAAAACGAATTGGTAATGTGGCTTGAAGCCACGCTCGGTCGTCCAAAGCCACATTTATGAGAGCAGTTGCTACGGCGCAGCAACACTTAACTATTACAGCAGTTGCTACGGAGCAGCAACACTTAACTATTACAGCAGTTGCTACGGAGCAGCAACGCTTAACTATTACAGCAGTTGCTACGGAGCAGCAACGCTTAACTTGAAAGCAGTTTTTACGGCGCAGCAACACTTAACTATGAGAGCAGTTGCTATGGCGCAGCAACACTTAAATATGAGAGCAGTTACTACGGAGCAGAAACTCTTAACTTGAGAACAGTTGCTACGGCGCAGCAACACTTAACTATGAGAGCAGTTGCTACGGCGCAGCAATACTTAACTATGAGAGGAGTTGCTACGGCGCAGCAACACTTAACTATGAGAGGAGTTGCTACGGAGCAGCAACATTTAACTTGAGAGCAGTTGCTACGGCGCAGCAACACTTAACTATGAGAGCAGTTGTTACGGAGTAGCAACACTTAACTTGAGAGCAGTTGCCACGGCGCAGCAACTATTATCCTCGAAGATTGACCCAGTGGCTGTACCCACAGAACCTCCAAGTGTGTCTTTATTATCAGAAACAACTGAAGTTATTACAAGTCCATAATAAGGAATGATGTCACCGCGATTTTCTTATCGTATTAGGTAACGGTGTGCCGCCCGCCGCCCGGCCGGCCGCGACGCCGCAAGCGCTCCACGAATCAATTTCATGTGGATACTGTGAATTGAACCCGCGACTAATATGGACATACGGTGAATACGATCTTTGGATATTTCGTACGTATGATTATGCACAGTTGTATGTCATATTATGTTAGTACGTATGACGCCGATGTCATTTGTGGCAAAAATACCAGTTTATAAAACGATGGCACCTTCAAAGCGTCTTGTATTCGTTGCAGGACACTGCAATTACATTGAAGGAATTAAGGATTCATAGCAACCTCGAGCTAGGACCTCAAAGTAAAAGACGGTTTATTCAAGATATATTTTGGTCGCGGCTATTGGTAAATTTATCGTCGTTGAAATATGACGTTCACTATATATCACATGTTATAAATGTACTTTTTCCCACGTCAACCGTTCCAGCACGCGTAGCATGACCACCGTAGAAATGGGTTTTGTCTATTCTTGGTAGAATAGAGATAGAATTGTCATGCTACGCCCGCATAAAACGGTACAAATCTTTCTACAATCTTTAATTCTGTCCTTAATCTTTCTACAATCTGTAATTTTGTCTATTCTTCCGTCGACAAAACCCATTTCTACGGTGGTCATGCTACGCGTGCAAGGCAAAATCTTATAATTCTGAGTTCAATTTGCTGCTCGACATTTTCGATCGAACAATATGTTGTCGACATTCGGTTAGAACAATATGTTGCTCAATTCTACGTCACCTATAACTACGTTAGTGCCTCGATGTTTCAGTTCCTACACTGATGCGGTGACCGCGCCCGACGCGGGCTCTGCGGTCGCGAATCAATTCTCTCGGAGTTCACGGTGCAGCGGTGCAGCGGTGTGCGCTCGCGGCGATCTGACCCCACACGAAGCGTCCACTCGTTATTGGCACCTATTAGTGATGTATGTTGCTAAATATTGCATCACGACAGCTGAAGCCTAGTGCAGCTGCTTTTTAGATACCTACGCTCGGTGTTTGATGGTATTGTCAAGCCACATTGTCTAGTTTAGCTTGAAAGAGTTTTCTTTTAAATATAAAGAGATTGTGTCTCTTCTTACCATTTAGGCACGACCTTTACAAGATTGCAAAGTTCTGACCGTGGTTTCCAGTCAAGTCAGGGCAGCAAGTTCGTTAGCGAGGCTGCGTGCATGACTTGTGTATTATCCTTTCGTCTATATATCTTCAGTCAGTGTCATTCAATCATTCTCCGCCTAACCTATGGAGGAAGCACTTCTAAAAATACAAAAGATAACAGCCCTGATTATTTGTATTATATGTTCAATAGTAGACTAAGTGCACTGAAGTAGAATAAGTACACTGTTTCTGCTACAATAGTTAGGTATTTGTGTATATTGGGTCGAAGTGAAGGCAAGACAATAAGTTTGATAAGCATGTGAGGACTTCGTCCTTCTATATACCTAAATGAATATTATGTAGGTTCCAAAGAAGAGAAGTTTTTGAGCTTTGGTTTATACAAACTTGAACTGGTTCTGAATGGGGGTTTTAGAATGAAATCTTTCAGTGTACTGTATTTCGTCTGTTAATGATGGCTGAGCAGTGCTGAGTACATGGAGTGCGCGGACATGTTGCGTGTACGGCGACAGTCCGGCGGCGGCGCGCGCGCACAGGGGCGGGGCCGGCGCCGCCCACGCGACATCCATCTTGCGATTGTGTCGCGCACCCACTCACTGCATCCTCCACGTCATGCACTCTGTGAGTACGCACATACCTAGACCACTATTATGACTAAATTGATTGCTGCCGTCACGCAGTACAGTTCCTAGATCGTAATATTATCTTTGTGGTACTGAAGCCAAGTGTTCCAGCTGTGTTAATGATTGTGATGTCCATCCCAACTCAATGCTGCAAGTAACTAACGATAATGATAGATTTCTTTGTATCGTGATCATTGCAAATTCGTGACGAGCTCTTGTCATCTCCGGATCAAAAAGCTTTGCCGTGGGTTTGAAAATCAAAGCAAACTACCCTCCAACTGATCATCAAATAATATATTTCAATTGCTGTCATTATTACAAACATTAAGATTTCCTTGCAAAGCATTTTCCCATAATGTTGCTAGAGTTACAAACTTACAGTGACTAGATAAAAACGTGTAACAACCCAACTAAACCTGCCGTCGCCGCGTCCGAGACTAGGGTTTCATATCGTGTATTCGTATTCAGCTTACTGCTGACTTCTACTAAATCGATAAGAAGGGTCCTTCAAGCCGTAGAGGATGAAAAATGCTCTAGCAAAAAGTAACCTAACTATGCATTAACTGAAGACTTTTAAAATATTCTCAAGTGAGTTAAACTACATCACATATTTATATTGCACGTATCAGCAAAGTCGTGCAGCTAAGTATAGCTGGCCCAAGTATCGAGCTATACTTAGATGCGCCGGCGCCGCAGTAGCAGCGGCCTCGGCGTCCCACAATTGTAATTCATTTCACTGCACCCGCACCCGGCTCCGCTCGCGACACATATAAAAACACTCGCACTGCCTACTACAGCCGTCCAACCGCCTAGTGCTGGCGTTTCCTTTTAGCTCTACTTGTAAGATATATGAGCTGTCAACACGTTCGTTCTCATGGTTACGATTGAAAGTGATACGCCAAGACGTTCAGTCTCTGACAAGTATCCCCGGGACGCGTATAGCAACGGACTTGTGTCTTATTACAGCAACGTATACCTAATTTAACTGGTAGGAACAAGCGGCTAACTACAGAGATACTGCAGAGTTTGGTATGTAAAGTAAGTTGAGCTTGCAGGCCTGTTTGATTCATCCCTTGGGAAGGGAGCGGGTGCCGTAATCATAACTGAGCTGATTGATGATCACTTGCGTCATTCAAGACAATTTTATTGTGAGACTATTAATTTCCACATGATATTTTTTATCAAAAACTATTCATAACTTGTGCAGGTGTATGTGTAGCTTAGGTAGGATGTTATAAAAACGTAGTACCACATAGTTGCAGTTCAAATCCACGTCGTTTACCGTTTATGTCTCACGAACCGCAGTCCTGCTGTTTCTTTCGACATTTGGAAAAACATAGTTGTTGCACCCAAGAATGTCGTCACCGCTGCAGATAATATTAGTATCATAACGAGAGGCGGTCGCACTGATCTTATCGTAGGAAGATTTTCTACATCGTAATTGCGCAGAGGCATGTGGTCGCATGGTCGCATGTTGCGCATGCGCGTAATTAAACGAGCTCAGATCGAGAGGCTCCCGCGCCATGATCTGTGATCATGACGAGTGTGCCGGCCACCGACACAAGTACAATGATTTATGTACACAGCGACTTCGTTACACAGCGGACGAGCTCATCATCAAGAGATAGCTATATAACATTGTCTGGTAAAATTAACTTGCAACTTTGTAAGTACTTACTCACATCTTTACACCGCTTCCTACCAAACAAAATAATCTCTCGCATAAAAATCAATCCAAAAATAGCATATAACGAGAGTAAATCGTCCCGGTGACTCTGCAAACGGTAAAGCGGGAATGCAAAACATGTTCCTTGCATCCGACAAGTTTATTTTAAGAAAAAATCGATTGACAGCGTCGTGACGCAATCGTTTTCCGCGGAGACATTTCCAACAATTTGTACTCGCAACAGTTGCCACGTGCAACTCTGGAATTATAAGTGAACAAGAAATAATCATACATTCCCGTCGGCGGACCGTACTTATGGAGATATATTATAGCTCATCATGTGATCACTTACTCAGTTTTGAGCAATTGTCCCAAACCCGTACTCGCTAATAGAATACTAACACGAGTCGCGGTGAGGGCGGGTTACTCATTTGACGCAGTTTTTCCACTTCACGACTACTAACGACAAATGAGTGAGTGCCAAGTGCCAATTTTAAAGGTTTTAATGTTTAATATCCAAAAACGATGAATGCTTCATCGGAAAGTGTGACGAATTGTAATTTGTTTGTGAATGCATGTGGAATTGTTGAACGACACCTATTTTGAAAGCATAAACTTGCTAACTGTTTTTTGTGAGTTCGTTGGTTGTGTAAGAGTACCATAAATAATATCTGTCGGAGCATAACTTTACGTCGATTTCAATTCAGCTACATATATTATTGTGTGACTTATAATGTTAATTTCCAATATTTGCATTGTATGCATGTTTCGTACTAAACTCGCCAGTTGTTCACGACGATGTTTTGTGCGAATATTGTGACGTTGCCGTTGACACCTGTGGCGTGAGCTTCTGAATTCTTAGGTACTGAAAATAGGTTCAACTAGTTATAATGAACATTCGCTGCATTTTTGAGGAGTTAAATGTGATTCCAAGCCTGTTCTAAGAGATATTTCTTTGCATTTCACGTACATAGCTGAGTAGAGTGATTTCGGTCCGGACAGTTTCTTTCTTAAAAACTACCTTTTCCCAGAAATATACTGACCGGTTAATCAACCACTGTTCAGAGACCTTAAGATCATAGATCGAGGCTATATTGTCTCATAGGTAAGTACTGTGTGTCTCCGATTAATATTTCCGTCAGGTGCACCAGCCGCGTATTGATTGCTCACATTTATTGTAAAAGCAAGAGTGTTAATGAGCAGAGGTAGGTGACTAATGAAGCGTTATTACTTTGACCTGTTCTAGCATCAGACCACGTAGGAACTTATGGACCTACATTGATTGCTTGTGAACCTCCATTTTCTGATTTACGTATGCAGCAGTTTTACTATATCTTTACATTCGATGTCAACTCTATCACAAACGACTAGAACATTGTTGTAAATTTGTTATAATATCTGATTTTATTAGGGCGTACATAAACAAGTTTATTTTTGTATTATAAAAATTCTTACAGCATAAAAGTGCAGCATGACAAATGTTAGAATGTTACAATAGTTCGTTCTCTGCTTAGACGGCTGGCAGGCGGGGATTAGCAGGGAACCACACCAGGTTCAACTATTTCTAGTATTTACATATGTACTTATCTAATTAATGAGAAGCGTAGCACGTCCCACATCTCGCACTATAACTTACATTAACTGTGACATGAGATTTACATTAACAATTTATTTGCATCCACATTGAGCAGCCACGTCTAAATGCAATGTCTATACAAGTAATGGTATTCGTTCTAACACATCTTACCTTCTGAGCCACTTGCTATGATTACAGTTTTCGGACAGGCTTTATAGCTTCCTTAACTAAAAGAGTTATTAAATAAACATAATTGCCAACAAGACTTAAGATAATCGGATAGTTACAACTGTAGTAGTCAAGCCAAACTAGGCTTAAGTATATTTAGTCAGGCAGAACCATGTCCAGTTTAGGTTCAATACTTTTAGTGAACGCTCGCAAAGAAAGAACAAGTTCTCGTATAAAAGCGTCGCCTTGAGCAGCACTCAATAAATTGTGCTCCAACACTATTACCTCACGTGTCCCTCTTGATGAGTGTCGTTCTGGGAGAGGCGGGGCCAGGCGCATGACTGATCGGCTCTCGACCGCACTCCAACTATCAACACAGTGCTGGGAATCCAATAAATTGTGGTTTCAACTCTCGGCACAATGAAACACTGTGTTGCCGAGTATAAGGAGGTAGTTATATGATCTGGTATCAGATGGAGCAACTAATGCAATACATATTGGGCATTAATATCGCGCATGGACGCGTCACGATTAATGGCCGCCATTTTGCAGTGTCGACTCATGTGGGCTATAGCCGGTGGCCGGGAACAGAGATGTGAATATTTCATTCAATTGAGGGATGCACGCTTGTATCACAAACTAACATCTAGTCTGTCACCATCGATCCATCACAATCCGTCATGTCGTCGTCCTAGTGGAACACACAGGTAGTAAACGTTTCCAATAGGTACTTAGTTTATATCCATGTCCATAACCTACAAGGTGTCCATTTTCAAGTCTACAACTGATCCGTGTGTCTACTCCCGCAACACAATCATTACATTGATGACGAGCAGCTCGTAGCTGCTCAGCTGCAGCTGTGTTACGGACGATCATGTTCTAATGGAGCACTCCTCTGGAATCCGTCTTCGCCACTCGTTATACAGCTACTGTATCATCTCTCGCCGGCGACGCTAAAATCTTTTTATAAAACTGCAACTCAAAATACACTCTATCATTTACCCTCAACGTCGATTTTTGGCTGTCCGTTGCTTCAAGCTGTGCCGTTTTGAAATGGAGCGTGTTTGAGTTAAATGCAGAGTTTATTTAATAAGAATATAATTAGTGGGTGGAGTTCAATCAAATAGTTGTTGTACGGCTGCCGACCGCGAAATAAATCGACTCCCGCGCCGGCCGACGGAATTCGGGATGCGCGGCCACAACCGCCACACACTGACACGGTTTCGAACTAAGTAAAAATAAGGTTTTGTAATTGCTCAAACATTTATTACTCAAGTAATAAAACATGTTATTGATTATAACGGCTAAATATAGCTTTTAGACATAATAGATGGTGAGCAATATACCAATTCTAGTCAAGGGACGTGTTCAACTTTGATAATAATGTAAGTACCTACATAATATGTGCATAATTATTTTATATTTATTATTGCCACAAAAGTGAGTGTGTTGTGCTGTGCAATGTTCGCAATGCTCTCGTGCAAGTGTCACGTGTCCGTAGTTCGATTAACTACGGTAGTAATAAATCACGCAGGTATCAATTATCGCAATATGCACTTAACAGAACCCAGTAATTGAGTACCTGCGCGGATAATGAAACTAGCTGACATTATGTACTGTGTTACCTAGAATAGTTCTGCGCAACAGGTGTACTCCAATATTATTGAGCTGCGAGAAAAATGCATCATGAAATCTGTGAGTAGGTAGTATAGCAAGGTAATGGTATATCGATGATAAACTAAAATTGCTCCATTTATATCTTAGAAACAGCCAGAACAGCCTGCTGGCTGTCCGACGGAGACGAGGGCGGAGGAGCGAGGCGCGGGGGGCGGAGGATACGACAGGAGGTAATCGGCGGTTCATTATGGGCGCTGGTCGCGAGCATGTCGCGCTAAATTGGCCGCTACCCGTCTTACCCGCACTATGATTTAGGAATATTAAGGCTCATCCCACGCGCTGCGTAATTGCGAAGCGACACGACAGCGACACGACTCCGACAATTACGTCGACGCGTTTAGACGTTACGCGTTTTTGTTGCGAATGATTATCTATCATTTGTAATGGAACTGTATGAACAATAGAATGAATAGCTCATTACTGCGTGCTGCATCCGGCCGTGAGGTTTTTGTTAATGGCAACACAGCAATAAAACATCCGACACTCGTATATATTATTACTGTAGAGCTCTGTGCTCCAGGAGGTCGCGATCACACTCAAAATATAGTTGGTACGAATTCATTTTGCTAACGTAAGTACCTACAAACAAAAGTAAAAACAAAGGTACTTAGTACAATACAAGTCTACAGAATACTACGCGTCACTACAGTACTATCTCCATTATTATCTCACATCATCAGCTCACGAACAACAGAATGACACGGATGATGTGGACACTGAGTCATTTCTATTTGATCTACACGTCCCTACATAAAATGTTTGCTGTCATAGCAATTGTTCTATTTCAGTCACTACGCGCCTGTGTGCCAACCTAATGACTAGGTTTAGGTATTAACTAATCGTATTAGGAGTATTTTAAATAACAAAGATTTCAAGTATAAGCACCCATATGTACCCGCAGACGCCCAAAGCCCTGGTACCTACATCCTACATACTTGGCTGCAATAGATCAGCTCCCAGCCTCTACATATGCTGTTATCTAGTACCTACTGCAGCCTGCAGTAAAAACCCTAGTAGTGTGAGTTATGTCCCGCATGCACTCGCAGCATGCGCTCACATCGCCGCTGGAATTCGGCGCGCACCAGTATTTCCACATACACCACATGTACTTAGCTAGGTGTAAGGACGTCGAACTAACTGCTATCGATAAACTTATTAGGAAAATGTAGAAACCTGGATTTGACATATTGAGGTGATTTCACCACTTTGGCAGAATCATTACAAGGCAAGTTTTTTTTTTTTTGATTCTGCTTTTTGGATCTCTTTGGTGAAAAAAGTGTAAAGAAATGCTGAATTGGTGGAAATTACATAGTAAATATCGATATGTTTCCGTCGCTCACCTACTTGCATGCTCGCACAGGGCGCGCGCCGCGTGTTGCTCAATATCACTGCTGACCACCGGATGACGTATTACTTCATCCATGTTTACACTAAGATCAGACACAACGTGCTTTATGAACATGGAGGCACTCCCTCCAGCCAGGTGGACCAAGTGAACACAATGGAGGGCAATGCACCTATTGTTGGATGGTTTCCTGATGGTCCCCCTAGTACTCCCGGTCTGACTATTCACTACCTAGGGGACGGCTATAAACAAAGTGAAAGTTCATTAATTAGAGCTACTGTATGGATGAGACTAGACTATCAAATTTTTTGATTAATTCCCGACATTGCCTTTCCGCAAAATTAGGTACACATTCCTCCAGTTACCGAAAAAAATACAACGACGACGTTTTACACCAGGTCTGATCTGACATGATCTTGGTCCTGCAATGATTTCGCTTGTATCGTAGTTAAGGATTTTCTTACCGTCATCATCACCAGCACTTCGCGTGTCTCTCGGCTCGCAGAGAGAACGTCGAGCGAGGAGTAACAATGATCTTAGCAAAATTGCACGAAATGTAATGGATGACGGTGGCCGAAGATCGATGAGACTTTGTTTTTTTTTATCATAATTCCCTAATTTCGTTTAAACCTAACCACTGTGTTCCTACGGGAGCATGAATTACAATATAATGACATGATTACGTAGCACAATTTAGTGCAGACTGTCCGCTCCCGATCGCTCCCAATCGCTCGCTTCGAAAATTGATCGAAATTATAAAATGGCGGGGCTACGATTAGCCAATTGGGTCGAACAGAGGACCCTAACAAGTACCTACGGCTACAAGGATCTGTAAACATTAATAATATCTACGGACTTATAGTTCTTTAAGAATGTGTAACAATAGTAATATATTGTTGTCCACTAACAGTATGGGTACACAGCGATTCGAAACTTCATAACGACGGTACTTATTAATCATTTTTAGGGTTCCGTTGCCAAATGGCAAAAAACGGAACCCTTATAGATTCGCCATGTCTGTCTGTCTGTCTGTCTGTCTGTCTGTCCGAGTATGTCGCAGCCACTTTTCTCCGAAACTATAAGAGCTGTGCTATTGAAACTTGGTAAGTAGATGTATTCAGTGAACCGCATTAAGATTTTCACACAAAAATAGAAAAAAAAACAATAATATTTGGGGTTCCCCATACATAGAACTGAAACTCAAAAATTTTTTTTTCATCAAACCCTTACGCGTGGGGTATCTATGGATAGGTCTTCAAAAATGATATTGAGGTTTCTAATATCATTTTTTTTTAAACAATAATATTTGGGGTTCCCCATACATAGAACTGAAACACAAAAAAAAAATTCATCAAACCCTTACGTGTGGGGTATCTATGGATAGGTCTTCAAAAATGAAATTGAGGTTTCTAATATCATTTTTTTCTAAACTGAATAGTTTGCGCGAGAGACACTTCCAAAGTGGTAAAATGTGTGTCCCCCCCCCCGTAACTTCTAAAATAAGGGAATGATAAAACTAAAAAAAATATATGATGTACATTACCATGAAAACTACCAACGAAAATTGGTTTGAACGAGATCTAGTTAGTAGTTTTTTTTTAATACGTCATAAATCGTAAACCACAATTTACCTTTCATTCAGTCAACACAAATATAAAAATTAAAAAAAAAAAACATTTCATTTCATAAACGATGATGACGAATGATGATGATGATGACCTGCAGGTTTGTACGGAACCCTTGGTGCGCGAGTCCGACTCGCACTTGGCCGGTTTTTTTTTATTTTATTGTAAATCATTTAGAGGAACGTTTTGTAAGTAAGTACTTACACGGAAATGACTATCCCTTTATTAAAACAAGCTTCTCACCAGGCTGTACCTATTTTGCATGCCCTGTGTCTACTCTCTGCTCCTGTTGACAGCACATCGCCACGCCACGCCACGCCAGACATAATGCACAGCAATCGTTTGTTGGACACGTATCTATACTTATAAATATTATAAAGCTTAAGAGTTTGTTTGGCTGCACGCGCTAATCTCAGAAACTACTGGTTCGAATTGAAAAAATATTTTAGTGTTGGGTAGTCCATTTATCGAGAAAGGCTATAGGCTATATAACATCACGCTACAACGAATAAGAGCGGAGCACTAATGCGAATCTTGCAAAAACTGGAAAAAATATTCCTTTTGAGAGCTTCCGCTGGGTTTACGTATTGTTATTATTATACCTAATTTTGTTCTAACAATTTTCAAGATAACTACGATTGATTCACTTAAGGCGCCGACTGACTACGATTTTAAATGCTACAACTACATGCTACAGCTCCAACAAATAAGGTTGAAAATTGAATAAATATTTGGATTGACGATGTGACTAAGCTGCGAATTGGCATTTATTTTACGGTTTTATTTAGATTATTCGGACTACACACATTAAATTAAATAATTGTCTGGTTAAAGTTTTAAAGTAATGTTTATTCTATTGAACTCTTTAAAAAAAAATGTTGTTATCGCTGAAAACACAGAGATGTTCGACGTCAAAGTTTTTTTTTGTGAAACAATTTTTATTGGGAATATCAAACAATTTTTCACTATTCTATTCGGTTAGAATTTTTCTTTAAACCCTTCTCTGTCCACTGTATTTTTTGTGCCGTATATTTTCATTGCATTACGTCATACTCGATTGTCAAAGACACCAGTGTTTTGTGAATATTGAGGTAACACCGCGCCTTAAGTTCATAACGCATATTGGTCGACTCAACTACTGTTTAACTTACATAATGGTGCCGATTCTGTTGTACAAAATTCTCTAAACTAAACTAAAAATCACTAAAATTTGGTTTATTCCTGTCAAACGACGATTTCCTATTCTGAAATAGACTAAAGTGACACAACTTAACTATATTTTAGTTTGACAGCACTAAGTTTGCACTGAGTTATTAGTTTAGTGAAAATGACAATTTTGCTATTCTGGGTTTGCCGGTTTTCAACAAAAATTTAGACTATAATAATTTATTTATTTATTTAAATAACATGGGAGACTTACAGCTACAACGAACAGATCAAGAACAGTATATTAGTCAGAAAGCCAATTACAGGTCTCCACTTATAAGGAACAGAGAAAATAAAATATTTAATTCTAAGGACATTCACACTAAGTTACATTATATACAGTGTTAGAGCTGTGTTGCTCACACTAAATAATAATCATCACAACAAAATAAACGAATGAAAAGATAGAATGCATGAAAAAAATAGAACTACATGAAAAAATTACGGCTTATGCACTTCCTGGCTGACGAGACGCTAGTTAGGAACGGGTCTATATCGTACTGTTTACAAAGCTTGTTAAGATTTCTGCTTGCACGCACAATGAACGAATTCTGCCTATAATTGGTTGAAGCAAATGGCACGCGTAAAGGTGGATTGTATCGCTTAGACTTCATGGGAATGTTGAAATAAAATTTATTTTGACTAAATCTGACTATTTTTCATCGCGACTAAAAAGGTGTGGAATAAAACTAGTGGTCATGAACAAAAATTTACACCAACCAACGCCTCGCCTTCACGTGCAAAAACAGTGCTGTATTTATTATTTTTTCTTTTGCTTATATCTCGAAAATGGCGTGTCCTATCGCAAAAATAATGAAATTTTCGACCCCCTTAATGAAACCCCGGAACATGTAAAACTCAACACGTGGGTAATATTTTTTTTATTTTTCAAACAAAAAGTGAAAAATTCCATATAAAACACGTCCAGGCTGCTCCTTGCGCGCGCCTTCGTCTCTAAAAAAATCATTGCGTTGTGCACACAAGTACCACGTTGGGAAACCAAAAGAAAAAAAAAAACATGTTGATTGCCAAATTCGTTTTTAGTCGTGTTAAAATAATTTTTAAATTTAGAGATTTTTTCTTGCAGAATAGCGTTAAAATTTTCATAGCCAAAAATAAGGAAGTTTAGAGATAGTTTAGTTCGGTGTACATCAGAATCGGCACCATTGTTGATTAAACTAAAATTAATTGCACTAATGAACGAGTAATCTAATGCTTTTTATAAGATATTTGATATTTCAACTATGTATGAAATACGACTGGCCTACAGTTTATTAATACTGCGCGCTGGATTGATTTCTAAAGTGGTGGGTAGTTACAATGTCAATCTCTTTTAATTATATGTAAATAAACTATGATTCAACGATTTTTGTGTTTTCTTAACCTTAGACAATGGTAAAAACATTTCTGCGAGCAACTTGGAAGTAGCGCTCGCCGACGGCTGCCGCGGCACCGCTCTCTACGCTCGCTCGGCTCGCGCGCGGTTGGTCACAGTTTTAACCTAACCTAACCTATTTACCCAATTCAAAATGACGAGACATGTTTTTATCATTGTCTAATTATATTATCCACTCGCAAGCAAATTGTATGATTCGTTCGACTTTATAACATTTCATTTCTTATGTGTAAAATAGAACACAAAAGTAGCTGTAAATGGGTTCCATTCCACCACCATAACTGTCACGTCAGGGGTCCCTCAGGGCTCAATTCTCGGACCTCTGCTGTTTTTAATTTTTATTAACGATATCGATATGTGTTTTCTTAACTCTAAATTTTTACTGTACGCCGACGATCTTAAAATTTTTAGACCCATTAGATCAATACTAGATTGTCATTTACTCCAACAAGATCTTAGTCGCCTAGTAGAGTATTGTAGTAAAAACAAACTCCTACTTAGTATTCCCAAATGCTGCTGTATCAGCTTTACTAAAAGTAAAAACCAATTTGAACACCCTTACTCAATACAAAATGAAATCTTGGCCAGAGTCAACACAATTCGTGATCTAGGAATACTGGTCGATGATAATTTGCACCTGGACGCACATATCCAAAAACTCAATAGTCTGGCTTATCGTATGTATGGATTCGTTATAAGATCAGCCACGGAATTCGTCAACCCAAGCACATATTTACATTTGTATCGATCATTAATCCGGTCTCAACTAGAATATGCAATGCCAGTGTGGAGTCCCTATTATAATAAATATACAGACAGTATCGAGCGTATACAAAGAAAGTTTTTGAAAACTATAAATTACCGTTGTTCTAGAAGTCGTATTTATCTCCCCTATAGCGACTTACTGAAAAAATATAATTTGTTGTCTTTGAAGTCTAGACGTATCTTTTTAGAAACTATGTTTCTATACGATCTGTGTAACAACTCATATGATTGTGTGGATATCTGTAACAAGCTGTACTATCTTGTCCCTAGAACCATTCGGGACGTGAAGTGCGCGCACGACCTGTTTTCGCCATCACGGCTAGTCGTACGAATGCAGGTTTGCGGGCGCTACGTCGCCTCACAAACAATTTTAATAAGTTTTTCTCTAACTTGGATCTATTCGCTTTATCCGTTAGAAAATTTAGAAACTTATTGAGATTTAAAATATGAGAATTATATTCAATCTCTCCAATGTTCCTTAGCAGTAGCTGTAATTTATTAATTTTTTATTTTATATTATTATATACGTATTTACTCCGTCCGAATTTTACTATATAAACGTTGTCTTTGTCTTTTTGTGTATCTGTGAAGAACGTTGTTGGTTGCACATTTGTATAACTTCTTGTATTCTATTTATTTGTAAAATATAATGTGTAATTGTTTGTTCTTCCGAATAAATAAAATAAAACATCACGCAAGGACCCTTAGGAGCCGAGCAGAAAGAAAAAGTCACGAATAGGAAGACCTCGCATGGGCAGGCTATTCGATGCAACAGGGAGGGTCGCGGGAGCAAGATACGTTGACGCAGACGAAGTCGCGGGCAGAAGCTAGTTCTGAAAATTATGATACACATATAATGTACGGCGAGCCCCACTCATTGCTTGTTGGTTTTTGTGAGTCGCTAGCTCGACGAATATAATAGTTTAGTAAGACCCTCGTTCGCCGGTAAGAGCCTTGGGCTAATTGCTGAGATGTGATTGGTCAGTGTAAACGTAATCAACTTCTAAATCGCGGATCCCAAACAAAAATCATTTAAAATTACTGAAAGTTTAAAATTTTTCATTACACACCAATACTATAGAAGTCGTGTAAATTAATATCAGCAACTTTGATGAGAGGAGTATGGTCACAAGTGCATGATGTGTTCAGGTCGTGTCGGGTATAATGTATCTGCATGTCACCCGCCCAATTACGATTCTCTTATGTTTACAAACTTGCTAGACTGTGTTTTTTGTTGAGCACTTATCATTTGTGAAATAAGTAGAGGATTTAATCCCGGCCCTTTTTACTAGTCCGAGTTTATTTTCAGTTAGTCCCGGGATCCTGGGATTATATTGGTAGTATAATGTGGTAACAAAAACTCAGTAAACCATATCAAAATAAGTTTTTTTTTAAATTTTTTATTTTTTGGCAATGTTAATGTTAATGTTGTTAATTTTAATGTTGCTTTAAGTTTTAAAAAAGCCTTATAAACAAAGTGTAACTTAAAATTTCTTCTAAAATAGAAATAAACTAGCCACTTCTCTAAATGATCTATAAAACTAACAATTAAACTTTCAGAAAATTTAGTTATTTAGGATAACCCATTATAAAAACTATATACTACATAGACCCATGTTTAAAACTGCCATTTTGAAATTGAATGGACCATACACTTTATGGATTACGTATTTAAACTGCGACAGTCAAATTTAAGAAATAACAATGCATCCAATGTTGACCCCCAAGCATGCTTCTTAATTTGTTGCACATGAAAAACGAAAACGAATGAAATTAGTTGTGAAACAAAACAAAATGGCTAACATAACGCCAAAGCGAGGTAAGTTTCGCATTTTGTTGAAAGTATATTTTTTACAGACTTATTACAAAAAAAGCCCGTAATTCCCGATATTTGTTAAATTTAATCCCGAAAGTTTTAAGACTAAAATACGACTGTGACCCCGGAATCCCGAGATTCGAGATCGAATCCTCTAGACTAGCCGTTCCGGGAAAGGCTGCTGTAGACGATAGACACTTGGGTGGTAAAAAATATTTTTGCTTGAAAATGATGACTCAGAAAATGTCGGCTAGTGCTGGATAGGTACTAGAAGAGCAAAGTAACACCACAGGCAGTCGTGATGCGCCGGCGACGCTATACCTACATATGTAGGCAATAGGTAATTACTTATATAGGTAGGTACTATAGATAGGTACCAGCGAAGTGACACAACTACCAGTCGTCGTCACGTATCACGTACTCATCACTCAAGTGTCAAGTTAAACGGATTCCGGCTACCGTTGTAAGGAACCGCGAACATAACTATGGTGGGGCGTCACCGGCGACCAAGTTTGTGCATTTTATTATAAAGATATATTTAACTTAACATAATATAGATACAGCCGGAGCACATTCCGGGCTGGCGCATGGCGGGTAGTTGGTTTAGCAGTATTTAAATGAAAAACATAATTATGTTATGATTATGTCCTTACGAGATACGTAGAGTACCGCAGATTTTTCGCTATATCTCCCATAAAGATTGCCCCGAGAAGACGTCGCGCAAGGAAGAGAGGAAAGTTATAGGGGAAAAACTGGTTGAAAATAAAATATGTAAATCTTGAAAGAGCAGTTGGGCTCATTGGTTACGTCAGCAACTTACGAGTTAGGTCCTAGGTTTGAATCCAGATAGGCGTGAAGGGCGGGCGTTTTGGGGGACTTCTTATGTAACTTTGACGTTCAAAAAGTGCTGACTCTCAGCCTAGTTTGAATAAATGACTTTTAATTGATTTGATTGATTTTTTCGGAATAAAACACATTTACCCTGCTAGTAGATCGTGCAAGTGCAAAGAAGCACCTGAACGAGTCAACTGGTGGAAGTTGTACGATCCCAGCCTGCGCCCGCGCCGGCCTCAGCTCTATTGGAATGCCCCGCGGCTCCTGCGCTCGCAACGGTTATTACGTTAATAAAAATAAAAAAATATTTTCCTTCTCTTTGTTTTGCGGCGGCTGGCCCGCCTTGCAAATATGCTTTTTTATTTATAAACTTAATTAACGGTTGACGGCACTAACACAACGTGGAAATTAATTTACGAGTTACGTTGTGGATAATAGTCGCCAGCATACATATATACAGGGTGTAGCGTAAGTAGTGGTCCACCGTTCAGGATTCGATGAGCCAGATAATTAACTATAACAATTAAAAATTTTGAACATTTTTACCCAAGGGTTCCGAAAATATTTCATTTTTGTCTTTTATTTACGAAATTTCTACCTTTTATTACATATTTGTTTGTAGTTTCAACAAAAACCATTATTTTTTCATTTTGATTTCTGTTAATTACTGCTGAATACCTACTAGAGCTATCATGATAAATTATGATTTTTTATGTAAATTTAGCTCTTTTGAAGAAAAAGTTGGTTCATCTCTAATTACACGCTTTATATTAGCTTCACTTGTATGTTTGTATATTTGTATGTTTGTATATTTGTATGTTTGTTTGTAACCGACTCCTTATAGTGCGATTTTGACCCACTTTAAACGACCAGATTTCATTCAAACTTTGCACACCTGTCAAGGACTGATGACAATGCAATAATTTCATAAATTTGTGCCATTATCCTTGCCAGAGTTACCAGGACAGCAAAAAAACTGTCACAAACTACGCTGACATACGTCTCAAAATTCGAAATACCCTAAAAAATAGAAAATAAATAATAGTTTAAAAAAACTAAAAAACACGCTTCCATGGAAAACCAAACTAAAAACTACAAAATAATGGAAAAAAAGCGTGGGGTGTCCGATATCAATAAAAAAAAACCTTAAAAGCACCCCACGCTTTTTTTCCATTATTTTGTAGTTTTTAGTTTGGTTTTCCATGGAAGCGTGTTTTTTAGTTTTTTTAAACTATTATTTTTTTAACCCCAATTTTTAACACACCATCAAGATCAAGAGCAATTTTTGTAAAAAAAAAATGGGTAAAAATGGTTAAAATTTTTCATTGTTATAGTTAATTATCTGGTTTATCGAATCCTGAACGGTGGACCATTACTTACGCCACACCCTGTATAACCTTCCCATGCGACCAATGACCTTCCCATGCGACAAAGTACTATTCAGCCCGTCCGTCGATGTCGGCGCAGCTCTCGATAAAGCTCACGTAATTGAAAACCCTTAAACTAAACATTATAATATTTTGAACTCACTTTGAACAACATTAACCTGACAATAGCCTGCGATTACCAAGAACAATCAAATTAGCGAGCTTGAAATCTCATCAGATGCAATTGGGGCAGCAGTTGTGCCGCATTAACTGCGCACTAAGCGGCGCCGAGCATTCGCGAGCGAAACGAGCGAGCAATATTATACCGACGCGATACATATCGAGCAAATGCTACTGGCGCGGCGGCGATGCAACACCGCGCGACCACAAAACGTCGCTCAGTCGAACTGCGGACTGAGCACTTACGACCTTCTGGCGCGGCACGACAGAGTTAATGTAATTCGAGCACAGCAGCCCGTTAATCTGGCGGATCACGGAGAAATGCGCCGGCGCTCGGCGCACGCGAATTTATTGTTTATGAAATTGTTTTTGCATGTTCCAGATTAGCACAGTTTATTGTAACATTGTGTGGCAAACGTACGCAAACTACATTTTAAACAACTGCTGATATTATGTCGTATGCAGATAGCATAGTGGACATTAACTCAATCGTAGATCACTACGAGATCTGTGAGACGGAAGCAGACGAAAAACAACCACCCGAAACAAGTACCTAGATGTGAACTTAACTGTCATGTATATTAAGACTAATAAAAACTAACTATGAGCAATGGCTAGTTGTTTCATTTTACTCAAGTCTCTCAAGTCTAACGACACGTTGAATTGTTATTTCTCCTCTTTGAATTTAGTAAAACTCATAATAATATTTGCCCACAGTGAATAAACTACAATGATTAATTGCTGACGTGTCAGATATGTACGATAGCGCGACGTATGTAAACAACACAAAAACAAATGAGAGACGAGTGTGTGTGTGTGTGACGTGTCCACAGCCGCTATTACTTGAGGTAAACAAGTCATGGAAAAAGTCTAAATAAGCGCCGCGGTCCATCTCAAAGAGCAGAGGACGCGAATATACGATCACGTACGGTTCAATTACGTGAAGCGCTATAAAAATATACGATTTGCATGAGACACGGCGCGGCGGCGGTACGGCAGCGGCGCGGCGGCGGTGCGGCGGCGTGGCGCCGGCGGCTAGATGTGCAGCGATAACCGCCGCGACGTGACTCGCTCGCTACACTACACGCGTACACTCGCTCACAGCACTGTCCCGTAGTCTGCTGAACTGCCTCCACAAGCAGAGACCTGACTGAACTAAAGGGAGATGATGTTGAAGCGGAACTCGGACAGTCTTGGTGTTCCTAATTCAAAAGAAAGAAGAGAAGGCTTCTTTATAGCAGGCTAGGTGAGCTATCATCGGCCGGATTATCACTTATCAGCAGTTGATTGAGTAATAAAAAGTGGATGCTCTCTTCTTTCTTTTGAATTAGGAACACTCTTGGTGTTCCTAATTCAAAAGAAAGAAGAGAAGGCTTCTTTATAGCAGGCTAGGTGAGCTATCATCGGCCGGATTATCACTTATCAGCAGTTGATTGAGTAATAAAAAGTGGATGCTGCTGGGCGGCAGTGCCATAAAATAAAAAGTATACAGTAGTTCTGATAGATTCAAATTCAGCATATTCGCTGGTTCTACCGCACGATGTCGAAAATTAAGAAAAGAAATAAGACTTCTTTACAGGGTAAAGAAAGAAGCAAGAAAATACATTTATTTAGCACAAACTCAAAAGGCACACAAAAGAATTCAGCAAAAAATAAATAAATTAACAAAAAACAAAAATTAAAAAGAAAATCAATAAAAGTTCATTTAAGTGTGTCCCACGGCTGCGCTAAAAAGGTTCAGTTCAGCAAAAATGCCGGACAACTAGTGCCTAACGCTGATTTTCAACTGGACCTGAAGTGTTAGCGGACGGATGTAAATCAGTTTTATACAAATACTGCAATGTGGAGATTGTATGCATACTTAAATAAAATAAATGAATAGTGAAATATTGATATACATATACTAAGTTTAGTAAGTATCTAGTGTAAGAACCTACTTACTATATTACAAAATAAAATAACAAAGTAAACTAATTTAACTTTGAATATTAGAGCGTGGTATAGAAAGAAAAGAAAGGAGTAGTCATGCTACGCGTGCTGAATATATTTATAGCCTATAGATAGGTCAGAACATTTTTGCATATGTAATACGGAGACATGGTTTCCAACGAACAGATAGGTATTCAAAGAGCTATACTCCAGCCAAACAAACCCTGATATTTTCTCATGTATCGGTGACAGTTCTACAGAAAAATTGCTTCCAAATTCACATGAATTGCACAGAGGAAAAACCAACGCGAGTCGTCGAAGCACGCACAAGCCTGTCTGTCAATCATCACGTGACGCTCATAGCGTCCATTCTAATTCCAGCGACGCGCCGCATCGTCCTCCGGCAGCAGCTCGGTGCGACGCGCTCCTACTGTGCGCAGACGACCTACTGGCTCTGTCCTGTGCTGTGCCTCGCTGACGCACACACACACGCGCCTGTGCTATCTGCTCGCTAGTATCGTACTGTACTCATTAGTCACTACTTATTACTACCAACAGATTTGCCAGATTACGTCGTCAACATTTACTGTCACTTAAATTATTCTGTGAAGTCGTAAGTACGCAAATGGAGTGAGTTAAGGTGTCTGACTGTTTGGCTGCAACATTACATTAAGTAAAGGAAGTTTTTAGGGAAGCCATTCAAGTGGCAACAGGAATCAAAATATGACTCGGTCGTTTTGTGTGTCGTGGACATCTTTCAAACTAGTTTGAAAGATTTCATTTACCCATAACTGCCGTAGTTTTTGGGTGAGCAATGCTATGTTTGATTATATCGCACAGAAGCCTAAGGCCCCACAATACGAAAGCAACACAATAACGAGCTTGCTTATTACGGTCTACACAAATCAAGAGTTAGTCTTGCGCCATGATAATTCTATTGTATGGACTGGTTATTACTGAAATAACTTCTTCTTATTCGAATTATTTAAAGCCTGATGATATGAAATCCATCATCGTAGGCACGAATAATAAGAGTGGGTAAGTTTGCAAGTATAGCAAAATTCATAAAGCGAGTTAATTTGTAAGTTTGAAAATAGTACGGTTCCAATCGAAACAAAAGAAATGACAAACTGGGCTAAATATGAACTCCTATAGAACCTTGTCATGTAGATCATAATATCAATAATAATGAAAAAAATGTGAAAATGAAAATGGTTAATCGTAGATAGATAGTGGTATGATTTACATTGTATATTATTCAAATAGATTCTTGTGCTGTTTTGCCTGAAGTCAGCACAAGATATAAAGTCCTATTAAACACGTATGTTATATTCTCCTTCTGTTTTGTTTCATATTTTTATCTTGTGTTATGTTACTGAGTAATAGAACGGGCTTGTAAAAGTAGAGTATCCGAAACAGTTATTGATGTTTGAGTTCTTTTCCCCGCTCGAGTACCGTCATTTCAGTGGTGGTTGGTGACCGCGCGTGAGTACCCAGCGGTACATACGCGCACGTATGTACAGGAGCGAGGCACGTACAAACGGAGTTTTCTAACATTGTGAAGCCTCACGGAGGCACTAAAGCGTCCAGCTGCTATGTATGCAGTGCGCGCGCGCATGCCCGCGGAATCACAATCGACGCTCGCGGTAATAACTCGTCGAACGAAGCCGCGCCGGAATCAACAAGCAGCTGCGCAGGCGACGACGAGCGCGGCGGCGTTGTGGCCGGCAGCACCGTAGGCACGGAGGTCGACACGATGGACATTATGGGTACTGTCCACATCTATAAATACTGGTGACTACTGGGTGTAGCCTAAGTAACCACGAAAGTTCATAAATTTTAGGTCCTTCAAAAATCTGGCGTTTGGTTAGGATTTCATCATTCTAATTTATTTCAAACTTTAATTATAATAATAAAAGAATCAATTATTCCCTCTTCACAAAGTGTAACAAAAATAATGTCCCAGCTCCACCTTTGTGAAAAACTGGTGCCTGATATTATAGGTTTTTGAAAAAACCTGTGTTATAGGTCACCAACTCACCAGGCCCCTTCCACAGCTAGAATTAGCTTGTACGTACAAGGATATTGTGAAAGAGTTGAAGGCAAATAATATGCATAACAAAAATCAAAACTAAGTACCTAAGTATGCTTAACATAAACAAAATATTAATCAAAATTAATTTCGAATTGAGTGATTTATTTTTATTTCACGCCATTTGATTTTTCTTTGACATCGTTCTGTTAACAAAATGAGCTTACCCAGAAAAACGTCGTTTTGTGTTGTAACGTTTATGCGTAGATAACAAACTTCATACTTTGATCTAGATATTTCAGCCACACGATTCACGATTACTTGCACTACAAGGTGTTCCTTTTGATATCCCGTAACTCTAGGGTTAAAGAGACCATGTCAAAGAATCAACTGGCAGCCTAACTTCCTAACTAATATTATAGGGTCGCGAGATTGTTCAAACGAGATACCGTGGCCATGGCATATGGGTAACTGAAGGAACACGGGTGGGTTTTAGTCAGTAAAAGTCTGACACGCCCTCCCGCTCCGCCCAGAGCGGGAGAAGTCATTTGATGATTTCCCATAATATATATATATATATATATTATAGATGCGAAAGTAAGTGAGCAGTAGTGGCCCAGTAGTAACTGCCGCGACTTACGATATGTAGGTCGTAGGTTCGAACTCAGGCAGGAGCTTTACATTGTGTAAATGTTTTCATCACCACTACTCTCAAAACGGTGAAGGAAAACATCGTAAGGAAACCGGCATGTCTTAGAACCAATAATTCGAAGACATGTGACATCTACCAACACGCACTGGGCCCGCGTGGTGGATTGTGGCCCACTCAGTCTGACCGAGAGGAGGCCTGTGTCCCAGCAGTGGGACCACTATAGGCTGATGATGATGGAAGTAAGTTTATTTGTTTGTTTGTTACCTTTTCACGACTAAACCACAGAACCAATCATCCTAAAATTATGCATATGATTTGTTTATGGTTCCAAATTCAATCTTTTGTTTTTATTGTTGTTCAATCAATAAGGTCACTATAATTATGTCCTCCTAGGGCGCCCCCTCCCGATGTTTCCACTCACATCTACCTTTTGTATTACCGTCCTTTATTCATCTTCTTAACATGACCAAACTATCTAAGTATACTTTTTTTCACTACATCGTCTTTTAAACTATATCGTTGTCTTAACACATCATTCCTCAGCCTACCATTCATAGTCACGCTATATATGCTTCGCCAGGAACGCATTTCCACAGCATTTATTCTACTTTCTTGCGCCATACCCAACATTTACTTCCATACATAAGCGTACCAGCACACCATTGTGAACAGCCAGTCGAGCCTTATCGGACATCAACTGGTTGGTCACAATTGACCAATATTTACTATATTTCCCGCATTTACTCTTCTTTCCACATCTTTATCAATCTTTCTTTCCCTTGTAAACAAACTTCCCAAAAAACACAGTAGACTTTCTTTTGGTTTGCCAGATGTTTTTCGGCTATGCACCTTAGGGAGAAGATCTGATCCATACAGCCCATCTCCTTTCTAAATCCTGCCTGCACATCCCATATTTTCTCACCGGTAGCTCCTATCACTCTATTTATCATGACTAATACTGCGGTAGTTTTTACACTCCTGCTGTGAACCTTTTCCCTTATGTAGTGGTACGATTACAGCCTTACACCAATCAACCGGCACACGACCGTATCTCCAACACATATTAAAGCCGGCACAACAGGCTTGCTACCACCCCGTCACCAGCACCACTCTTCAACATTTCAGCAGATACTCTGTCATATCCTGCAGCTTTCCCAACTTTCATCCCTTTCAGCGATCGTACAATTTCATCTATTTCATTTTCTTCATCTACATCTGGGATCGGGGCTACAAAACTGGTGTCTGCCCAGTTACTCACTCCTTGCACATTGTCCTGACAACTGAATAAACTTTCAAAGTATCTCTTCCAGCGTTCCAAGACCTTACATTCTTCATTTAGTAAACATCCATCTTTTGCTCTTCTAACATTCATACTCGATGTTCCTGTCAGTCCGCGAGCCAATCTTACCTGTTTCCAAAAGGAAAATATTTTTGTGTTCACCAAAAATCTTAAGGTACATCTATGTATGCATTTCTAAAATATTGATCTTAAACCCGTTTAATTGTTTTACTATAATTAAACTACTCGGCCAACAAAATATGTTACATCAAACAAATTCCAAATTAACACCAAGGTATAACACTTTTTTATTGTAGTGCGCTGCAAATATTCTATTGTAACAATAACTATTTTATTCTTCCCCGAAAAATACTGATCGTGCACCAAATATTCCTGAATGTACTTCATGAGCTCGACAAATGAGTGTGGGAATGCACGCTTGTGTGACATACTCGAGCTCACATAGTACACTAGGTTAGGTTAGGTTAAAACTGTGACCTCCTACGCACGAGCCGAGCGAGCGAAGCGAGCGGTGCCGCGGCAGCGGCCGGCAAGTGCTAGAAACGACTGTGTGCCGCACAATGCAGTGCATTATCTGAAGTAAAACTAAAAAAATAAATGCTTGTTTTTAAAATTATGTGTATTACTATTTTTACAAATTTGCAACAGTTGTTAAATAGATGCTCGTTATGACATATTTTAATTAACATATTTTGGTGTACATTCAGTATATTTGGTGGAACACAGGCAAAATTAGGTAAATGAAATGGGAATAAATTGAAATACTTTTAAATACCATCCTTTCCAAAATAGCTTAACATTGAAGTTATCCGAGAACTTCCAAAATTTATTCATACAAAATATATTTATTTCATTAATAAATTTCCTTCTTATCTTTACAGGTTTTAAACCTAATTCGATAGTTTGGCTGTCAACTATTTTAACTACCTTATATTATTTACATAAGATAACTACTCATGTTAAGCTACGAAGAAACGCCGATCACCCATCCCCGACTCAACCGTGGCCATCGGTAGGCTCGGGGATGGGAACAATCAGCTAGCAAATTCCGGCGCCATATAGTTTTGTGAAATATTTACCAAAAAATATTGACGTGTAAAAGTGTCTTATAAGATCTACTTACGGAAATAAACCAAGAGCCCGTCGTGCCCGGAAAGCACGTTAAGTCGTTGGTCCCGGCTTTCATTTATGGATCTTTAACAGTCTGTCAACCAGTCTTAACAAAGAGTATCGAATTACTCAGTAACTGGGTTGTGAAGGTCGATTAGACTGGAAGCCGACCACAACATAGTTGGGAAAAGGCTAAGCAGATGATGATTAGATACCAACTTATATTTATACTAGGTATATAAGTTTACATAATATATTTAATACTAAAACAGTAATAGTTATCTACTTCATTTATCTTAAACTAGCTTCTGCCCGCGACTTCGTCCGCGTTAAATTTCGTGTTCTCCGACCCTTCCCGTCGCGTCGAATCGCCTACCCACACGATTTTTCCCGTTCTTGCAACATTTTTCATTACTGCTCCACTCTTCTTGGTTGTAGCGTGATCTTATATAGCCTATGTTACTTGCAGATAATGTAGCTTTCTAATGTTGAAATATTTTTTTAAATCGGTCCAGTAGTTTTTGAGTTTATCCATTACAAACAAACAAAAATACAATTTTTTCCACTATATAATATTATATATATATATGTCGGAGTTGGTTCTCAAATACAAATTGTGGGTAGTCCGCATAATTTGCTATTCTTTGTTTTTATTATCATTAATTTACGTGTTTTCTATCAGATAGTGTCTAATAAATCGGAACATAATTTATTGAGTACTTAGTGTACTCACTAATTCATTTTTTGGCAACTTATTTCGATAATTGTAACCAGTAGTTTTGTTCAAAACAATAAATGACATGTCACTTTAAACTTTGAAATGAATTACGTTGTGCATTCACCATTTGTTTATTTACGACAATTATTCTTGTATTATTTGATGACTTTATAATGTAAGTCTTATTTAGTTTAACATACTTTAGTGTTTTGTATCAAGTAAACGCGTGGCGTACTTCCGCGCGCCATCGGACAGAGTTGTCGTGGATATAATGGCGGGACATTGTCCTATAAAAGAGCTTGCACTCAGTGAGCAAGTCAGTCTATTTTCGGATTAGACTCATTACAGAGCTCCTGCTCCCGACGAAACTGTCGATTTCCTGGTACAGCGCTGCTGTATATTCACATAGCTGTATTGACGAGCCTGTGTGGCACTTGACTAGCCTGTGTGGCACTTGACGAGCCTATGTGGCACTTGACGAGCCTGTGTGGCACTTGACGAGCCTATGTGGCACTTGACGAGCCTGTGTGGCACTTGACGAGCCTGTGTGGCACTTGACGAGTCTGTGTGGCACTTGACGAGCCTGTGTGGCACTTGACTAGCCTGTGTGGCACTTGACTAGCCTGTGTGGCACTTGACTAGCCTGTGTGGCTTGACTAGCCTGTGTGGCACTTGACGAGCCTGTGTGGCACTTGACTAGCCTGTGTGGCACTTGACTAGCCTGTGTGGCTTGACTAGCCTGTGTGGTTTGACTAGCCTGTGTGGCTTGACTAGCCTGTGTGGCACTAGCTGATAGCGAAAGATACGCTTTGTATTTGGGTGGCTTAGGTCTCTATACGAACAGTAACTTTAAGGGTTTGTTCGTTGAATAGTATTGTTACTATACCTTTCTATCTTGTAACCATTTTATTGTTTCTTTTTATTTAGCGTGATTAATAGTGTTATTAATATTCCTGTAATTGTTTATACGTCTTGTTTATCCCAATAAAATGGGAACTCCAAATCCTGACGATATACCACTCAGCCGCTCGATCATCCGTCATATAGATGTATATATATTGACTGGCCTGTTAGTCTAGTGGTTAGTGACCCTGACTGCTAAGACTGAGGTCGTGGATTCGATTCCCACCCAGGACAAATCATTGTGTGATGAGCATAATCGTTTGTTCTGTGTCTGGGTGTAATTTATCTATAATTTGTATGTATTTAGAAATATATAAGTATATTTATCAGTTGTCTGATTACCATAGTACAGGCTATGCCTAGTTTGGGATCAGATAACGTTGTGTTGGTTGTCCTAAGATATATTATAAGACATTATATATATATTATTAGTGTAGACATTGAAAGTACTAACTTAATTAGCGAACAACTAAACATTTACCTACATCATTGCGTCTAACAAACAAAAAAAAAACTAAAAATAACAATTAAACCTAAGCAGCTTTATCTTTTTAACCGACTTCAAAAAGGAGGAGGTTCACAATTCGGATGTTTATATGTTTTTTTTTTTATGTATGTCCGGCCGTAACTCCGTCATATATAGACGGATTTGCAAAATTCTTTTGTTGTTCGAAAGGGGTTTATTCCGAAATGGTCCCATGTAAATTTCATATAGATCTGATGATGAGTTCGGGAGACAGACACCGGAACTCTTTTAAAAAATGACAGCAAATCAACCGCAATTTCTGCTATCGCATAAATATGCATTGTTTATTTGGAATTAGTGCGGGGTGAATACCACAACTAAAAATTTAAAAATAAAAACTTTTTTCCAAAAAAAAAAAACAACCTACTTCCTTAAAAACACTACAAAGTGAAAAATAACTTTAATTTCGGAAGTCGGTGGCAAAAAAACCATAAATACAGATCCTAAGACACCGACTTCCGAAATTAACCTCCTAATCCTAAAAAACTCTTAACATACGTATTTACTTGACATAATTTACAACATTGAATTCCCTCAAATTGCACGAAAATAGGTAGGCGCTCACTATCCGACTCATCCTTAACCTCGAGCAGGAATTTAAGGTCATCAGCAGACAACAATCATAAAATATTTCTTACGACTTCCGTTAAGTCGTGTATCATTAAAATAAACTCAAGAGGACCCAAATTGCTGCCCTGGCTCACGCCGGACCTGGTGTATTGTGGTTCGGATTCGTACCCCTTGTAATCAACATACTGCTGTCTGCCTGTCATGTAGCTGACGAAGAACTGCAGCAGGTGTGGTGTACAGCCAATTTCTGCAAGCTTTCTTAATAACACGTCATAGTCGACGGTGCCTACCTGCACACCGGCAACTACGGCAGGTACCATCCGTGCCATGAAGTTAAGCAGATTCGTGGTAGTTCTGCGCTCCGGCCGGAACCCGTGCTGCATATCCGACAGCTACGCGCGCACCTGTCCCTGCACACAGCGCTGGATAGCGCACTCGAACACTTTAGCTAGAGTCGACAACACAGCCACTGGTGAATATCCACTGACTTCCGGGCCTAACTTACCATTACGAACTGGAATGATTACCGCTCGGCTCTACCGTGTCCAGGTAATAAAACTGAATAATTTATAAATTGGTTTAAATATAATTTAAAAAAAAATAATCTTTCGTATTCTTTTAAGTATTGATACAGAGTTTACTGTTTATAAATTTATTTTCTACTTACTTTTATCACAAGTGATATACCTACCTATTTTTATTTAAAAAAAAATACGAATAGAACATACTTTAAAGGATTTATTTTTATTTTTATTATTGTATTAACTAGGTCATCGAAACGACTCTAACTTGATTATTGTGACTGATGTTATTTTTTTTATAAAGTATAAAAAGTTTGGAATTTTCTAGATTTAATTTTAATTGTTTTATTTTTCAAACGAAGTTTATATAATTTTATTGTTGAGTTCTCAACCAAAGATCCTGCAATTACCTACCTCATAAATTATCAGTAAGATTTTTATTGATTTCATTTTTATTTCCGAAAATGTATGAGAAGTTACGTTTTTTTACGATAATAAATGAATGATTCCTGTGTAAATATTTCATTTAACCTCCTCCTAAATCGTGTACCTTGCACCGAATCGACGACGTAGAAAAAGACATCTGCGCAGTTATGTTCTGAACTTGGTGTATTTAAGATGTAAAACGGTCATTAACTAATTTTAATAATAGGAAGTGTTACACTTTTCGTATTTACTAAAATATACTGATCATACTTTACTAAATCAAAATTTTTGAATTCCCACGTAGACACGACCAAGTGTAGTTAACACAGTTGTCATATTTTGAGCGCAATGTAGATGCAGACAACTACAATATCTCGTAAATTAAAAATAATTAGATGAAATGAAATATACATGTGGATTTCAATAATAAATGGTTTTATTTCTGTAAGAATAACAAAATAATATATTAACTTAACTAAAACTATAATAATGTACACAAACTAAATAAGGCGTCGAAAAATTCATCCTCATCGCTGTCGACCGGCAATGTACCCAAGAGACTGGCGGCATTACCACGCTGTATAGCAATGCTTAGCCGCTGGCCAAAATAAAAACCAGCCCTTGGGTCACAAGAAGTGTCAACCAGCCGTTTCGATATTTCTTTAAAGAGGCCATGAGCACTCTGACCCCACGGCCCGAGGGTTTCAACTCCAATCGGCTCGAAAATATAATTACCAATAAGGTTGCTATACTTTCGCCGCTTGAGGTTTTCCGCAGCCGCAGCGGCAGCGCCAGCGCAGCAAGCCGAGCTAGGAAGATGGGATGGCGCAAGAGTATCGACACACGTTGCATCCCACACTAAAGGCCTACCCACCTTCCAAGGGAACAAAGACATACCGTCCGGTCTCTTGCCATCGTCGCGTGCCAAGCCATTGGGTTCTAATACAGCTGGAACGCCGACGGTGACAAGAGCTCGTCGGATGATGTCGTTAATGTTCGCGTGGCGCGCTAAGCGACCCGCACTTCGGCTACAAGACAGGCCGTGGTGTCCTAGACTGTTGACAACTTCGCCACAGTGGCAGCGATGAGGAGAACAACAAGGAGCTCCTAGTCTTAGAGAAGCAGCGAGGCGGAAGGTAGTGTCGTCGAGCAAAGTGCCTATGTTCGACGACGGTAGCGCGTGAAGCCACAGACCCGACTCCCATTTAACCACAGCCAGCAGGCGCGCACGCTCTGCGGTAGTAGCAGACGAGTTCAGTAAATTATCTTGTACAACTCTGCAGAGCGGCTCATCCCACCGTCTCTGGGAAAGTGGGTTATCGGGTAGATTTGAATTCGGGCAAGCGAGTTTCCAGGCATCTATAGCCTCGGTGAAGCACGGCACATCAAAATTAATCAGTGTGGAAGCTAAAATTTTCCTGATTAATTTCTCAGTGCCGTGGACCGAGGATATGAAAGCCGGTAAACTAAGACTGGAAATTTTGCGGACGCCAATGCCTCCCATACGAATGGGAAGAGTTGCTTGTGCCCAAGCTCGGTCGTCCAAGGCCTCATTTAATATTGAGGTTAGTGTGTGCCGGATAATTTGGTCCATTCTGTCTAAAAGGTGAGTGTGCTTCCATAAATGGGAAGCGCGTAGGAAATATGTTAATTTAGGGGCGAAACAGCAGTAACGAATTAAGGTGCTGGCCGAATGCATGTTAATTTGGAACAGTCTTTCCGAAACGTCATTAAAATTTTGTATTTTTTCCTCTATAAAAGAGGGAAAGGAGTTCTCAAAGATTGGAGATCCAAGGAGACGAAGAGAGCTTTTTTCGATTATTTTTATTTCTGGAGCTATTGCGTTAAATTTTGTAAGTGTCAGTTGTCTGTCAGTACTGTCCGTTAAATAGAGTTCACATTTCGATAGGTTTAGATCAAGGCCAATGGAATGAAGTTCATGTTTTAAGAATGTTAGATCATTTATAACTGTTTCCACGTCGCCTCCCAAGGTTCCATCATCGAGATACCAAATATTAAATTTAGAATTTAGGTGTCGAATGATTGGGTGAATGGCTAAACTAAAAATCACTGGCCCGAGGGGGTCACCTTGCTGGCAGCCAACTGCAGATTCTAAAAGGTTGTCCTGATATAGTACTTTAGATGGGTGTCTATAACATTGCCAAAGGAAACTATAGATTTGTGGTATTTCTTTTTTAGTTTCTGCCAGCAAGGTGTCCCTATTAACCGAATTGAAGGCATTCTTTATGTCTACCTTCAGGATGACCTCTCCTTTGCCAGAATTTAGGTAGGTCGACAAAGCGTGTACGGCAGCCTCGCAGCCCCCTTTAGAGCCATAACCTAGCTGCAGGGGCTGAATTTTTTCGAAACCACCTCACCATAAAATTTACAGCAAATCTTGGCTGCCATACGACGGTATGTAGTTCCCACGGCAATAGGACGAAAGCCGCCATCCTTCTTACGCAGGGCGCATAAATTGGCCCCATACAGGACGTCGATAACGGTCTCGTTCACCTTGCCGGAGAGCATAAGGTTAATCAGAGCCGTGAGCTCCTTCAGGAGTAACTCACCAGCTTCCCCGGCGCCTGAATAGACAAGGTTCTTTAGGTGCTGAGGACTCAGACCGTCGAGGCAGCGGAGCCGCTCCGGAAGGAACAGACGGCTGCGACTAACTCTCGAACTGTAATGGTGAGGGAATGATTGTCCGGATCAGGGGGGTCGGGAAAAGAAAGGCCAACCGCTGGGGCAGGGTGTTTGCTCTCCAGAGCTGCGAGCGTTTCAGGAGAACACGGTGCCACCACATCACTTCTGGACAGAATCCTGGCTGCTCCGTTAGTGTCACCTTTCGCTAACTTAGATTCCACCAAATGAGATATACCTCTTGAAGAGGTATATCTCTGTGTCGGTAATTTTGAATCCAAATTATGAGCCGAAATATTACAGTTTTCTTTAATTTGTGCAGTTAATGTTTTTTTGTTTGCCAAATTCTTTTGTACATGTAGAATCCTTCAGGGAAGGTGAGCAGCTGTTCCCAAGCACTTTGTGAGTTCTCCCGGGCGGCAAGACGAACGCAACCTGCTAGGTGTTGCGCCACAAGCGGTCTAGCCCCGCGGGGAACTCGCTTTAAAACTGGTACAGAGTTTTTGAATTTAGAGAGGGTTTTCCAAAACGGGTCATCGGATGTAGTTTCTGTTGTAGGTGTTGATGTAAAGACAGGGTCCGAAGTGAGTGCATTGAGTGGTCTGTGTACTTTTCCAATATGCACATTCAGACCCCGCTTACCTTTAAAAAACCGTGCCTGGGTACACAACGGACATCTCTCCAGAATGTTCAGCGATGCTGAAGGTTGACCAGCACTATTTACCACCACATCGCTGCTACCACCAATCATTTACTACTTATTTTACTTAAATCTAAATAAAAATTATATGCATAAAACACTAAATGTCTGTGTGACACCGATGCAGCGATGACAACGTCGCCGGTGACGGGAGCGACGCGACGCAGTCGCGCTGGCGGCCTAGGGCGCCGCGCCACCTGTACATTTTGGCGCAGCGCTAGCAACCGTTGCCGGGAGACATGGGAGCTGGCGTCGCGTCATTGTTTTTCCTGTTCATCCAATCACGAAAGGTCTCGGATTGTCACACTCCGGTGACCAAAAGTCTCTTTAGAAAACGAGATTGTCTGTTTATTTGGATGATTTATCATTATATGGCATCATTGTGTAAAACGCGACGGTAACTTATGTCGTAGTTTTTCAATGTTCGGTTGGTATGGTGCTGTGTCTAAGAATGTGTTATATCTTAAAAAACGTTGTTTTTTTTTTTAGTACAACGTTTTTTCGATAAACTCTGGGTTATTATACCAAGCAAGGTAAAGCTAGGTTTCAATAAATATTTATTAGTTTATTTTCAAATATTATCACACTTGATTGACACATTCACGTCCTTTTCATGTGGATATATTATTAAATAATGAAGCAATGATGAAACTTTCAATAAATTTGGTTAAAAATTGACAAATGGGAGCATTTTTTCCTATTATGCGCTCTCCTGAAAAGTAGCTGTTTTGTAGATGACTCTTGTTACTTTGCACCCGTCGATATGATCTAGTATCCTGTAAAAGGTATACACGATACGATAAAAAAAATTCGATACAAAAAAATCGCAAAGTTCTATCCATGTTTATGATTTTTTTAGCCTCAACGCGCAATGTGTTAGATTTATTAAACATAGTTTACTTTAAAACATTGATAATAATCTTATCTAAGTTTTTGTTAAACAGTTTTCGTTTTAATAATACTTTTCATTCATAAAAGACGGCGATTCGTTTTGGCACATACGCATTGACATATTATATTACAATCAATGCACATACGTTATTTTATTCCAAGCGCATACACATTATAGCCATCTCTTTTTTTGCCTATAATAAGTAATGTCATCACTCTCGTTCATTCATAAATCAGTCGCCCAGTAGGGCTCATCGACTATGGATCTATGTCACTTTTTTACAAATCGGTGCGATCAAAATTACGTCTTTTAAATATTTATGTCCACAGAAAAAGGCAGTAGTGAAGTATGTTGTTGTAATTATTTAATATTATTATTTATTAGCTTTTGCCCGCGGCTTCGCCCGCGTGGATGTCGGAAATTAACGCAGGAGGACGTACTACTGCGGTAAGAATGTATTAATCCAGGTTATATAGGTGTTATATACTCTGTGTGCCATTTTCGATCCAGATCCATTCAGCCATTTTTGTGTGATTGGGAAACAAACACCCAATCATAAATATTTTCACATAATTTACAGTATTCGTAGTAAGTAGGATTATAATTCATATTACTTCGGATTCATAGTTTATGAGAATATCATGTGTGTAAATAAAACTAATAGTATTCAGAGTAAGAAGACTGCGGCATAGGGCTTGGTTAAGTTGAACATAAGTCTTCCTTGTTTTTCTTAACGCTCGTATTCTACCTATACAGACATTCAATCATTTACCAGACACCAAATCGATCATAGGAATTATAGGAACAGTACTTTTGCCAGTGGCTTCGCCCGTATAGCTGTCGGAAAATATCACCTGGCAACCTACTACCGGGATAAAGTATCCTATATGGTAAGTATCCAGGATAACCAAAACTCCAAATCCATACAAAAATCTAAACATCTAAGCCATACTTTGCGGTATCTTACTTGGAATAATACTATTAGGTTTATTTTGAGTATAACGAACACACATGATATTCGCATTTACTATGAATCCTAGGTAATATGAATTACAATCCTACTAATCCTGCACTACCCGACCGCTACCAACCGGGACGGACGTACCTACGGCCCGCCAGCCGCTCCGCCCCCGCTTTTTAAATCTCTGATATCTTCTAAGATATTCATTTAAATTACATACTGTCACAAGCCATGTTGATCTATATTAAATGCACAATATATTTAAGGTACTTAATTGGATAAGGATTACTGCTATATTGCTTAAAATCACTTCGTAAATAAGCTATTATTTCTCGTAAAAAGTAAAGGATAAAAAATGGTTATTGTGGGTTATCCCTAAGAGGTAGACATATACCATTGCGAACTTTTTTGTAGACCTTTTTAAGGTGTACAATACTGTAGTACATTATTTTGATCTATTTTGTAGGGTTCAGCCAGCGTTCGCAATGTAAGCGCAAAAAAATGAGTTTATTTGTGACATCACATTAGAAACCTCTAAAATTATCAGCGTTTCTTTACTATATTATGCATGTTATACACATATAAACCTTCCTCTTGAATCACTCTATCTATTAAAAAAACCTGCGTCAAAGTCCATTGCGTAGTTTTAAAGATATAAGCATACATAGGGACAGACAGACAGCAAAGTGACTTTATTATTTTATATGTAAAAATAATAACAAAATTTCATCCCCTATTCCCTATTCTTATTTTACCCCCTTAAGTGTAATAATTTAACAAACTTTAAAATAATTCATAAATATATATTATGCAAAAAAAGCCAAATAAAAGTGTTTCATCATTCTAGCTTTAAAAATGACAATACTTCCCTACAACCTTTCTTCCTCCTTTTCAACCCCTTAACACCCCTTTTCCGCAATAAAATGTAGCCTATGTCCTTTCTCAGGCTCTAAACTATCTGTGTACCAAATTTCATTTAAATCGGTTCAGTAGTTTTAGCAGGAAAGCGGGACAGACAGACAGATAGAGTTACTTTTGCATTTATAATATTAGTGTGGATAGTGTGGATAATAAATGTTGGCTTTCCAAAAACTTTATATTTAGACTGTATATATGTGTATTTTTGTGACTGTGAATAATATAACATTCTTTTTCTATTACTATTTAGTGACGACCTAAATTATGTATGAAAATGGAAAGAACCATAAACCAAAATTGAACAGTACCTTCAAGGTTAGAAGTACCTGCACAGGGCAATTAATAAATTCATTTTGCAGGAATTCAATACCAATAAGGTGATGATAACAGTAAGAGGAATTCACCACCTTCACTAAAGCATTACAGCAGCAATCTATTCTCACTTTGTAAAGTAATATTGAGCTAACATTAACCTATTTCCTAGAGAAGAACATATATATTATAACATATATATATATTTATTTCATTTAGAAATAAATAATATATTTTTTTTGCTTCTGGCAAAAATTAAAATACCTATATGATTAGTTTTTATGTTTGAAGTAGGTACGTCAACAATATATCTTTATGTCAAGTAATGACACTATAAACGCACAACGAAGGAATGGAGTAGTATTACAAGTAATAATAATATTAATATTTTATTTTTCTAATATTTAAAAATATAATTGATATGTGTATATGACGAAATAAAGGTAATAATAATATAATAATATCTTAGGACAACCAACACAACGTTATCTGATCCCAAACTAGACAGAGCCTATACTATGGCAACCAAACAACTGATAAACATACTTATATATTTCTAAATACATACATTTTAAATATAAATCACACCCAGACACAGAACAAATTATTGTGCTCATCACACAAAGATTTGTCCAGGGTGGGAATCGACCCCACGACCTCAGTATTAGCAATCAGGTTCACTAAACACTAGACTAACAGGCCAGAGGCCACTAGACTAAAAGGTGAGGTTTTATATCTGACTGCGGTCTTCTAACTTAACAGACAGCAGTGCTGCTGGGGAGTTTGTTCCGCCACTTCTTCTTCCCAGCCAAAGCACTAGGAAGTGTCGAAGGGCGGGCGTTTTGGGGGGACTGTCTTATGTGACTTTGACGTTCAAAAAGTGCTGACTCTCAGCCTAGTTTGAATAAATGACTTTTGATTTTGATTTTGGTCCGAAGGAGGGTAATGATTTTACCAAGCAAATGTATGGTGATCGGAGAAACGAAGTTGAAGTTTATCAGTCTCTTATATACCAACATCCATTTTATTTATATACCTCTAGAAGATTAGTTCGATATTTTTAATTTTATGTCGTAAATAACAATGGTATGCAAAATTTACCTTTTTGAAAATCTATACTAATATTAAAAAGAGGTAACATTTGTTTGTAAGTTTGTATGTAGGGGGTAATCTCCGGAACTACTGGTCCGAATTGAAAAATTCTTTTTGTGTTGGGTAGACTATTTATTGAAGAAGGCTATATAATATCACGCTAAAACCATGAGGAGCGGAGCAGTTATGAAAAATGTTGCTAAAACGGGGAAAATCGCACGGGTATGCGATTCAACGCGACAGGAAGGGTCGGGGGAACACGAAATTTAACGCGAACGAAGTCACGGGTAGAAGCTAGTTACAAATAAAGCTACTACTTACACATTTAGGTTTTCATGACGATTAGCACTAACCTGACTCACAAAATAAACTGTTATAAATCCTTGTAATACCTTATTCACTTGTCACTGAAGCTTCTTTGTCATATTTGACATTAAACATTTTAACGGCTGTCTAAGATCTACTAAAGACAGCCGGGACCAATGGCTTTTTTTATTGTAAATCATCAAATGACGTGTCCCGCTCTGGGTGGAGCGGAAGGGCGTGTCAGAGTTTTACTGACTAAAACCCACCCGTGTTCTTTCAGTTGCCCATATGCCAGGGCCACGATACCTCTTTCGAACTAATCTCGCGACCCTGGCAGGGGGACCAACGGCTTAACGTGCTTTCCGAGGCACGGAAGGGTCTTGGTTTGTAAAGATGGTCACTCATCCACGGACCAACCGCGGCAAGCGTAGCTTAACCTGAACGACCGACCCGTGCAGCTGTTGTTAGCCACCAAGACAAGCCCGTCCGAAAATAATAATTGTTATGATATCATATTTGTACTATGGTAGCATTTATGAAGATTTCTACAAAACCTTACGTGATGGCATGTTTTCTTTATTTTTCCGTTAATCAAGAACTCAAATTCTATAAGAAACCATTATTCGATTTCAATTAATTTTACCCATGCATACCATTAATCAAAATTTAAGGTTTTTAAATATTTTGTATAAGTTGTCTACTCCATAGTTTATCGGCAAAAATTTCAAAGACCGAGACAAATTAACGTCACTTGGCATGCATATTTTTCTTAAATATTAGGTTGGGGAAAAAGTCTTTTCGCATTATAGTATGTATGAACTTGTAATAAAATCTCTTTGGCTATACTATTTGTATCTGGCTGGTTTTGGTATCATTGAAAGTTTAAATTTTAAAGAACATAATTCCAAATTCAAATTAGGAAAATGTGTGATTTTCATTTGTTTTTCGTACCGTCAAGATGAGTGAATCTAATGAAGAAATTCGATACATTTTAAAATTTTACTACAAAAAAGGTAAAAATGCAACGCAAGCCGCGAAAAAAATTTGCGATGTTTATGGACCTAGTGTAGTGTCTGTGAGAGTAGCACAAATTTGGTTTAAGCGTTTTCAATCCGGAAATTTTGATGTCAAAGATGCACGTCGCTCTGGTCGCCCTATTACGGATAAAATGGATGCCATTTTTGAAAAAGTGGAGCAAGATCGGCATACCAGTAGTTACGACGTAGCTGAAGAACTGGAAATTGACCACAAAACAGTTTTGGCGCATTTGAAAAAAACTGGGTACACAAAATAGCTTGACATTTGGGTACCTCACGAGCTCACTGAAAGAAACCTAATGAACCGTGTACTCATTTGTGATTCTTTATTACGACGTAATGAAACCGAACCATTTTTGAAGAAGCTGATAACTGGTGATGAAAAGTGGATCACGTATGACAAGAACGTGCGAAAAAGGTCGTGGTCAAAGGCCAGTCAGGCTTCACAGACTGTGGCGAAACCCGGGTTAACTCATTATGAGCTGTTACCACCAGGCAGGACCATCGATTCTGAACTCTACTGCGAACAACTGATGAGATTAAAGCAAGAAGTTGAGAGAAAGCGGCCGGAATTAATCAACAGAAGGGGTGTGGTTTTTCATCATGATAACGCTAGACCTCACACATCTTTAGCCACCCAACAAAAATTAAGAGAGTTTGGCTGGGAGGTGTTAATGCATCCGCCGTATAATCCTGACCTTGCACCTTCAGATTTCCACCTGTTTCGGTCTCTTCAGAATTCTTTAGGCAGTGTCAGGTTAACATCACGAGAGGACTGCCAAAACCACTTGTCGCGGTATTTTGACCAGAAGTTCCAAAATTTCTATAGCAATGGGATCATGTCCCTACCAACAAGATGGCAAAAAGTTATCGAACAAAATGGTACCTACATACTTTAGTTAAATGTAAATAAACTTTATTAAAAAATGTTTTGAATTTTCTTAAAAAATGCGAAGAAACTTTTTCCCCAACCTATTATGTTGCCGTCTTTATCTTGCACTTTTATTTTAACAGCTGTGCGACGGTGGCAAGAATAATGCGTAGCAAAAGGCCATGCTAAGTAACGTTTTTTTTTTAATTTCGGTCAGTGATAATTCCTTCGTTCCACTATTGGCCATTGGTAAAATAAGTCAATAAACTTTGTGGTGATGACGTGTCGACCGACCACTGAAGATAGATCCGCCACTCCCCGCGTGCGGGGGAAACAATCCAACTATCATTTATTTCAGAGGTAGGGTCTTATGTTGAACCTCAAAGCTAAAAACTAAGGGATTTAAATCAGCTTACTCAAGAGTATTTCAATCTAAACTGAGTACTTACTGAGTTTTTCTACGTAGATACAGTGTAAATAAAGCAAGATGTCTCATGGTTTCTGCTGTGTTGACAATCAATATTGAAAGCGTTTAACGCTTTTCCATAAAATCAAGACAATAACGTTTCGTAGGGAAGCTGAAACAATTATAATAGCGTTTCTTGCAAATAACGACTAAAAAAGTGAAACAAAAAATAAGAAGAACAAACATCGTTTGATATTCATGCGATTCATGGAAATGTTGGGCAGGCGACGCGCATTATTCAGATGCGATCGAACGCGTCAATCATTCCTCACCTCGGACCGCAGATCCATCACGCGGCCCGGCCGCGCACGCTAATCCCGACCTTAATTACACACCATAAGGTACATAATTATAATGCTAACATAATTCGGATGTAAAGACGAAAGGTAATATTTAATAGGTCCATAGTAATGAGGCAGTCAGTGACGAAGGAAACTCCGCATGTATTTATTTAAATTTATGAGGATCGGTATAAATGTAAGCTCCGTTCACACTGCGATCATTACAGGATCCTAACACTAAATCCTGAACTTTAGACGATCTCAATGACAATTAGTTTTTTCATTCGCCCTGACATAAGCGATCCCTTGTGTAGCTCGTAAACTTGTAGCTCGCAGTCACGTGGTAAGTTTAACAAAGTGCATTGATTAAATCAGCTATTGTAAAATACAAACTATGGAAATGATTCCCAATGAATAGGCAACTTGTCGTTTACGTTACAAAGTGCTTACTTAGGTAAGCTTCCAGTTTTTATGGGCACGATGTTGCAATATATAATATGTATACCTGTAAGTGTATAAATAAACAGATGTATATTGACGTAGGTAGGTTGTGTCACATTTAATCTCCCATCTTAAGCACTCTCATTAGTAAGCGAATTATTTCTTATTAAAAATACTTATGTGTGTGCGCTGCAATTAATTTAATAAATAACACATCAACTGGTTTTAGAATAAAAACAGTTTTATCGATTTAATGCGTTAATTGATTCAGCTATTAACTGAATTGTTACAACAACCTCGGACGCGGTGGTGTGGCCGCGGGTTTGGCTACTCCTGCGCAGTACCGATTTGATCGTGCGCGCGCGCATACGTTACATAATTCATTAATTTACGTCGTTATCACTGGTATAAGTGTTTTTATCATAAACTGGCAGGCGCTGGGCCCTCCCGTTCTGGGTCAATAAAAGATGCTAATGTGTCCACTCGTCCAGGTTTTGATGCAAAAGCCCGAGCTGTGCGTCTTATATCACGTCGTAAACATCTATTGCTAAGCAAGGTAAATAAATCCTGGTTGTTATTGGTTTAAGTACCACTGGTTGCAGTTATGTGAAGCGTATCACGGCACCTTCATGTGGAACACGCACCCGTACCGCTTCCAGCCGACCGAGAGCCCCTAGGTTCAGCGCACAGTCACACTCATTGATGACGCTTTCCATTCAACTTTTTGTCTATCATTATTTTCAGATAAGCGCTTACGACCGTGGAATGTCTTGCGGACTCTTCTCCATGAGAAACGATCAATTAGAACAGACAGATCTAAGTTAGGACATAAGATAGTTTTTCCTGGTGGTAAATAACCGAGGGATAATTTCCGACAATCACGCGGCAAAAGCTAGTATTTCATAATATAGATCCTTGAGTGTCGTTACGGATAGATCGTCAAAAGCCCGAAACCCTTACAACCAGTTTAACCAAAATATACTTAACGTATTACCCAGTAACTGGGTTGTGAATGAATACATTCATTAGCATACCTAATCATCTTATAATGTTCCCACTACTGGGACACCGGCCCCCTCTGTGAGAGGGACGGGGCCATAATTTTTATTATCTGTTCTCAATGATTCCTTCACCCCATACATTTTGTTTTCGGTTGTTCGTAACTTGAGACGTAGTTCCTCACACGCGGCTCTCGTAACATTACCCCATTGATATGCACCACGGATTCTGTATTTCCGACTCGGTTGCTCGTGGGAGCATCGTTTTGTTACAAAAACTCCTGTTTATGTTTCCTTTTCATGCATTAGGTAGAGACGCAGTAATAACAGCGTGCGTCACTACTGTGACCACATATGCCTTCGGTACTGTTCAAGTCTACGTGATTATTGTATTCCCTAGCTACTTTTATCTTCTGATTGTTGAATGACATTCTACTTTCCTTTCTTACTTTTAAATGATCGATCTTAATGAAATGAAGACCACATTGATCAATATAGGACAGAAGTAACAAGGGTCGAATACAGTTCCTGTTTGACTGACGGAAAGTGTATAAATTGTAAGCAGTTGTCTAATAAAGAAAAATAAATCACAAACCTTCCATCCCAGCCTTTTGAATTTGCTGTTAAATTTTCTTGCAATGTGTCCCGTGAGCCCTCCGCCGCTGCACACCCTACAGGGCGCGGTGGCGCGGGCGCAGGAAGCCACGTCGGGCGTGGTACGTGCGCCACCACGCGCAGCCGCAGACGTGCAGGAAGGAACCGAGCTGCGGAGACAACGCGTCCTACTCACTGTTGTTTGTCAAAAGTGTTCGAACCCACAAGCCGGAAAAAGAATTAATGTAATAATAGTCGGCATCTGCGCTGGCCTCGTCTAGCGCTCTTTACAATTCACATTATGTTCTTTCTATCGTTTAATTACTTAGTCAATAGTTTATTTGGCAGCAAATTTGCAGCTTCGAATATTTACAACACAATTAATAATAGTTAACACATTAAAAAAAATGTTTCATGGGTTTTCCACTGGATGTGGAAAATAATTGTTGATAAACTTGTAACCATAGCTACATTCGTTAACAGTACAGTTCTGTGTCAAATGAGCGTGCCATTAAAACACAATGCGTAAACAATAGTGTTAGGTTCCTCGAACCCACGTCCACGTGGAGGAACTAAAAGCCCTGGTTGTGTGGCGCACGTCTCGTTGTCCCGCCGACGACGAAGACGTAAAAATGTGATTTCCGGTGAGGTGAACGTGACGCGGCGATAAGGGTTGCGCCCCCCAACCCTTCCGTTCCTCCACCCCTCCCTGCCTCCTCACGTACAGCGTGACACTAACAGACTGTTAAATGTAGGGCTTCTCGAGGTGATCAAGGAACCCAGGAAATTTGACATAGACTTGGTGAGCTAGGCGGTCAGATTGGTGTTCAAGACGGTATACATGGTGAGCCGGGCGGTTGACGTGGTGAGCTAGGCGGTAATCTTGGTGTTCTAGGCGGTAGCCCTGTTGAGCCTGACGGTAGTCGTGGTGATCCAGGCGGTGGACATGATGAGCTGAACAGTATCCGCTTCTATAACAAGTTGCCAAAGTCTGTTACTGAACTTAGCTATGGAAAGTTCAAATCACACATCAAACGTGTCCTTATCAAAAAAGCATATTATAAGATAAAAGACTACGTTGAAGACAAGGAAGTTTGGCTATAATTCCTTCTGCACATGTGGCTTCCCTGGTAGCTCATTACAGGATGACCTGTGTCTATTAACTGCTCCCGAATGACGATGAACATTTTGTATTCAAGTTTTTCAGTTTTTACATTCTTTCACATTTACTCATTTTTTAAATTATATACCTACAATTGTACATTGTACTCTTTCATATTAATTATCATGGCAATAATGACATTTGGTTTAATTAGTGTAATATGTCTTATTTATGAAATAATTTTATGTACCTATGTAGATTATTTTATACTTTGTGAATGTGAGAACGTTGTAGGCCTTGTAGACTGTAGACAATTTTCTATCTTATTCAGTACTTGGTACTTGTTGACAGGCCTACACCGTCCTCCCATACCCATTAACACTGTAATTTGAAACAATTGTAAAAACAAATTATTTTTAAAAGAGTAACCGTGGAGTTTCTTGCCGGCTCTTCTCCATAGGAACCAACTATTTGGAACCGTGCACCTAGCTTCTGACGTTTCATAAGTGCCCATGTAGGTTTATATGAAATAAAAATATTTTGATTTGATTGATTTGATTTGAGCTAGGTGGTACATGTGACGAGCTAGAGGGTATACTTTGTGATCTAGGTGGTAGACGTGGTGAGCCAGGTGGTAGAGTTATGAGCTAGGCGCTAAGCTTGGTGATCTAGGTGGCAGACGTGATGAGCTAGGCGCTAAGCTTGGTGATCTAGGTGGCAGACGTGATGAGCTAGGCGCTAAGCTTGGTGATCTAGGTGGTAGACGTGATGTGCTAGGCGCTAAACTTGGTGATCTAGGTGGTAGACGTGATGAGTTAGGCGCTAAGCTTGGTGATCTAGGTGGTAGACGTGATGAGCTAGGCGCTAAGCTTGGTGATCTAGGTGGTAGACGTCATGAGCTAGGCGCTAAGCTTGGTGATCTAGGTGATAGACGTGATGAGCTAGGCGCTAAGCTTGGTGATCTAGGTGGTAGACGTGATGAGCTAGGCGCTAAGCTTGGTGATATAGGTGGTAGACGTGATGAGCTAGGCGCTAAGCTTGGTGATCTAGGTTTTAGACGTGATGAGCTAGGCCAAGCTTGGTGATCTAGGTGGTAGACGTGATGAGCTAGGCGCTAAGCTTGGTGATCTAGGTGGTAGACGTTATGATCCAGGCGGTAGAGTTATGAGCTAGGTGGTAGACGATAAGAGCTAGGTGATAGATATGACGAGCCAGGCGTTAAGCTTGGTGATCTAGGTGGTAGACGTTATGAGCTAGATGATAGATGTGACGAGCAAGGCGCTAAGCTTGGTGATCTAGGTGGTAGACGTGGTAAGCAAAGAGGTAGACCTAGCTAAATCTAGACCTTGCCTCTATACAGCGTCACTGTTCTCTCTGTACAATTGGTTAAGTTGGATAATCAGCAGAACCCATTTGTACTAAAAGCATTCTTCCTCGTTTTCCAGCTTTCTGTTCAACATGATAATCTACCTAGCCTATCTGCAAATCATGCTTAAAATGGAGCTTACGGAGCTTGTCACTGCGTGATGTTTGATTTGCGATCAGTGATATACATATTGAAATGAAACAGATACTTTTTAAACCCTATGCTAGGCATCGTTATTAGTAGGTTTCATTGACTAATCGCAAAATTAATTGTTTCAATCAACAACACAATAATTACTGTCATGACGACAACTTCATAGTTGCTTCATTTGTGAGTATCGACTGACACGAGCAGTACCAGCGATTGGACCCAGGTGCTAAATGAACTCCAACCAACGTAAATGGAAGTCTAATACATATGAAGTCAAATCACTCAATAAATAAAACTGGCTCACATACCTAAGTATACAAATGTTTTTAGACTCTAGACGTCGTACGTTTAATCGTATTCAGAGTTCGTGTTCGGGCCAATAAAAATAGCACCTGCGAAATATAGCACAAAAAATGTATGTCGCCGCTCGTAAACGCCATAAAGCAGTCTTCCATCGATCAAGAGTACGAACGAGACATACATATGGGCTTATAACGTGACGCCGAGGGCGGCGAACGGAGCGGGAGCGGAGCGAAGCGGAGAGCGGAGCGACACAGGCATTAGCATTAGGAACATTCTTATTGAAACCTCACCCCGCGCTCCCTGACCAACACGTTAATCAGACAATTTGCGTATCCACTTCCAGACGCTAGCCTTAAGCGACGTCCTAACTACCGCTCTCCACGCTACCCCGAACACACTTCAATCATGACCATCTTAGAGCAGATTATCGCAAGATCTCCCGCGCACTTGACAGTGGCACCCAAGACATCGACGGAATAGCTGATTCCTATTGTAATGTATGCTAAGCGGGTGTGACCGCGACAATTAGGCTAGGATGTGCGGGCCACGGCCGCGGTCGTGTCCCTACGTCGTCACGCTGAATTGCGATCAGCAATTAGTGGCTCATCGCTGCATCGGCGACGTGTTTATTTAATCACGAGCGCATACATAATGTGCGCGCGCAGACGACGCGACGCACCGCGCGAATGTTAAGCAAGGAACGAGATGAGACGTGGGACTGGCACAACACCCAGCACTCACAGCGACAAGCACGGGGGCGATGGATTAGGCGCAGCAGACGCCGCACATAATGCGATATTTACTGAATCTCCAATTCCAGCCACGTTATTAATAAGGCGAGAGGTCGGGGCTCGTGATCGGCTCCTACGCCGCCGCGCACCGCGCAGCCACGGACACGAACAAAATAGTCGAAAAAGGTAAGCGCGCGGTCGTGACGGGAATGTCGCTGTTGTTATGTATTTCAGGTCGCACTCATTGTATTTTAAACCGCTATTGTTTCGTATTTCGCGCCTGCGCACAGAATGCTGCGCTTGCGCCGGGACTCGCATCGTTTTTCACGGTGCGACGTCACTCACCCGTGGAGGATGCATGCTCTATAAATAGTGGTCTTTGTATAAGCAGCGGTCGCTGGGAGGTGGTCCTTCCACCATCTTATGATATGAGCACGAGTTATGATGTGAGTTGTGAGGTGTGAGTGAGGCGCGCGGGGCAGGGGCGGGGGTCGCACGTGGCGCGCTGCTCCCACGGTCGGCGATTGATTAACGGTGCGGTTCGCGCTACCCGCCGCCGACGTGAGAACACCCGCACTAATGTGCGCACGCAACATTCGGGCCATGTCGCCGCCGCGTGACAGAATTGCAAGCGACGCTACCACACGACACGCCACAGCGCCGCGAATGCTACGCAAATACTTACTGCCACCAACCTACTACATCTATCCAAGTATATAACGTTGCACATTCGCACTTGATAGCCTTTTGCAAGGACTCTAGTTTCGTCACCTGGTTGATTAATGACCAATCAATATCGACAAGAAATAACCAACAGATAAGTTATGGACTGGTTTTCAAAATAATCACGGAAACCTGAATCGCCAGAAGAGTATTGCAATCCCTCGAGTCTCCAATGGCTGCCATCAGGTAGGAACGTACCAAAGCAGGTGCCTGATTGCTAGATGCATTTCGGTGATAAACTGAGGTTACTCGTTCTGAAGACTATCGATAGTTCCTTCGAGTTCTAGATAGCATCATCATCGATGGTCGGCGCGGCAGCGCGACCGCGATGCGACGTGATAGTGCACGTGCGCCTGGGAACCGACGGCACACCGCCTCTTCGAACCTCCCCACTGCACCATCAGGTATACCTTTGTAAACAACGCTGTGGCTTATGTATGCCTATGATGCATTAATAAGCCACAATTATAGCTAATCTCATCCTTGGTTGTAAGAGACTCTTATTGTCTTTTTCATAATATTTCGTATGAGGCTTGAGTCAGTGAATGATCCTGAATGCTCACACCGCTTTTTAAAGCTTGGCCATAATAACACAAATTTTCAGTAAGTATATTTCAGTTAAGAGTGGGTACACAGTTGCAACAAAAAATAATAGTTTAAAAAAACTATCCTCACGCTTTTTTTCCATTATTTTCTACTTTTTAGTTTGGTTTTCTATGGCAGCGTGTTTTTTAGTTTTTTTAAACTATTATTTATTTTCTATTTTTTAGGGTATTTCGAATTTTGAGACGTATGTCACCGTAGTTTTCAAAGACAGTTTTTTTGCTGTCCTGGTAACCCTGGCAAAGATAATGGCACAAATTTATGAAATTACAGTATTGTCATCGATCCTCGATAAGTCTACAGAGTTTAAATGAAATCTGGTCGTTTAAAGTGAGTCAAAATCGCGCTATAAGGAGTCGGTTACAAACAAACATACATACAAGTGAAGCTAATATAAAGCGTGTAAAAATCGGTTTACATGACTGCGGGAACTACTATGAAATATCTGTACCTACCTCCGTTTGCAGCTAGGAAGTTGGATCAAAATTATAACAATTAAAATGTAGCGGCCCTGGTGACGACGAGCCCTCGTACAATTGAATTAAAACATGAATACTTGTTTGATGCAGCCGTCCGTAAATAACAATTTTAAAATATGACAAGTAATGATGATTTAACACATATTTATGGGCAACGCTAGGCCCGAGGGCCGGATGCGGCCCGATCCGGCTTTTGATACGGCCCGCAAAATATTTGCAAATCGCGCGTGAATAAAGGAAATTCTCCGTCTACGCCAACATAAAGAAAGACTAGTATTGTACCAGGTAGATAATAAAAAAAAAAAAAAATATTTTATTTCCAGGCATCAACGCCTATAGGGACCCTGCCAGGGTCGCGAGATTGTTCAAACGAGATACCGTGGCCCTGGCATATGGGTAACTGAAGGAACACATGTGGGTTTTAGTCAGTAAAAGTCTGACACGCCCTCCCGCTCCGCCCAGAGCGGCAGAAGTCATTTGATGATTTCCCATAAGAAAAGGCCTACAGGTACGTAATGCGACAAAAAGGAACTTCCATCATAAATGTTGTTCTCTGCTCGATTTTTTCGTATAAGATTTTTGCAACGAGCATTGAATGACAAAATGTTGTAAGACATATTAAATTTATTTATCAGTTATTACATAATGCCATATCCATCTGGGGAGGATGTGCTAAGACACTGCTTATCAAAGCAGAAAGAGCGCAACGGGCCATTTTAAAAACTATGCTGTTCAAAAAATATAGATTTGCAACCGATGAACTGTACAAGCTAAGTGCTGTTCTTAGCATTCGACAACTGTACATTGAGAAGATCTTACGCATTCAACACAATAAGCCACCGGATTTTCCAGACGCTATACGACGAGCTTACAAAGTCCACAAACAACCTATATATAGGACAAAATTTGCCCAGCGTTTTCTTTTCTTTCTAGTTCCATAACTAGCTTCTGCCCGCGACTTCGTCCACGTAAAATTTTTTGTTCCGGACCCTTCCCGTCGCGTCGAATCGCCTACCAGTGCGATTTTCCCCGTATTTGCAACATTTTTCTTGTTTGTAGCGTGATGTTATATAGCCTATAATACTAGGTACTATAATAACCTTCCTCAATAAATAAGCTACCCAACAAAAAAAGAATTTTTCAATTCGGACTAGTAGTTTCTGAGATTAACGCGTTCAATCAAACAAACAAACTCTTCAGCTTTATAATATTAATATAGATAAATTTAATGTAACTCTAGGTTTTCGGAAATATAATTCTCACATATTTAAAAATATTTTACGAAACCACTTACACCGCTTAGACTATAATAGCACTGAAGACACATTTAAAATTCTGAAATAGCAAACTCCATACACACATACACTCATACAAACAAACACACATTCAAACATCACAATCACAGACAAGCCAAAATAGTAATAAGTGTAGTAATTTCATTGCTAAATTATTGTAAGTTTTTTCATTTGTTTCTTTTTTCTTTCTTATGGAGACTATTATCTTAAGTTCTCACTCGTTTGTTACTGTACGGGTCACAGCAATGAGGAATAATACCCCACTGTAATACAGTACCAACTAGTACGGGGGGTATTGTGACTGTTACTGGCGGCTTTATTGTAATATACACAGTATCTTAAGCTAATAAATTGTGCACAAACAAATAAATAAACTGTGTTATCTATTTGGGGATACACAGAAGCAAGGTTCTTTCTTATAATAATTTGAATTATATTTTACTTTAGCATTATATTAAGTAGTTATACTTTAAAAAAAAACATATGTCTGTTCCCAATTCGTCTATTATCTACCTCTTATATATCCATGGCTCGTGACATCATTAATATTTTAAAGTCTGGCCCGCAACTTTCCTATCCTTTCCTTTTCTGAAAGGTCCCTGCTTTAACATATAACAATTCATAAGAACAAACATATATACATATAAACTGACGACTTCTTCCCATGGGGGTAGGCAGAAACTGCGGAACGCCACCTGCTGCACTCCTTACATATCTCCTTTTGCCTCGTTTAGTTTCATACAATTGGTCATAAACACACTTTGCGAGTACTACGCACCTGACCTTTCTGAAGAACATCACCAATTAAAAAGAAATGCACAATTATTCAAGTTAGTCCCATGTTTACGGAAACGTATCTTACTTGTAGTTGTTTAGTTTCAGGACAAAGAATATGTGCATAATTTTACAGGAAGTAGAATAGTATCCTTTGGAGTCCGGTGGCGCTACACGCTTCTTGAGATGAGCGCGGCACGGCACGACACACGCGCCTTAGAACTACGAGTACTGCGCATCAAATGTGAGTTCTTACTCAGACTAGGATTCCTGTATCGAGAATCAGTCTACAAACTCAAATGCCTGTTACATTCCATTTTAAAACGATTTGTGGTGGTAGTACAGCGGTTTCCGGACACACGATTCCATCCTCAAAGGGTTCAACTAGTATGTACAATTCCTGCTAGGTACTGTAATAATGACACGTCAGTTGACACTTGTACCTACATTTTGTGTACGTGTTTGCAGCTCGACTGTAATTTGAGAACAATGTTCTAAACTGAATTAGAATGTGAACCACTTCAGATTCTATTCACACCTGTTGGCGATAAACTGGAACTAATTAATATTCTTTTGTGCGACATCTACAACGCTTCTTGTCTGGCTTGTGTTCGTCTGATCCGTCGCGGTGATGTAGATTATACAATACGTTTGTTTTGTATATTATTACTGGTTCCTGTGCAACTACGAAACCTGAATAATTCTGTATACCATACGGCACACAAGTCATGAGATACTGTACCAGTTTGTCGGTGATGTGATGGGCAGTGGATCCTGAAGGTGATGTTTGAAAGCCATCAACTCTCTGCTGAGCTGTGTAGTGGGTGACGTCACGCGAGGAGCATGCCGAACCGCGCTGATTAGGGAAAGCCTCGTCTAGTCTCCGCTGAATAATGATGAACTCGCTTTCAAATCACTTTCCTCGAAGTACGTACTCGAGGAGAAATGCGGAATGTTGCACACACTAGAAAGTCTAAGAAGATGACAGCCTTCCACTTCGATACCTGTGCCGCTTCAATTCTGTTTTTATATAGTTTTGTAATCAAATGAGTCATTTAAACAATACTCACAAAAGTAAACAGAAAACTTTAAAGAAGTATTTTTCGAGCGACAATATATGTATGTCCTGTCGTAAGTACTGCCTGGTTGCTACTGGGTCTAAGAGAGGTAGGTAGATATAAACAAAAGTTTATCATCAGGTGTACGTTATAAAGGTTAACTGTTAGTTAACTGATGAAAGGTAACAACTTGCAATTCTATGAGCACTGATAACTGATACGTGAAATATCTTCTCTAATTGAGATCTTACAACTACACGTTGACATTTGCTCGGAGCGACTGCTTTGAAACCTAGTCACGTTGGTAATATAATGAGTTATTTTAGTTACAAAACAATGTCGTTAATAGTGTAGTATGACGTGTGACAACATACCGGAGACGGTTACTCAAGCTTACTCACGAACACAGAGTTTATATTTATTTAGATTAAGTAGGTAGGCCCTCTGGTCACGTGAAGTGTCGACCAGTAGGCAACAAATTTCCTTAAAATGGTATCCCGCATTTGAGCCCCATGACCTGAACTTTTCGACCCTAAACGACTCAAAACTATAGTTACCCATAACGTTGTAGTATTTGCGCTGCTTGCGGGTGTCAGCAGTCCCAGCAGCGGCGCCAGCGCAGCCCGCGCGCCTTACTAGGAACATGAGATGACGTAAGGGCAGGTTACAGACACAGGTTGCGTTACGTCCCACACCAGCGGCCTACCTACCTTCCAAGACAACAACGTCATGCCCGTCTGGTATGTATCCATCGTCACGTACCAAGCCGTATTGTTCACTGGTATGCCAGCGATGATAAATTATTTTAATTCTGTAAGTACATTTGCACAAACACTTGTACATGTTCAGTGACAAGGGCTCTCCGGATAATATCGTTGATGCTGGCGTGCAGTGCTATGTGGCCTGCGCTCCTGCAGCAAGACAGGTCATGGTGCCCGAGACTGCTCGTCGACAGCTTCACAGCATTAACACCGATACGGAGCACCCACACGTCTGGCTCCCATTCTCCATCAGCTAGCAGACGGGCACGCTCAACAGTATTAGGTGACGTGTTTACTCGGGTATTTCGTGTAATACTGTAGACTGGCACGCCGGCGGGTTGTCGGGCAAATACGTATTGGGACAAGCCCTTTTTGAAGAGTTTAACGCATGGGTAAACACGATACCTACCTCACAATCGACCAGTGAGGTAGATAGAATGTTCCTGGTTAATTAGTCGTTACTGTGAACCGAGAGGAGGAAGTTCAACTTATACTTGAAATTATGTGGACGCCGAAATAACCCAGGCGAATGAGAAGTGTGCTCACTCGTCCAGGGCCACATTTAGGATTGAAGTAAGTGTGTTTCTAATAATTTGGTCTACATTTTCTAAAAGTTGTGGGTCCAAAGACAGGAGGAGCGAAGGCCAAATTTAAATATTGGTCTAAAGTACAGTATCGAATGAGCGCGAAAGCCAAATAAATCTATGTAATTTTTAAAAATCATTCACCGATACCATTTAATTTTTGTATTTCCAAAATGATTCGGCTCTACAAATATATAGATGCATGAGGATATAATCTCCAAATACAAAAACTGCAAATAAGCCGAAACAACAGTTGATACGTATTCAGAGTAACATCATTTATTAGAGTGGCGCCAAATTTGCCGACAGTGGCCATAAAAGTAACGGTGAGGCGACCTCTAGCGTCACGAGCGAGCCTCACTCATGATATGTGGCCACAGCAGAAAGATATGAGAAGGTTCAATCAATTGCATACAAACATACGAACCATGATTTTTCATCGCAAGTTTGTCAGTAGGTACCAACCATGGTCTCGTCTCAAGCTACAGTTACTGTAGGTTTTTTTTTTTAACCAGAGTGTTTTCTTTCGTGAAAGTAATTGATTGAAACTTCTGCCACAGTTTTTAGTCGTGATGGCACCTGGAGTCATGATCATATCATGATTGTCTAGCTCGGAGGGAGTACGCTAGCGTCTACACTATATTTATAATCTGTGGTTATCAAGAAGGACTGTTCGTAACAACGACGCATAGCGTTTAGAAATCTCTGGCATTGTTTTTGGCAGGAACTCAGAACTTTGAATTGTAACAAATGGATTTCCTGTGATCGCGAATTCGCTTGGTAATGAGTGATGCCATCAGCTAGCAAGTGAAGTAACAAGCACGGTATTAGGCACTTTGGCTCGGGATGACGTCACCAGCGCACAACAAGCACCGTGACCAACCGTCGACAACGTAACGTAACGTGTCACCCCCCGAGCGACTGCCGCGCGACAAACAACTCCGTGTGCTCAGCGACGCGGCTGCTGCGCTTTGTTAGCATGTAGCGATGCGCGGGCGCGCCAAGTGTTGACTCGCGGCGGCTTTGACCACGACAAACATCGCCCAAACAAAGCTCTTCATATTAGAACAAGAGGTGAACAAACATTCTGTTCCTGGTACCAGCACCCACGATGACGGCACCGCACCGCATCGCAGTTGGTAGCATAACACACCAACATCGGGATTGTTTGTCTATACATGCTTCCTAAAACACTTCATTCGGAATGACGAGACTCGAGAGCAAAGACACGACAATACGTTTGACGGCTTTAGCAACCAGTTGGTACGCAATAATAACTTCCAAGTTTTTAGACAACAAACAGAGAGCTATGTTTATGAATTGAATGCATGAAGGACGATGTTATCTACTAAAGACGCATTTAATGTAATATAGCGGACACAGCCCCTTAAAAAAAGTCCCCGACATTGGAAACGACGAAATCCTTCAAAAACAAAAGCCGTCTTGGCTCATCATTTAAGGACAGGACAGACGAATCGTATCAATACGCTGATGGAACTTTTAGGGACGTATAAAATACGAAGTCATTGTCTTTTTTGCGAGTTCGGTTTGCGCGCGCGATGCGGCCGCGGAATACCAACAAGGTGCGCCGGCGCAGTGGAATGCGCTGCCGCCATTCGCGGGACGCCTGTCACACGTCGCTCGCATCGCGACGCCACACGCACACCACAACAACCTTTGGGCTGACTGACACGCACACTTTCCAAAACTAACGCGAACTCAGGAAAAAACTGTCATTCAAAACGACATCTCACGACAACTACTTTAACTTAGGACTTTAAAATCGAGAGTCTACAGTCCAGTTCCAATCGCAGCTCCACCACCAGTTGTGAACGGTGACGGTCTTCGTACGAATTTCGGACATGGATTCGTTTAGATAACAATCGCGCTCAGAGTGAATCTGAAATGTTGATTTCTTTATCAATTTCTTTTGTCTGAAATGTTGTCGAGATCTCAACAACTAATGTATTGCCCTCTGAGATTTTATCACGACTAATTAATTAGGTCCATTAAATGTTAAAGATATTTTATACAGTTACAGTAGTTTCGACCAGAAGACTACAGACAATGTATGCAATAGAACATAGCTAACATGTAAAACGTACAGCTGTTCTTTGACTCAATTCAATACCCATGTATCGATAATAAGTGGATTAGATAATCCTTGCCTCAAAAAACCTGTGAAAAGCAAATAATCGAATTTGAATTTATAATATATTGTGATGAAGTATGAAGTCCTACAGACGTTATACGCGTATTACAATCTCGTTGCTTACGTATCTCATTGCAAATACAAAAATATAAAAAAACAAAATTACTTAGTATATTCCTACGAGCCGACAGAATCTGTTGTGCCGACTCAGCCATAGAAATATAATGGTCTCAGCATTACATGATTGTAGATGCGCTTAACTAGCTCGCGAAATTCATATTTTCTTACGTTTTTTTTTACGATTAACAGGTCACTGTCAGTGAAAGCAGTGGTGGTGCAGTGGTGGTGCAATGGTATCGGCCCCGACTTACGAGTTGGTCGGTCTTGGGTCAAACCCAGGCAGGCGCTTTAACTTTGTGTAAATAATTCCATCATCACTGCTCTCAAAACGGAGAAAGAAAACGTCATGGAGAAGTTTTTAAGTTGAAGCCAATTTAACTATGTTGTCTATACTTTAATATTATAAATGCGAGTAACTTTGTCTGTTTGTTACGCTTTCACAACTAAACCACTGGACCGATTTTGATGAAATTTTTGATTCATTAGAGGAGACAATTTGAAAACTGTCATAGAAATAAAAGACTAAATAGAGCTACATTCAACAAGTTTGATGACTTTGATAAAGCTTTTTGTTTGATTCCAAGTCCAGCGCCACTCGCTGACCACGTCACCTGTCCGCGGCGCCTGCGCATCTCTTGTCATAAACTTTATATATTTTACGACGTGCACGTAAAGCTGCCTGGAAAGTTTGAGGTGCGCTCCAGTGACAAGAAATGCACGCCCTCATTATTCATTCTGAACTCGTCTATACAATATTGATGTTAGTCAGACGTGTTTTTAGAGCCGCGTCGTTGTCTCACTCAGTCGCGCGGCTCTCGGTCGAGGGCTCCGGAGCTGGTGCTGCAGTGTTACTACGCGAGAGTCTGTAAGCCGGGCCACGGAGGATCTGCTAAACACTCTAATACTGCGGTACTATTCGTATATTTGCACATTATTATCGCGACAGTTAAAGCCCAGTTTTTTCACGTCGATTTATATTACCGTTTCCGTTACCGTTTCGCATGTAAACCTATATTCTTGTACATTTGGACTTGCTTGTAAATAATAAGAAGCAGTTAGTACTTATTAAGAAATTTTAAGAAAAAAAAAAATCGTTTTATTAAGTTGCCATTGAAAAGTGAAATCGTTTTCAACAATTATGTGACTCATTAAAAGCACTTTTGAAAGGGAAAATTTACAAGCAACGAAGAATAATAAATGCCATTCCAAAAGTTAGTTACGGTTGGAGAAGAATGGGCAAGAAGCTCCATACTAAGTTACTCTTTTAAAAAAACGTATTACTTCAGTCTCGCCTCTATGCTCCGGGATCCATCGATGAGTTGTTGATATAAAACTCTAAGCCTTTTTAGGTCTTTGTGCAATTCAAGTGTTCCGAAAAGAAATATCCAAATCGTAATTAATAATATCTTAGGACAACCAACACACCGTTATCTGATCCTAAACTAGGCAGAGCCTGTACTATAGTAACCAGACAACTGATAAATATACTTATAATGGGTGTAAGGGACATCCCTTCACAAACTGACAGAGTGCATTCAGCTCCTTATTCCACCGGAATTTTTCTCAGGATTTTTTTACGTCGATACATTGCGTGTGAGGAAATAAGATAAATCAGGTTTATTGGATTCCCATAACGGTCCTGAAATAATTTCTTGTACTGGTCATTAAGTATGATATACTGAATCCACCCCATCAGTCTGCGGAGGGCTGTCCCTTACACCCTGTATATTTCTAAATACATCATATTATACATAAATTACAACCCAGACACAGAACAAATGACAATTGCACTTACCTACTGCTACCGTACGAGAAGACGAATAGATTGTCCATTAGTGTCTAACCGAAATGTTTGGTGGGACTATCTTCAATTCTTCATCCATTTATCGTACGATTTTCAATTTGCTAAACCAAAATGAAATAGCTGTCTATTACCATCGCTTAGCTGTCATGTTGACAAAAAAGAGCGATCACATCTGTTATTTTAGTCCAGCCAATAAAAAAATTGAGTATACTTGAAAGTCTGACGCCCACTCTGGTGACTGAAATGATGACATCATTAGTCAGTCACTTTCAGATCTAAGTTTCTCATTCGCAAGTATGATATGCACAATGATCTCGAACCTAAGTATTGTAAATAATGAAACCCTTTTAGTTTTCCTGTAATTTTAATATCATGCACAGGACTTACAACACTGAAGTGTCATATAAATACACGGCAAATAATAATAATTATTAGTATAGTCTTCTACTTTAGTAATACCAATTGGGCAAAGGTTTTATGTTATAACGGTATTTATACGTATAAGTAACATAATCTAGAGATTTGCCCACCATCATTCTCATTTTCTTTTTTTTTTATCTGTGCATCGTGCATCTCTACGTTATTGCGGTGTGTCTTCGGCGGTACACCGCAAGAATGGAGAGATGCACGATGCACCCACAGTGCGGTGTACCGACACACAGAACGGAGTACCGACGCACAGAGCGGTGTACTGACGCACACTGCGGTATTCCGACGCACACTGCGGTGAACCGACGCTCCATAAGGTGTGTACCGACGCACAGAGCGGTGTACCGATGCACACTGCGGTATTCCGACGCACACTGCGGTGAACCGACGCACCATAAGGTGTGTACCGACGCACAGTGTGGTGTACCGACACACCATGCAGTGTACCGAACACCATGCCGTGTACCGACGCACAATGCCGTGTACCGACACACCACGTAGTGTACCGACGCACAATGCAGTGTACCGACGCACACTGTGGCGTAACGAAACTCACTGCCAGCCGATGTGACAAATTTTCATTTCTACATAAAAAAATCTGACAACCAGTCTTACCAAGGGGTATCCGTATTACCCAGTAACTGGGTTGTGGAGGTCAGATATAGGCAGTCGCTCCATGTAAAATACTGGTACTCAGCTGCGTCCGGTTAGACTGGATGCCGACCCTAACATATTTGGGAAAAGGCTAGGCAGATGATGATAAAAACATCTCTTGTTCAGCGGGCTTTATCTCCTGAACCGTAATAGGTAGGCAGTTGAAATTTTCACACAGTATGTATTTATATTGTCGCTATAACAACAAATATAAACAAACCCCAATCCCGAATCAAAATGCAGTCAACCAGCCCTTTAATTATGTCCATCAAAATTTACAACAAATTACCAAATAATATTAGAGAAGAAAACAAAACAAATATATTTATTAATAAATTGAAAAGATTTCTTGAATCCAAGGCATACTACACCGTAAAGGAGTTTCTAGATGGTAAATCTATTGAAAAATAAAATACTCTCTCTGATACAAAACATTATAAAATAAAATAAATATTAATAAAATAAATATGTAGATAAAATATTAAATTAAATATTGAATACAGATAATCAAGTGAAGAATATAAAAATATGAATACTTAAATAATTTTCATAATTTATTAAAATAAATGTATATGGTATAAATACTTATAATAATTAATCTAGTTGAGTACATAATAAAAGCGAAAACTTGTAAGAATTTAATAGTAATAATGAATTTAATTTATTTAATTTATTTTTAATTACTATCATAGAATAAGTTATATTAAAAGATAATCAATAGGTCCTCATCTCTACCTACTGTATTTTCTTTTGCTGTGCCCGACAGGGTCCATGATTGTTACTAAATAAAATGTTTTACCAACTAAGCATATACCTACATTGTGGAATGCAATAAAGTATTGAGTATTGAAATCTCGTGCAAATATATATAATAACAATTGATATGCACAAACATAATAATAATAGTTATAATACAATATAATTATATACCAAATGAAAGACAGTAAATGAGAATATTGATTTAATTAAATTGTAACTCAGCCCTCTTCCTCTCTCCTAATTTTTTTTTTTTGCGTGCCCGACAGGGTCCATATTTTGATCTTGTACCATTTTTATTTTTACCATCTTTGTAACATATGGAATGCAATAAAGAATTGAGTATTGAGTATATTCAAAAATTAAATAACGTTCATTTACACAGAGTGTTTTTGTATTACCGCTTTAACAACAAATAACAAAAATAAAATAAAAATTACACAAAAACGTGTAAATTTACGTACAGTCACCAAAGAGATATTATGTAACCATGGTTGAAGTTTAGTAAAAAAAAACAGACATATTTTTCAAGTGATTTGATAAATGAACTGACTGTTTTAATAATTTAAAAATATTCGAAAACATGCATCGGTCTCTCACAAAACTTCAGAATCTATATATTACTACGTGAAGCGAAAACTTTGGATCCCTTTTTACGAAAATTGGGCGGACGGAGGAATATGCAATTTCGCACACTTACAGTTTATACAGAGAAGAAGTGACGAATGCTAATATTTTTTCAAATTATGCGTAAAAATACATTATTTTCAATAAATAACACGTTACACACACTACTATTCATTCAATCAATCAAATTAGCCTATCGCAGTCCACTGCTGGACATAGGCCTCTCCCATGCTGCGCCACAACAACCTATCCTCCGCCTTCCATATCCAGTCTGTCCCAGCCACCTTTTTGAGGTCGTCGGTCCATCTAGCTGGGGGGCGTCCCACACTACGCTTGCCAAAACGCGGTCTCCACTCCAGGACTTGTCTGTTCCATCGGCCACCGGTCCTTCGACAAACATGGCCACCCCACTGCCACTTCAGCCTGCTTACCCTGCATACTATGTCGGTAACTCCAGTTCTTTTCCGGATAACATCGTTTCTGATCTTATCCATCAAAGAAACTCCGAGCATAGCCCGCTCCATAGCGCGCTGAGCGACGTTAAATTTGTGGATCAGCCCAACCGTCAGTGTCCACGTTTCGGCAGCGTATGTCATGACGGGCAGGACGCACTGGTTGAAGACTTTGGTCTTCAAACATTGCGGTATCGGCGACGAGAAGACTTGACGAAGTTTTCCAAACGCTGCCCAACCCAACTGGATCCTCTTGTCGGCTTCTTTCTCGAAGTTGTGTCTACCAAGCTGTATGACTTGCCCAAGGTAGACATACTCCGTCACAACCTCGAGAAACGACCCTTCGATGCGGATTGGACTCGGCAAGACATGCGAATTGTACATGACTTTCGTCTTGTCCAAGTTTATGCCGAGGCCTACCCGCCGTGAGGCTCCATTTAGGCTATGCAGCATCTGGTCTAACTGTTCCAGCGTCTCTGCCATTATGACGATGTCACGATGTGTGTACTATTCATTACCGTATATTTAGTACACACATGCATAGATATTCTTTTGTTTATGGTCCAAATCTGTGGTCCAATCGAGTATCTTTAATATTTTGTGTCTATAGTCTTACTGAATGTCAAGTATAACCATAGGTAATAAATTAATTTTATAGATATATAACCTATTTCATTTTTTAAATCTATGATCATATCGAAAATAGTTGTCTTTAACATTATTTGTCTATGGTGTTACTGAATATCAAATATAACCATATTATTTTTATATTTTTTATTATATACCTATATATTTTTTCATTTAATAACAGCTTCTCCTCAATGCTCGGGGGCGTCTCAAAGATCTCTCCGCGCACGTTGCAATTGTGTTGCTGCGCATGTGTTTTGCATTACCCAAGGTTACATATCTCTTGCGGACCGTTCCTACCTGGCTTTGCCCTGAGGAGGTATGTTCCTTTGACTGTGCTCTGAAATCAACGGTTGAGTCGATCCTGAATGTATCTTTTAATGATGCACAGTGGAGGCAGGCGGCTCTTCCAATAAGGCACGGGGGTCTTGGGGTGTGGTGCGTGCATGATGTGGGTCTACCGGCTTTCCTGGCGTCGACTCATGGGGTGGCTGACCTCGTCACTGTAATTCTACATTCCAATGGTGACGGCGCAAACATACCATTTATGTTGGATGCCGGGTCAGCTTGGTCTGTCCTCAACAGGGGGGCAGCAAGCCCTGACGCAGCACATTTTCAGCGTGCTTGGGACGACGACGTTACGTCTAAGTTGATCCAGGAGCAGATGTTGGTGGGTTCCTCGGGGGCTGATCTAGCCAGATTCAGGGCCGTTTCGCAACCGGAATCGGGGGCGTGGTTGCACGCACTACCTTCACCTCATCTGGGCACGCTGCTGGATGACGACTCTTTACGTGTGGCGGTAGCTCTCCGCCTGGGCTGCAAGGTGTGTGAACCCCACAGATGCACCTGCGGTTCCATGGTGGAGGCCGATGGCCACCATGCTATGTCTTGTCGTCGTTGCTCAGGGAGGTTCCCGCGTCACCATGCGCTTAATGATATTGTGCGGAGGGCTTTTGTGTCGACTGACGTCCCCTGCGTGCTGGAGCCTCCGGGTCTGTGCAGGACTGACGGCAAGAGGCCGGACGGGCTGACCCTGGTGCCTTGGAAGACTGGTAAGTGCCTAATCTGGGATGCAACTTGCGTCAGCACTGTTGCCGCCAGCCACCTTAGTCGCACCGTCCTCTCGCCGTCACCTGCAGCGGAAGACGCCGCTGAGAGGAAGAGGGTGAAGTACGCACCGTTGGTGGATCGCTACCATTTTGTGCCCAATGCTTTTGAAACCATGGGTGCCTGGGGCACTGGGGCCAAGGAGCTCATTAGTGAGTTAGGGCACAAGCTCCGTGATAAAACGGGTGACTCCCGCTCCGGCTCGTTCTTGGTGCAAAGGTTAGCCATTGCCATCCAACGTGGCAACGCAGCAAGTGTTTTGGGCACCTTTGCGCCGGGAACAGTTAGGGGCGGGTTATTTGACGTGTAGTGAACGCTATGTATGTACATAAATTATCCTTTTTGTATTAATTTAATTGACTGTGTAATTTTATTTAATAATGTATTTCTATTCATATGAAGTAAGGTCGAATTTCGACCAATGGGCGATCACTAGTAATCATAATTTGATTTATTTATAGTTAATTAAAACGGTACAACACCAATTAAATTAATTAACATAGAAACACATAAAACGTTGATAATAATTACAAAAGTTAAAAAATTACCTAAATTAACAACTAATATGGAACAGTGGACTCCCTTGCATACTTTCTCTCACAGAACACCAGACATATACGCATCATTTTATTCCATTCATCAACAAACACATCACATTCAGGGTTGGCAGTCAGGAGGGCGTTTAGCATTTTTAAGGTGCGACAGACTGGGGATTCGGCTCTGGCTACAGTCTTAGATGGCAGTTGCGCAAAAAGGTTATGCCGGCGGCTCTGACGGTGTCCAATGTATTTATCGGGCACAAATAACCGACAGAAAAGGCTATGGATCTCTAGGCAGTCGATACGTCCCCGTAAGATCTTACAGGCTACCGAGAGCTGATCAAGGCCTCTTCTCACCTCCAACGAGTTAAAGCCCAACGTCCCTAAAAGATAATTGGTGGGGTACATGTATGGAAAGAAATGGTATAACCTTTGGAAGAGACATCTGAGGAAGGTTTTCTGTACTTTTTCTATCATCAAAGTTTGGGTCGCGGTGTAGGGGTGCCAAACACAACCACTGGACTCCAGTTTGCTGCGAACCAGAGCGGTGTACAACAGCCTAATAACATTGGGATTGCGAAAGTCACGGGAATTTCGTAAAACAAATCCTAAGCGCTTGAAACATTCCTTCGCAAGGGTGGAGACATGATCTTTAAAAGTAAGACCGCGCTCGAAGGTCACTCCCAAATCCTTTACGACGGTGAACCGAGTTATTACTTCACCACCCAACTTGTAGTCGTAATGAATTGGTCGCAATCCTCTACCGTATGTCATAACATGGCATTTGCTTGTATTAAAAAACAATTTGTTTGCAATGCTCCACTCATAGATAGCGTCAATATCTTTTTGTAGGAGTTTGCAATCTTCATCTGTTCGGATTTGTGCGACTAACTTAACATCGTCGGCATATAACAGGCATTTGGCAAACTTAACATTCGTTACCAAGTCATTTATCATATTCAGGAATAGAGGCGGCCCCAACACGGACCCCTGACTTACGCCCAAACGTGTATTATATGGCCTTGACTCAAAGCAGCCACGTCTTACATACTGCTTGCGATCACGCAGGTAGTCTGAAAAGAAATTAAGAAGCCCGGACGAGAAACCTATGGCCCCCAGCTTTGTCAAAAGGACATCGTTGTCAACTCTGTCGAATGCTTTCCGGAAATCGAAATACAAAGTGTCTACCTGCCCACCGATGTCCAAGCCACGAGATATGTAGTCCACGTGAATCAGTAAATTCGAATTTACGGAGTGGCCTGGCCGAAAACCATGTTGGGCTTCGGACAAGGACATATTTACGCGTTTGTAAATAAAAGCGTGGAGTATATGCTCAAAAACCTTGGCAATTGTTGGCAATATAGCAATGGGTCTGTGTTCCTCAACTGATGTTTTGTCACTGGTTTTAGGGATGGGAGTGACTCGCGACGTTTTTAATTGATAAGGGTATACTCCAGATTGAAGCGCTAAGTTAAAGATATGGCATAGTGGGGCTGCCAAGATATCATGAAATCCCTTAAGAGTACCTGCTGGAATGTTGTCAGGGCCAACCGAGCTACAGGGTTTGAGTTTGGTTATCGCCTTAACTACATCCGGTGGGGTTAAAAATGGTAAAGGAATGGTATCTCCCTCACTACTCACATTACATTTCCTAGGGTTCAATTCAGGTGAATCGCTCAGAAACACGCTAGCAAAATACTGAGCAAATGCCTCAGCCGCCTTGATACCTGAATAAGTCTCACCGTTATACACCACGTTTGGCTCGAAGCCGCCCCTTGAACGAAGGCTAGATACATGCTGCCAAAACTGTCGCGGATTTTTGCCTATGTTATTTTCTAAAGTGATGCAATACGATCTGAAGGCCTCATGTGTTCTTACTTTAAGGGCATTACATTGCCCAATGACCTTGAGCATGCTGCCCCGTACTAACTTACGACGAAACGACGAGAGAGAGAGGGACGAGTGCGGGAGTGACATAGTACTTTACGCGAAATTTCGGGTTTTTATAAAATATTTTAAAATATTAAAAGAAATAAGAGAAAAAAATCAATACAAATTGTTAAATACGTCATTACGTATTTTTTGGTATAAAATTTATGCCGAGTTATTGAGCCGTTATAGAGAAAATTTTCAATTTAGGTTAAAAAGGACCTATTTGTTACGATTTTTTGATAAAATTTGAGTAAGTTTATTAAAATTTTAAACAATACAATGTATTTGTGATGACCTTTAGTTTAACATATATTTTTTATATTGGAAACGCACAAAAGGATTCATCTACAAACTTCTTTAAACACACCGTATTTTCAGGATTTGAGCGAGGTAATCCCCTTAAGATCAGACCGCAAAGCACTAAACTCCGCATAAACAAGATCACAGCGTGACATTTTCCATTTATTATGGAGTTTGGTTTTACGTTGGGTATCGTATATAATATTTATATATATATTTGATAAATGAGGTAACATTGGAAGGTTCTTGATCGTCCGCTAGTTATAGATTATGTCACGTCACATTTTATTGAATTAAGCGCGCTCTACAGGATATAAAGTCATGAACTAAATGATGTTTTATTGGATATTAAATAAAAGGGCCACATTAGCACATTCCAAATACCTATATATATACAGCGTGTAACGGAAGGGGGGTATCAACCCTGAAGGAGGTGAATGTGCTCATGAAACTCAACAACTTTCCCCAAAGAACATAGGTCGAAATATGAAAAAAAAATTTGGCCCTCCCTTACAAAACTGACTACCAGCTGATTGATTTACTATGGGAGGGCCAATTTTTTTTTTCATATTTCGACCTATGTTCTTTGGGGAAAGTTGTTGAGTTTCATGAGCACATTCACCTCCTTCAGGGTTGATACCCCCCTTCCGTTACACGCTGTATATGTTGTGAGCTACATAACCCTAAAATAATTTGAGTAGAAAGTAAGTTCATCTTAATCTTTTATAGCTAGCCTTTTTTATCTAACTTACCAGTTACCATTTATAGTAAAACCCGACGACTAATTTGAGACACGTCTCTCAGATGATAATATTTTCTTGTTTCGTACTTTTCAGAGTGTCATTTTTCAGTAGTCTGGATTAGTTTTTGGACAAACTTTTTTGCCATAATTGACTGCTTAGCTGCTTGAAAGCATAGCGTGATTTTAAACATTTAAAAGATTAAATCTGTAACTATCTGCTGTAATTGTTTATTTAGCCCAGTGAAGACTGTGAAGACAAGGAATAATTCGACTGTTGTCATACACTAGTATTTATTTTGTGTTTGCTCTCATCTCAGTCCTATTTCCTACAAAATGTTTGGGGAACTCTTTTTGCAATTTCTGACTTTTGTAGTAAAATCTCAGCGACCACGATTTCTTTAAATTCCTGTCTGAAACAGAAACGATTACTTACCATTTTTGTTTTGTTTGTGTAAGTTCCTAATTTTATGGCTGTACATTTTGGCGACACATTATTTTTAAAATCTGTGAATGCAGATCGAAATAATTCAAAAAGTTAAAGCAGTCTCCTGAGGCCGCTTTCTTGTAGCAACAACGGTTAAGGTACCTGCCCTTATTACCCTATCTCAATAATCCAGCCTGTATATGACGCGATTGATTGCTTAGCTCCATGAAGGAAGGCGTAATGACAATTATTGAAAAGGTTACATTTGTAACCATCTGCAATATTCAGACCTTAAAGCTCGTCTTTTTACAATTTGCGGTAAACTAGGGATGAATACGAATAAATTGCAATACTGCTCATAGTGAATAGCGTGATCATTTACTGCCTGATCATACTTATAGGGATCGTTTTTGTAAAATTTATCCGTTAGATTTTGCATGTTGCTGGAACATAATAATAACATCTTAGGACAACCAACACAAAGTTATCTGATTCCAAACTACGCAGAGCTTGTACTATGGTAACCAGACAACTGATAGACATACTTATAGATTTCTAAATACATACATATTGTAGACTAGCTTCTGTCTGCGAATTCGTCCGAGTTAAATTTCTTGTTCCCCCGACCCTTCCCGTGGCGTCGAATCGCCTACCCGTGCGATTTTACCCGTTTTTGCAAGATTTTTCATTACTGCTGCAGAGGAGTGGCCTCTTAGTTGTAGCGTGATGTTATATAGCCTATAGCCTTCCTCGACAAATAGGCTATCCAATAGGGATGCCTGATTTTTTGCTTTGAATCGATCTTCTGGATCGTAACGGATCGTAACTTCGTGAATCGATTCACGATCTTAATCGTATTGTATTGAATCGATCTTACTCGATCTCGGAAGATTGTATCATAATTTTATAAAAATAATGAAACAGTCAAAATCACAATATACCTATTTATTTCACCTAAACCTACATGGGCACTTATGAAACGTCAGAAGCTATGTGCACAGCTCCAATTTGTTGATTCCTATGTTGAAGAGTCGGCAAAAAAAACTCCATAAAAAAGCACAGTATGCTTACAAAATTATTTATTTTAACTTAATCTTCTTAATAGATCAACTACAAAGTGTTCCACAGACGCCGTCGTGACAGATTGGTCGGGTGTCCTGGGTTCAAATATTGTAATTAGTATGCTAATTCCAATACTTGAACCCAGGAATAAATGTAATAGGAACTTCCCTAACATTGTACTTTAATAAAGTGCGAAGAAGAACGAGCACGCTACCGACTGAGCAACACACAGCAGCTCTACAGCTGTACCTACAGCTACGGTAGCTCGCGCCATCTCGCGCCATGGCAGGCCTGAGCACACACACCAAGACTACTGCGATGTGAGCCTGTGCTCTGACCTATACATGTAGGTAAGGGCTACGTATTCGGAGTGGAGTTCATTTCGAATTTATGATTATCTACCTCGATAAAGATAGGTACTTAGGAAGGTATCTACCATTTAACGTGAGGCGGTATGGCGGCAGAACAACACCAGGGTTGAGGGTCGAACTTGTCTCTACCGACAATACGGCCGATCAGATACATTTAATTTGACTCTACATCAGCTGAAGCTGATATTATGAAAATCGAGTTAACTTGATTTTCATTAGAACCGCATTGTATGGACATCTCATTGTTTCTCCCAGCGAACGTTTATAACATTAATTTTAATCTCATTTATAAGAAAACATACTGCAGTAATAGGCTATGTACAATATCTTATACCTGTACCTACATTCAAAGCAAATACAGTACTGATTCTGACTCTATACTTTATACGGCTATGACTGTTATGACGAGCAATGATGTTATTGATGTTTCATTAGCCAGATGGCTATTGTAACTAATAATTTTTACACTTAATACCTGGGAGGCTGGGGCACACGGCCCCCGGCAGGCCCGGCAGGCGGCGTCGGGCGCGCCACCTATTGTGAACATGACAAAACATCACGCACACAGCCGCACGCGCATCAATCCGTCCGCCCCACACTAGTGTGTCACTCTGTGACATCACTTAACTCTCAATGTATACGTACAATGAACAAGACTGCCTGTCGGCCAGCGCCACAGAGCTCCCGCGCGCCCCGCTCGCCCTCGGCGCCGGGCCCGAGCGGGGCGCGACGCAATGTGCGCCGGGACCATGTTACAGCGGACGGCGTACAATGAGCAGGCTCGAGTGCTGTCCGTGCAAGTGAGTGCCATTGTTTTTCATGTGACGCGTTTTTTCCTCACGTTTCGGCGCCAAACGTCGTCCAATAGCGGGCGCACGGCGTGCTCATTGGCGGAGAGCGCGTGGGCGGGACGAGCTCGCCAATTCTTCGTGCCTTTTCGCGATAAACTCGCGACGTTCCTCTGTTTGTTTTTAAAATGCGTCTGGTTTTCAAAAATGTGCTGGCTTGCCACTATCCTCCTAGACCCAGTTACACGAACTTGTACTAGATATTCGCTCACTATACTTTCTTGATGCTTTGCGAAGTCAGTAAATAACTTGATCGAACAAATACCTAGAGAGCTGCAATTTCAGCGTGACACTGGTGATAGGTAGAAGTAGCTCATTTTCAGTTTCGTGTCAATTGATATGATACGATATTATTTACAGATAATGAACTGAGGTGCATTGGCGATTACCTATATTATCAGGTAGGTAGTGGTTTTCCTTCCCCATAACTTGGTCATTATCTATTAGTATTAAATCGGTTTTATAACCGTTTGATGAAGAAATGTGATATAATATAGCTAATACTTGGCAATAGTTAAGTATTATAAAAACACGCTACCTATGTTTTTGACTGGCCTGGTGTGTTGGTCGTCCTAAGATATTTCGATACCTTTGGGTAGAAAGGTCTTATAAACCAAAACCCGACTTTTCAGGAGAGCAGAAAAACTTTTTTTTTTACATTAAAATTCATAACTTTTTTGTTTTTGAAGTTATAAAAAAAATATCTATGAGAAAGGTTCTTACAATTTGCAAATGAAACAGGTTAAATCATCAAAACCTATCTATCTTCTTTAGTTTTAAAGTTAGCTTGGATTTACGTCTGAGTAAAAATCAATTCTTGGCATGAAAATGTACTTTAAAAAAACTGCATAGGTCGTATATCCATTTTCGGTAAGTTTATGGTTACATTTACTGTCGTGAAAACCCACATATGTAGCTTTTTTGTATTAAAAACCATTTATAATCATAGATCAATTGAATTCTGACTAATAAACAATCCTGTTACTCTCAGAATTAGTAGGAACTCAATTATTATTATTCTAATACCCAATAATTGGTCGATTCAAATACAATTAAACCACCTGAAATACGAAATCAACATTTATTAAGTATATACTTTCTATCAACATTTACTATTATTTCAATAATGGTACAACATACCTAACAGGTTTAACATTTTTAAATTGAAAAAATAATTATAACAACTTAAACTGAAAAGTGAAATAAAAAAATCTACTTAGTCATAAAAAAACAAAAATTATTCAAACTACTTCGAAATTAAAGTAATCAGACATTTCATCATTTATAAAATTATGACTTGATCGTTTTTTTTTAAATTTTTGTACATATTTAAATATACTTAATTCAATAAATTAGTGGATTAAGCCTTTGTACTAAGGCTTTAAGTAAGCCTTAGTACAAAGGCTTAATCCAATAAATACTTTTTCCTTTTTAAGTTTTCCTAACTTTCTTTTGTTGACTTTTACTATTTTTTTCTTTTAATTAAATCTATTTCTTGTTTTTTTAAATTTCTTCAACTTTTTTTTAGTCTTAGAAGTGTCGTCATCTTTTGATTCACTTGTATTTTCTTAGCCCAGTCTTCTGAACTCCCAACAGAATAGTCACCAGTATCGTCATCAGACAAGAAATCTATAATATTTTTATACATGGCACGTACTGGACGCTTTTTAGCTTTTTTAGCAGACAAACATGGACTTGCAGCGTTAGTGTTCTTTATCGAAGAAGTATCAGTATACAGGTTAGTTTGTATATTATTATCTGCAGAAGGTGAAACAGGGTCTGCAGCGGCATTGTAACCTGAAGTACTTGCAACGTTAAGGACATTATGTGCATCAAGAGCGGGTAAAACGGGATCAGTTTTGTTCATCGAACTTAGGTCAGTATTAATGTCAACTGTAGGAGATAAGCCTGAACTTGCAGCATCAACATTGTACAAAGAAGTATCCAGGTGAGTATCTATATAAGCTGGAGTAGACAAATCTGGGTCTGCAGCATCAACATAATATGTCAAAGGTGTCGCAACATTATGGTCAGATACAATTACTGGAGCTAGTGTATTTGGTTCTGTGTCGCTGACAACGTAGGTACATCGAAGTTATAACGGCATTAAGGTTAGTATCGACATCCACTGGGGCATTGCTTTCATCCACATTGCTCGTGGATAAGGTAACATTCTTATCCGGGAAATTATTTACAATAGTTATAGAAGATGAAGATAATACATTTTCTTTGTTACGTTTTGTACTTGACTTTTTAATAATTATGTTTGAAATTATGTTTGTTTTTTATTTGTGTCAGCTTTTACAGGACTATTAATCGGTATAGCATCGTTGTCATGATAAGGATGGGATAGTGAAGACGTATTCATACACGTGCTAAAAGTACTGTCACTATTACTGGTGGTTGAATCCATTATTATTGTTTGTGGTTTCTTAGCACGTTTTGCAGGTCGTTCAGAGTCACTGTCTTCTATAACGTCACTATCCGGTAAAATACTCTGTTGTGAATGTTGTGATATATTGTGTGGCATATTAACTGCGGGCTCTACTTGTTGGGTTAAACTGAAAAGGAGAAATAAAGTCACAGACAATAGGTTTAGGATAATAGCTTAGATAAAAGTTACGTTTACTATAAAGGTCAAATCATTTTGCAATAAAATTTTTCGTGTCGAAACCTTAAAAATGTTTATTGTATTATTTTAAATGAAGCTTAAGTAAAATTAAAACACTATCTATCTGGCTACATTTTTACAATTTTACAATTCTTATCGTTATCATCACCATAGAACCGAAATTTTATGCCATACAATATTGAACCTTATTTTTATCACAATACACGTTGTTTTACTATGTGCTCGGGCAACAAATTTATTTTGCGATTAAAGGGATTTTTAGCCACCCCAAAAACAAACGTTAGTTGTAAATGCAGTCTAATATTAGTAGCATGTCGTTAGAGGGAATAAAAGAAAATATTTTAAGCCAAGAAGGTCGTAAAAACCATTTCCTGCAAGATGACGAAGATAGTTTATAATTTTTGTAACTTCGTACTTGCTAGTCATAAAGTATCATAGTTCGAGGGGCGTATGAACCATTTACAATTAACGACTATTTTACGCCCTGAGTTAATATAAATTATGGTCATTACATCACATTAAAACTACAAAAAAAAAAAAACATTCGGCTGTTACATTGAAAATTTACTTTTTTTAGCTTGGCGAGGCTATGACCGAAAATTTCTGGGTAGTATTAACCATTTTTGTGCGAATTTCTGAATTTCGTATATACAGATCGATAGAGAAAAAAATTCTGAGAAAAATGGTATATTTATTTATTTATTTATTTGGAAACTCAACAGCTTATTAATAAATTACATGCGTTATGATGAATGTTCACCTCAGTATCAATGAACAGCCCAATGCAATTGCGTCAAAGTTACTAGCATGCACTGCACATTGACAGTGAGATGATGACAATTATCTCTTAAACCAATTACAGAGTTTCACGGCATTGATAAGGCTAGGTTAAGTAGAAAGTGGCAAATAAAGAGAAGAAAAAAAGAAAGAAAGTTCTACAAGTACATCAATACAGCAATTATATGCGACTGTGGACAAATATAAAATCAAAGTTAAAGTTAAAAATTTGTACCTAAATACTACGGCAATATTAATAAAAAAATAAACAAAATAAAATAAAACAAAACATTAAAAGAAAATTTAAAAAAAATAAAAATACATTGTGAATATTTTTACACTAAGTAATTGGAACGTGTTTTGGTTGAGATATAATCTTTATTAGATTTCTCCTTTAAGGATGAGTTATGGCACAATTTGTTTACTAAACAATATCTGCTTGACTTGTTTCCGATATGATTGTTTGGATAAATGAAAAATATCGACATTTTCAAAACCCTCACAATAGATGCGAGGTAGTCGGGTCAGAACAGCACTCAGCAACTCAATTTGGCCAAAATGGTATATACGACCTTTCTACCCAAGGTATTTATTATTTATTTTGACCAGCACAGTAGCCACTAAACGTCAATTTATTGTTTTTTTTTAATCTAGAAAATAATATATATGTAGGTATAATAATAGGTAGGTATAATAAATTAAAATTAAACCTATAATACCAATCAAAACTGCACAGCACTGCTTTGATTAGCCTTACGTTACAATATACCTAAGGGCGTCGGTCCACCGCAGTCGTCACCGGGACGTCACCGAAGATCGTGATTATTCAAATCGAACGTGACGGCCTGGTGACGGCGCGGCGTTTTTCTGCCTTGACTGAATTAGACGATACATGTCATCTCGCCGTAGGTGACGTTTCGGTGATGGCTGCAGTGGACTAATGCAGTTACTGAGACAAACGAGAGAGGTACATCGACTCTACTTACTCCACGATTTAATGAAGATCAAATACTTAAATATAATACTTATCAACTGAGTTGTTCATATTCACGTAGCATGAAAGCTTAAAAAAATAATATGATTAGGTACATTATTTTGTAACATTATAAGCTGACTGCTGGGACACAGACCCTCTCTCAGTGCAAGGAAGTAGGCGATTATCCACAACGCGGGTTCAGTGCAGGATGGCAGATGTCACATGTCTTAGAATTTTTGGTTCTAAGACATACCATTTTCGACACACTGTTTTCTTTCACCGTTTTGAGTAGTGGTGATGAAATCATTTCCACAAATTACATGCCTGCCTGAGTTGAAAGCTACGACCTACAAGTCGTAAGTCGCGGCCGTTACAACTGAGCCACCGCTGCATATTCACGTAGAAGATATTATGTACTATAATGATTATTAGGGGTTTCAGCACTTGCAATCAAACTTACTTACTTGATTCAGGATAATTAGTAGCCGATGCCATACCGTACGGCGTAGCTACTTACCGTAACCCCGTATAGTCACTCGACAGTCCGTGCGCGCGCAATAAAATACCGTCAACAGTCCGCGCCCGCGGGAGACGATTCAGTCGCATATCGCCGGACGCCGTCGCGACAAGAAATGTTTATATCTCACAAACTATATAAACTTTGTCAAAATAAAAGCTACGATCGGAAAGCTAATTTAATAAAGAATTTGGGAATGCTAAGAATAAAAGCCAAAATCTATAACATAATATGGTATTTTTAACTTGAATCAACCATTCTGACGATTTTTTATAGACAAATATTATATTTATGATGATAATACTACAAATATATCGTAAAGTCTGTAATTAAACTATTTTACTAAAAACTTGACTATTTTTTCTATCTGGTCGTACCAAAATCATTAGTTTCAGTAATAATTTAAAGTCAAATCTATCCAAACAAAAGACACCGTCGCGTCCGTCGACCCGAATTTTTATTGGGGATCGTAAATCTATTGTGCTTAAAATCTAACAGACTCGTTCAAAAATGATGCAATCTGCTATGAATGTAAAATATTTGTTTATCTGCATTGTAATAAATAAATAACAGTTCAAATAATCTTATTTTGTGAGTTGTGAAGTAATATTACACACGAATGTCGCCCACTGGAAACATCAATTTGCTTATAACTTTTCAATCAACTTACAACGATAGTAAACTATTTGTTGCTATAATCTTACAACATTAACACAAAGCCCAAATCTTAAAGATCACTTCAGTATATAATTTAAGTACTTACGACATGATAAATACCCAAAAATCGACACAAACACTTCGCACTCACAACAACACGACCACGAACACGACAGCTGCTGGCGCTTTTTTTCGCTACAACTTTCACAAGAAGTATGGTACCTACTGTTGGCACACAGGCATTCCTTGGTTTATTATAGTGACATAGAAATAGACGCCTTGTTCAATTTGTTCTCATAGTATCAACAAATTGGAAAAATCGGGACCGTGCTGTGAAAATTGAAACTGGCAACTAAATTAGCCACGGTCTGCTGAGATTAGTTTCACTTTGGCAAAAATCGTGGTCAAGGACTATCAAGTTGATAATTTCGGTAGATATACCCATTAGAGTTATCAAAGAAAGCATCCCATTTATTGTTGATCCACTGATACATATTCTAAATCTTATGCTAGAAACGGGTAAATTTCTGGATACTCTGAAAATAGCTCTCATAAAGCCATTACATAATAAAGGATCGCGGCACGATATTAATGACTACAGACCAGTTGCACTGTTGCCAAGTTTTTCGAAGATATTTGAAAAGGTTATCTATGCTAGAACCACTAAGTTTTTAAATATAAATAAAATTTTGAATGACAACCAATTTGGATTCCAAAAAGAATAAAACTACATCGTTGGCAATATATAAATCATTCGATATCATTTGGGAAAAAATCTATGTTAAAAAACAGTGTGCTACTCTTTTCATTGATATGTCAAAAGCGTTTGACTGTGTAAAGTATGACATTTTGCTTAATAAATTAGAAAGTGTAGGAATACGAGGTATAGCACTTAAATTAATTGAGAATTATTTAAATAATAGAATGCAGGGCACTGTTATTGAGGTATATGATGAACGTACAAAAATGATGGATATAGTGAAATCTAAATTTGAATCTGTAATACTAGGCGTACCGCAGGGCAGTGTATTGGGACCCCCATTGTTCTTATTATATATTAACGACCTTCCAAATATAATTAACCATCTTTGCGTAATGTATGCTGACGACGCAACTATATTTATTTCAAATGAATATTCAAATACTCGTATTTAGGAAAATGAAATAAATAGGACATTAATAACTGTTACTGATTGGTTGCAGTCAATAAATCTAAAACTCAATACCTCAAAAACTAAACTGATTCAATTTAGAAATTATAAAAGTTAACTTAGTAAGTTGAATGTAACCATGTTTGGTACGGTGATTGAAGAAGTAAAAGACACAAATTTCTTAGGAGTTACAATAGATCAACATTTAAACTGGAAGGCACATATCGAAAAGATTAATAAAAAAATATCACCCTGCCCTGCTACGCATTGTCAGTCCTGGCAGAAACTACGAATCCAATTGTTACAAGAAATGCTTATTTTGGAAATGTACACCAACTGTTAAGTTATGGTGTCATATATTGGGGAAACTCGACAAACGTACAATCCACATTCATTCTCCAGAAGAAATGTCTTAATACAATATAATTATAATATGTATAGTACCGAATCATTAAGAGATGTCTTCAGAACGGAGGGTTTCCTGACACTGACTGGTATTTATATTCTCGAATTATGTTTATTTGTTAAAAACAATATGCAATACTTTAATTTCAAATCAAATTCTAAAAGAAACATTCGGAAACAATATAAATATGACATAAATTTACCTGTTATTAATAATATGATGTATTATAAAAGTACCTATGTTACTGCTATTCGTGTGTACAATCAGTTACCACCTGCGATTAAACAATTAAATGGAAATATATGTAAACAAAGTGCGTGACACTTCATTTATAATTTATCTGTGAAGATCTTTTATTCTATGGAGCGAGCTGTCATATTGAATGACTGATGCAGCATGAAAGAGCTTATAAGTGATAATTTTAATGTAATTAGAATATTAATAGTGATTAATAAGAACTGGTGAAACAATAGCTTTAAATGTTGTTTCTCTTTTCAGGTAAAACTAGTGAATAATTAATGTTTAAGAATGTTTTGTAAAAGTGTTAAAACTAGTTTATGTAATAAAATAAAATTTTCTCTTTTCAGAGCAACTCAATTTTGTCTATAGTTTTACTGTTCATCATAATATTAAAGGATAATTATAAATTATCCCATTATAAAACAACATTTCTATAGCTGGTTACCAGAAATAATGGAAAAATTAAGATTTGAGTTTATGGTCAAAGCCAGTGAGGATGTGAAAACAAATATAATTTGTGTTACGGCAATCACGGATTTAGATGGCCGAACCTTTGCGATCCCAGATAAAGTTACAACCTGTAAAATTACATACTGAAATAGTACAAACCCAAATCTTTCAGAAAGTAAAGGCAACATTACAAAAACGGCATGAGAAACGACAGGTGTGGATATCCATGAACCCGGATATGAAGGAGGTTTATTGTGATGAAGATGGAAATAAACAATTTATGGGATACTATTGGAGGAACAAGCAAAACCACAAATTTCTACAACAGGAATTTCAGAAGAATCTCTAGCGCGAAACATTGAAAGCTTCGCAGAAATCAAGAAAGATTCATCAAAACCTTTAAATATGGGGAAAATGGTAGAAAAAATTGTTATACAAAAATTCAATAGCAAGATTACTAATGTGACCCAGTGGATGACTATCTTTGAAGCGGAATGTGTCCGTACAGGAATAGAAGAAGACGTCAAAAAAATTGAAATTTTTAGGTTATTTATAGAAGATTCTTGTTTAGACTGGTATAGTTCCATGCTTATAAAGCATACTTTAAATTCAGAATGGGCAATATGGAAAAAGAACTTTTGTGAAACATATGCGGATAAGGGTTGGTCACCGATCAGGTATGCGATGTTATTCAAATACAGACAGGGCTCACTACTGGAGTATGCGTTAAAGAAAGAGAGACTACTATTAGAAATAAATAAGTCGATAGATAAACTCACTCTAATTGATTTGATTGCCTCTGGATTACCGAATTTTATTGCAGATAAGATTGATAGGAATAGTTTAAAGGAAACTGAAGACTTATTTCATAGTTTAAGAAGTTTAGAGCACATGGTTAACAATAGAACATTTGATAAAAAGATAGGAACTTCCGAAAGTAAAATTAAAGAGAAAAATGTGAAGCCCTTGTATAATCCGTGTAAAATATGTGAAAAAGAGAATAAAGGTATACGTTACCACCCTGAATCCCAATGTTGGTTCAAAATAAAAAATAATGACTGGCCAAAAAAATATCAAATAAGGAGTGTTAACAATTCTGAATTAGAAATGGAATTAAAGGAAATTGATCCAAAAAACTAATAGTGCCGCCATTAATAAAAATTA